>JBCFYV010000001.1:3339480-3723461 GCA_039000515.1 Timema cristinae
AACCGAAGAAGCTCTAAAATTATAATCTACAAGATGACAGCTACCTAAATTTGAACGTAATGGTTTAGTTTATATGAAACAGGTCCACAGATATAAATATATATACATATACACGATGTTCCACATATGAGAGGGGATAGATGACTGCATGCAGTTGCCCAGGGCCACAGACCAATAATATACTCACACACTCAACCTACAGGTTAAAATGGTTGCGCTTCTTTTGGCAGCTTGAGTCCTTCCCCACTAGGATCGCTGCGGTTAGTCCTATCATCACCCAGCAGTGACACTAGCGCAGCCCAGTGTTGAATGACTGAAGCTGGTAAAAGAAGCGCAGTGAAAATCCCGTAAGGTTCAGAATCTGTTTCTTACTTGTGAATAAATAAATAAATACCAGCAAAACATTTTATTTGATTGTAAGAATATATAATAAGAAAAAAGATAGCTTTACAACACAATCACTTTTATGATGTAATGACATTAAGAGTGGCTTTGTGTGTGAATCACTTTCATGTTTGATTTAAACTTTTCGAAAATAGTAATAGAAAAGAAAGGAGGAAAAGGGTATCATGCTTACACACATTGATTAAGAGGGGTGTGGGTGAAGACGGCGAGTCACCAATTAATTTATAATTACTTATCCCTTTTTATATATTTTTGACCGGTATGTTGTCCTATTATTATTATTATTATTATTAGCACCGCGTCTTACTACCCGTTCGGGTTATACGCACTTACGCTAATGTGTAATGGTAGGGTGATTGTGAGATGAAATGAAGGACCTACAGTTTAACGTGGAATCCGAACCACGGTGGAGGCCTGGCATTCCCCACATTAACAAGATGTCTTGTCAGAGGTGAAGGAAGGGTTTGGCAATCAGATAAATCTGTGCCGGGACCGAGGATTGAACCCCGGCCGCCAGCATAGAAGTCTGACACCTTACCCCTAGACCACCAGGTCACCCTACAAACTATAAAGATCCAGTACAAGCAAGATATAATAGTAATAATAATATCAGCCTCAACCTTCCCGGTAATCCAGACAAGACTAGATCTCTACATTTAGTCCACGTGCCCACTATGTGAACTATTATTTCCACAGGTCTTCATACCAAGGTTACCAGTAAATGTAGTCTCGCGAGCCACGGCTTGCCACCGTCAACCTGTTGGAGGGTGAAGGTGGGGGTATAATGCGACAATCTGCCACTTGACTAGTGGCGGCGCTAGTGCGGGGAGGATTTAAAAAGTGAACAAGTGAGAAATGCTCCCCCCCCCCACCCCCCCAGTTGCTTCCTGACACGAGTTCGCACTCAAGGCGTCCCTTCTCCACCAGACGGGGAGTTTTATAGCGCCCCTGTGGCGCAACAACGAACTACAGCAGTAGGACGGTGGGAAAACAACATCTAGCAGAGTATTTTAATTAAAATAATGTATCAGTTTATTGGAGGTCTCCGTTTCATTTCCTTGTGCTTATCAAATTTTCTCTTTTACAGAAACATTATTTAGCTTAGTTCAAACTTGCTAGAAACCAATGGGCTTATAAATGGATTTTCACCCGTGCTTTACACAAATGTAGGTACATTTTCTCTAAGTTCCACCTTAAGTATGCTACAATATTCAGCAGAATCATTAAATATAGGCAAGTTATTAGTAGGCATCATACGAGTATAGTAATATTAATATAAAACACTGTCAGTCTCAATTATTTTAGCATCAACTGAGCATGATGGTGCTGCTTCGAATTGCTCACAGGCTTATAAATACCCGGTTCTAAGGTGGACATTTTTAGACGGAGGTCATGTTCCACATCCAGACGGTTCCGCCTCTTATTTTTCGTTTCTAAAAGAATAAAAAGTTCAATTTCACAATTATAGGTCCAATATTTGGAAGTTGTAGCAGATAGGCCTACTTGATAGCTTTATAGGATAGCTGATAATAAAATTTAGCTCAAACCCAAAAATTTTGTAGAGACTTTTTACCAAAGATGATTTAAGCACCTCGTTTGAAGCTGGCTCGATGAGCATTTTGCCCTCACGTGCTAGTAAACCAAATGAATCAACTCGGGAGAGAGAGAGACACGCAAATAAGTTCCTATTCCACTCAAATCTGGCTCTTGAATGTAATCTTTAATATTCTGTTGGGGTATCTACAGTGGTGGCTCGTGTATAGGCACTGTGGAACTTCAGCACCCCCTATTTACACTTGATATTATCGATAACATTTAATATAATGAGCCAATTTTTTTAATTCTCTCTTTAATTTTATAGTACATATATATATACCTTAAGCTTAATGTCAGTACTTCAATATCCATCGCCCAGTTTATGAAAAAGATAAAACATATTTGTATGGAACTGTGCGCTTCACAGTGCCAGTGACGTGGTGTTTGACTGTTGTGCGCATGCGGACATAGGATGGGGGTGGGGAGGAAGGCGGGACTGCCGGGTAGATAGAGCACTGTTGCTCTCGCAGTGCCGGCTCTGGCGTGATAATGGAAGGAATTTTTTTTTACACTACGTGTGTTGTGCTTAAAAACAGTGTACCATATTCTTGAATGTGATAAAGTGTAGAATAGTGTAGAATAATATTATTATTCTGCTTCAAGCTATTCTATTTGGTTCTTTTTTTCTCTCTCTTTTATTTAACAGAAAACTTTAACCATGGCCTTGCATCCCAAAGCAATAAGTTCTGTGACTGTAAGTGAACTTCAACAGCATAAATTTTCACAGCTAACGCTCCATGAGAAAGTTACAGTTAAGAAAATATGTCGTTCAACACCTAATATTCTAATATCTCAGCCAGGCAAAAGCAACAACAAGAAATATATTCTTAGCTTAAATTCTGAATGGTACCAACGGAAAAGTTGGCTTTGCGGCTGTGAAGTAAAAAATGCACTGTTTTGCTTCCCGTGTTAGCTAAAATTATTGGAGGTGCTGCTATGAGCCTACAGTGGTCATCTACCCTCTAAAAGCGCAAAAAAAAAAGCCTACTGTTGGGAAAGAGTCAAACTCTTTGCGATATTTCAGACTTCTGGAGAAACGATTATATTCTATCATTCACATTGAAAATAGTAACATTGCACCCCTGAAGTGTAAGGTTTAAGTTATTCAAGACGTTGAATATATCCCTGAGATACACTACTTGAACTATCCATAGTTGTGGAACTTGTTGACTTCAGAATATTAAAAGTGTGTGATACAGCCGGATTTTAGCCGGTTTGGGATCAATAAATAGGTAGTCTACTATTTGGGCTAGTTCGGGGATGGTAAATCTCAAATCTAGTTTCAGTATGGTTTTCAAGATTTATATTCTAGCTTATCTTCTTTAGTGTTTTTACTCTCTCATATCAAGATAAAGTATTGTGATCGGGAACATTTTCAACATTGATATTATTCTGAATATTTATGTTTTATCTTTGTGTGAAACCAAAAGAGTGGATTGCACAATTATTCTGTCTGTCTATCTTTCTGCCCTTGGCCACAGATCCGAAATGGTTTAATGGATGTTGTTCTAGCGTGATTTCAAGATGGTGTAGGAAATCACCTTAAGATATTTTTTTTATTTTGACCCAAAACCTTAATTAAGGGTAGTTTACTTATGAGAAAACTTTTCGAGTTTTACATTTTTCGAAAATTGCTCTATTGAGTTTGTTTAATATGACCCTGCGTAGCTAGTTTTTGGTTAAAAATCGTTGAAGGGTAGTTTACCGAAAACTTTTTTTTTTTTAACATTTTCTTCCACGCTATATAATACATGACATGAAGTCTGTGCGATTGTGTCGTTATATCATCAATTGTTTCCAGGAGGTGGCCGGGTCAGTTTAGTATTATTATTATTATTATTATTATTAGCACCGCGTCTTACTACCCGTTCAGGTTATACGCACTTACGCTAATGTGTAATGGTAGGGTGATTGTGAGATGAAATGGAGGACCTACAGTTTAACGTGGAATCCGAACCACGGTGGAGGCCTGGCATTCCCCACATTCACAAGATGTCTTGTCAGAGGTGAAGGAAGGGTTTGGTCAGTTTAGTAAAATACCTCCATCTTCCTCTCTCATTACACCATTCTATCTCCTTTAATTCCTTTAATTACTCTCCTCTCACTTGCACACTTTCCGTTATCTGCTCCTCCCATCTCTTTCTTGACCTCACTTGAGGTCTTTTTTCTAAATACTTCATCTACAACATTTTCTTTGGCATCATTGTGTCGTAACATTCATTTATATTCTTTTTTCATTTAAGTAGAAGACGTAGTAAAAAAGTTAGATTTTCCAGATTGCATTAAACTAGACCTACTGTAGGATTGTGTTTACAATCTGAATATGGCGAAAAGCTGGCTTTAAAATATATACAACCTAGGATTGGAATTTTTATAATCAAATTTCCTACCATTGCTATGTCTCAAATTATTTGATGAATGATACATTTTATAACATCTTGATATTGTGGCGTTTTGATAGCCGCTAACACTGATCATTTAAATATTCTTTCCCCACTATGTGGTTTGGAATGAGAAATGTTTTATTTTCTGGAATCCCAAAATCATTAATCAAATTTAGATAACAGACGCTAAGTCCCGGCAAATCAATGCATGACAATAACTTAAGGTTTATTAGGTTATATAACCTCCTCGATTTCAAGTGTAACGTTTATTACAAAACATCATGATTGTATTAATTAATTAATAATTTGTTTGCCTTCAGTTGGTTGGAGCAACACATTTCTGTTGCGCACAGCTAGCAATAAACCACTCATTTCCTCCCCTCTCTGCCGCCCTAAACCGGATTACCTGGTGCCTGTGATCAGGTTTACAGTCACACAAAGTGGATTAGTTGGAGCGCGGGAGATGATCTTCAGAGACCTCTGACGGCCGCTCGTAAAAACAACCTTCTTCCACCCCGCACCCCCTTTCTCAGTTACCCCTCTCAAAGACGGGATTTACTGTGGGATGTAGCTTACGCACCCTCTAGTGGTAAGGTGCCGTTCACACTAGGGTGCAACTAGAGATGTGTGTAGTGTCGGTTTGTGGTGGAGGTTACACTTGGAGCGTGTGGGACTTTGTTTAGAGACGAGTGGGCTATAAGGAGGGGGAAGAGGGGGGGGGGCAAAGAGCCAACATTAACATTATTTTAACTAACTTATTGATGAAAAATAATGATCTATAAACATATCGGGTCTACAAAGGCTCGCATTCATTTTGTTTCTTTACTACTTTTTTAAGCACCGCGTCTTACTACCCATTTGGATTATACGCCTATGTATTTATTACGCTAATGTGCTAGGTATGAGTAAGGTTGAATTTAGAGGAATTGCACCCACGTTGGCCTGGAGTGAAAGTGGGAAACAATTTAGGAAAACCTCCTTCAGTGCGCTCGACCAGGGTCAAACTCTGATCTTCCTGTCATCCTTGTCTATTGTTAGAGTAGCGCATTAGACCGTGTTGCCACTGAAGCAGGTGTTTATTTACTAAAACTACTATCACCACCACTAATTCTTTTTATTTTTATTATCCATTTACTCAGTTGAAATCATTTTACAGAAATACTAATTGAGAATGTTTCACGTGTCTAGGTACAGCTAGGAGCTCACTGTGCGGATAAAGTTGTACAGGGGCTCTCGAAACGAGTAAAGTAACGTTCACACTGACACAGATTTACCCGTCACATGGCGCAACAGCGTGTGAACTGGGCCTCAATCCTCACTGCAGAGTCTCAAGACAGTGGCGTAGCTCGACTCGTAACATGGGGGGTAAGGTTGCTAGGGGTAATTCCGTAATGAAGACCTCCTGGGAGAGGGTTGAGGGGAGTGTTAAAAAGTTATTAGTGCGGTTAGTGTGCCCAAGAGTCGACATTAGCGTATTACCTCGACGACACGAGGGACGTGTCGGGCAGTCTGAGGGGCCTTAACTCAGGTACATTACCTAGCCTCCCCCACGAGGCCAGAGGAATATTATGACCTGGATCCTCACTTCTTTAAGGTGGAATGTAAGAGACCGAGTGTGGAATGTAAGATACCGAGTGTTGGGGCAAGCATTTTTATATAGTTTTCATAGCAATATTTTTTGACAATATTTATTTATTTATTTAGCACCACGTATTACTACCCGTTCGGGTTATACGCTTAAGTACTAATTACGCTAATGGATTAGGAACTGGGAACGTTGAATTTAGAGGAAGTGAACCCGCATCTTCGTAGAGGGAGAGTGGAAAGCCACCCCCAGTTCACCTGACCGAGATTCGAACCTCGATCTCCCCGTCCTCAGCAGTCTAGCTCAACACGACTAGCGCGTTAGCCAACTACGCCACCGAGGCGGGTATTTGTTGACAATAAATTAAATAATGCCTCAGTGGATAGGACTACAGTTACATCTTCTACAGACAGTAACAACGATTATTGAAGATTAGTTATGAAAACTGCGGAGTTTGATGAGAAATTTGTCTCTTCATTTAAATGTTTCTAAAAAAAAAATGTGTGACCACATTAGCGTGGATGTAATATATTATTAACAGGACATTGGAGAGCTAAAACTGGAGTCTAGTAGTCCTTATAGTTAGGCCTATTACCATTAAATAGTTCAGCTATAATTTATCTTTGTTTTCACTCCTGTATCTGTTCTGGCGGCCAGGGTTCAATCCTCGGTCCCGGCACAGATTTATCTGATTACCAAACCCTTCCTTCACCTCTGACAAGACGTGTATTAATCACAACTTGTGAATGTGTGGAATACCAGGCCTCCACCGTGGTTCGGATTCCACGTTAAACTGTAGGTCCTCCATTTCATCTCACAATCACTCTACCATTACACATTAGCGTAAGTGCGTATAACCCGAACGGGTAGTAAGACGCGGTGATAATAATAATTCACTCCTGTATTTATATAGTTTGTTCAGTTTCTATTTTTAAATAATTATTATGTTACTATTGTTAAATACTTCCACTAGTTCTGGTATTGAACTAGTGCCCTTTATAACTAAACAGAAACTCCAAGTGCTATCAATAAATGAACTATCCTTGATCCCTGAATACTAACAGGGACTGCAACCAGATATTCTGAGAGCAGCAATATCCACACCTCACCACTCTCGACCAATGTTAGGGTCTTCATGAACCTGTCCCTAGCTCCTCCCTGTAACAGGGACAGACCAGGGTCGCCCTGTTTCGGTCGATCCTGTACACGAAGTAGCTCGGAGTGACTCAGAGGGTGTGAAAGGGGATCAAGAAGGCGAATAATACGACACAACCCCTTGTGAGCTGATACAGAGGGGTTGTCTCCAGCCTGGAGGGTGAGTTGATTCTCCTGGAGGGGAGGAATGTGGGTCACTGGCACATTCCTTGTCTCTCGCCTTCATTTCCCTCCTCCACCATCATCTTCACCCCCCTGGCTTTACAAGACATCGTTTCAGGAGGAATTCGCCCGATGCTACAGGGGGATGAATCATTAACTCAACTCGAGATAAAGTCAATTCACTGTGGAATATGAGAGAGAGAGAGAGAGATTTGTTTTAGGAGGTTTACATTTTCAAATACATCCAGAAATGTTCATAAAAACATCAATCATAAACACTCCACTTGTACTTCCGTCCGAGACATACACAACACATTCCAATTACTCTAATGAATAAAGTATAGAGTAGAGGAAATGAAATTGTATTTTCAAGAAACGATATTATAAAGACTATTAGGGAAAACCACCTTAAATAAATCCAACCTAGGCTTGAGCCCTGACCTATCTCTATTCCTCCAGCAACCCAGATTTGATAAGCTTGGCGTATGATTCGCGTGCACACTGATGTGTGTTGCGCCAAGCCTTTTAGCGATTTATTCCAATAATAAAAATGTCCACATCGGTTTACATATCATCCGCTAATAAGAAATAAAATGTTTCCTTTGTTTGGCGATCATGCATATATATGCATTGAATATAATTTGTCAGAACATATACACGAGTCAATGTGATGGATTTCCGTGACATTGGATCAACACAAGATAAATATCAATTTACTGGATGTCTTTAATGTGATCTATTTTGTAATCTACCAAAACTCGGCCTCTCGGAGAGAAAGTATTGTGGTCGTAAAAAAAAAAAAAATCAAACTCGGGATTTTGATAAATGTCGACGTTTCATGATCCACTAAAACAAAAAAAATGTTTTCGCAATGCTGCCTGCCCACCTGCCCGAACGGGTATCTAACCTTTAATCTAAGGGTAATTTACTGAAGGGAAAAAAGAGAAAATCGATTATTTTAAAATTAATTCTAACGATTTTGAGTAAATATTATATATAAACAGTGTTTATGGTAAGTCTCTTGTTTTCATGAAATTTTCCAATTATCATCATTTTCCCCAGATATTTGAGCTACAAAATGTTATCATTGTAAAGTTGAAGTACTATTAAAGATAAACATATTTTATTTAAAATATAATTTTATGAAACCAATAATTGATGAGCTATATAAGCAAATATATATATATACTTTTTAATTCAGGTTTTTGAAAATGAATTTTTGTTTTTTTTGTTTCTTGGTTTGGTCTTTTCTCAATTTCTCTGTAACAGTGTTCCTAGTTACTTATGCCACAGAGTAAGTAATAGTGTACATTATTCCATTTATGATCTTTTGTATAGTATTTATACAACACTGTACTCGTTTCCCAAATATTACGAGTTTTTAGTAAAATATCTCGATTTTAAGATAAAAGCGGGAGAAAGCCCGTGCGGTGCACTGAACCACTTATCTCTATTTTTTTAAACAGGATCTTTTACTACCTGTTCAGGTCATACTCATTAATTTGTTATTATTACTGTTGATATTAATTAAGTTTTTTATTGTTTTTGGTCTGAGATTAACTTATTCCAATAAAAAATGTTCTTTTTCTGTTCATTCCAATCATAGTTTAGTAATTTTTGTTTTTTTTTAACAAATTGAAATGTGTAGGAGTACAAACAAATATACCCGACACCTCATAATTAATACTATTTCAGAATACCTAGAGACAATTACAATACCCTTAATTCTTTCAAGTTAAAAAGACACAAATATAAAGGGTATTACTTTTTGAAAACAGAATAGGAATACAATATTTGAGAAGGTTTTAAACTATGTGTGAGTTAATCAAAAATTTTATAATAAAGGCTTTAAATAAATACTATTCATATTTTTAAAGTCGAATACCAATAATATATAATATATAAAATATCCTGAAACTCCCCGAGTTATAAACTTCAATGTGCCCACTCATTGATTTACAAAGACAGTAACTACAGCTGAGAAGTTACACACATTGTAAACAAGGCAACAATCCGGCATTTGTGACTTGTACTGATGTTATGTTGGGCTCATATTACACTTATATTACGTTGAACAACTGAAAGTTTTGTTTGAATTACATTCTAGAAAAGAGAGCATGGCCATTTTGACTTTTTATTTGAAACCCCATTTGGCTACAAAACAAATCTCCCAATCAATGTCGAACAGAAAAACGTCACTTTCTGATTTGTCCAAACAATGTTTGTGTGGTTATTAGCCAAGCTCTGGCACGGCCGCTAAAGACGCGCTAATAAAGCGAAAAGTAATGGAATTTAAATCATTCCCAACAGTCCGCTCACATGCGTAAGGGTTCATGATTCCGAGCGAACGATGCTACAAACATTTAACAGTTGTGTCTACGGTTAAGTGGTACGTAAACTGTAATAATACAGTTTAATGTTTCATGGCTGCTAACACTTCCACGCCTCTTGGGTTTATTATGGTTGTAAGCTTTGGGAAGGCGGTGGCTTTCTTTTAATGAATGACCGCATTATTACCTGCATACGTGTACGCATGGTCTAAGACGTTAGACCTGCTGAATTGTACTTGGATGTGGACGTTGACGAGTGTAATAAGGGTGGGTTTCCTTATTATTATCATCATATGTTTTCTTATCCTCTCTCTACGCTAATGCAAGTAAACTACATCTAGAGCAGTGATAAACAACATTTTTTATTCTCTTTCACCCAGATACATTATTATTCAACTTTGTACTCTCAAAGATATTGGTGTATGATGCAAGTTATACATATATTATAATAATTACTTCTTCTCCAGCACCGTATTTCAAAGGTCTTAAAATATTTCTTTTCCATCTTCGTGAGAGTTAAAATTTCTGCTTCATATAGCGTGGTGTTCCAAATGTAGCATTTCATCAGTATCTTCCTCGGTTCCAAACTCAACTTGCTAGTCAGCAGTAACCTCTTCTTGTTGAAAGCTTCCTTCGCCATGGTGATCTTCGATCTAATTTACTTGGTGCAGTAGAAATTATTTGTCACAGACTCCCCAGGTACTTGAACTACTCTATGCTTTCCAATTCTTAGTTTCCAATTTTGATTTTCAGTAGTTCTTCATTTTTTGAAATTTCCATCCCTTTTGGCTTCTCAATGTTGATTGCCTTGTCTCCACCAGTTAGTCCATCACTTTCTGCAACTCTTCTTCATTTTTGCCAGCATTGCCAAATCATCTGCGTATTTTACTCTTTTTTGTGAAACTGACGCGTCTTCCTATCCTGAAATTTCCCCATCCCTCCAGGGCTTCCCTGACCAGCCACTACCACACGTGGAAACTTTAATATTTTATTATCATATCATAAATCAACGTATCCCCTACATATGATAATGTGATACAAAATTCGACTTCTTCCAAATAATTCAAACATACATATTTAAGTGTAACTAAGATTTTTATAAATCGTGTCTGTGAAATTATTTGTAAAAACAAGTGACAAGTCAGTATTTAGTGTATTAGCATTATAATGTTTAATACAAACAGAACTAAAATTAATCCACCATAAAATATACTGGTTTATATTTTTTCTTTGGTTTATTGTTTCTCTAATGTTTACCTGACTTAATTCCAAACTCTTAATAATTGTGTTCATGCAAGAGTATATTTACGTGCCTTCCATTACCTATCCATTGCTTGATTCCACCATGGAGTAGCCTATGTAATAGCACCATAGTGTAATCAGTGAAGGTAAGACCACTTAATTTCAAGGAAATGTAGAACACACCACCAATATGAATGGGTATTAGCAATCATGGTTACATCTCATATAAATCTATAATAATAAAAGGAAGTGTTTGTGTGTGTGAGTGTGAGTGTGGGAGGGAGTGTGAGAGAGTGTGAGTGTGAGAGAGTGTGAGTGTGAGAGAGTGTGAGTGTGAGAGAGTGTGAGTGTGAGAGAGTGTGAGTGTGAGAGAGTGTGTGTGAGAGAGTGTGTGAAAGAGTGTGTGAAAGAGTGTGTGAGAGAGTGTGTGAGAGAGTGTGTGAGAGAGTGTGTGAGAAGTGTGTGAGAGAGTGTGTGAGAGAGTGTGTGAGAGAGTGTGTGAGAGAGTGTGTAGGGTGTGTGTTAGTGTGTGTGTTAGTGTGTGTGTTAGTGTGTGTGTTAGTGTGTGTGTTAGTGTGTGTGTTAGTTGTGTGTTAGTGTGTGTGTTAGTGTGTTGTTAGTGTGTGTGTTAGTGTGTGTGTTTGCGATGCCCAGACAATTCTACAGCACGCAATGATTTGACATGTTTAACATAGGTGGGCAGAAGCGGGTCCGAATGCACCTCTAGGCCGGATTTTTAAAATTTTTAATAAGCTTTTTAATTAGGCTATTTTTAACAAATTTTTGAAGAAAATACTTTTAATCTAGTTTAGAATTACGTTTTAGAGATAATGTTTCAAAATGAAATTGTGCACCATGGAGGGGGGGGGGCTTATAATTCTTATTCCGTAGTGGGTCACGTGTAACGCCGTGCGGAATTGCTAGTAACTTCGTAAAATTGAGTTAAACAAAAAATGAAATATCTTTGCAAATCAAATTATTAAGAATCATGAGGGAAAATCATCTCATGGTCCTCAACGATTAGAATTCGTGGTAAGGCGTCAATCGCGACTTGCCAGATTTGATAGTTATGTGGGAGTTGGGGTTCAAATTCTGGCTGGGTGTGCTGAAGAATATTCAGTAAATGATTTCCACTTTATCTCCACCCTATTGAGGGTACAATGCCTTTAATTATACTGTAATCTCCCCCAAATAGCTTAGTTAAATTCTGACAGGGATCTGTAATATGCGGTGCAAAATATAAAATGTAAAGAAATGTGTACAGTATAATTCGTTTACCCTGAAAGGTATCAGTCATTACTTTACTGACTACCTCATGTATCTATATTATAAGCTACACACGTGTAATCATACAAGGTAGAGCCTAGGCTTGTTAACTCTCGGGATAAACGGAGAAAAGTTGAACTGATATAATAACAGTAGAATATATTATTTTTTAATCAACGTACAAATGAAAAAAAAAAGTTTTGAGCGTGCTGAAACTTCTATAACTGTGACTATTCTAGATCTGAATATACAGATATATGCTAATAATCTATACTACCATCCATCTTAGTAAAAAAAAGTTATTAACATAAAAGTGTGTTCTAGAACTGATTGGTAGATGTATTCATTTATTTCATGTTAGTCCAATCCTCTAAGTTTTAAAATGTTCTAAATAAGTTATTAAAAAACCAATTTTTGGAATGTATTCTAATATTGTTATTTATTTATTTATTTCAGGTAAGTTTGCAGATATATTTTATCTACCTGCAGTCTCGCTACCTCAAGGTAGGTCAAACTGATAGATCTCGTTTAGTAGTTTCTTTATTTATATTTAAAAAAGTATTTTTTAAACAATTTTAATTTTACCGTGTTTTTAAAATAGATAAATATCTTTGCCATAATTTAATTTGGATTGGTTTTCACTCTGAGAGCTATATTATAAAGTTGAATAATACGTTAGGCCAATCCCTTAGATTCTGATTGGTTGTGAGTTTAGCGATAAAGAGAGAATTAAATAGTATTACAAAAGGGAAGCAGTTGCTTGCTACGATCCTGGTGGAAATGATATCTTGGAAGCGTTGTTTTCACAGTAAGTCTACCTTGGTGTTGATATGAGCTTGAAGAATCACACGCATTTATTAGTTGTTCACTTCACATACACACAGTTGTATAAATTGAGTCAGGGAAAGAAGGGTTAATAAATGAGTAATAGTGAGTTGTAGTAATGAGAGTTGTGAGCTGTAAAGGTGACTCATGTCTACCTTTGAGAGAAACAATTTGCCGACTAGAGGAAAAATAGCGCGTAAAAACTTAGTAGAGCAAATTGTACCACCCTTACAAACATAAATTAATGCAAAAGAGCGGAAGACAGAAAAATGTGATATTTATATAAAATAATAATACATTAATAAACTAAATAGCTAGTTAATTAAACAATAATGAGAGTAATATTAAACTAATAAAATATAAATAAATAGTACTAAACACTGATATTTTGAGAAACTTTAGTTTTCATTTTATATTTGTTTAAGAGACATGCTAGCACTAATTTAATAGCCTGATTTTAAAAAGTATCTCCCTTATAATGAAATGTTCCTAGTGTATTCCAAGGTAATAGTTTATATTACAAAACATAGGATAATGTGTCCTCTATTTAACCATATTAGTAATATAATCACATAATTAATCAGTTATAATGCGGCAAGAACAACATAAATATCAATACTGTTTTATTAATAGAAATGTTTCAACTTGGAATTTTAAAAGATCAACTACAAATATCATTTTCACATTGGGCTTGTGATCAATACAATATTTTGTTGTTATAACTGAGTCTAATTTATACATCGCCTGTTTCTCAGAATGAAAGAGAATGCTATTGAGAATAACAGAGTCATTTTGAAGTTTTATTCAAATATTTCTGAACCGAAACTTTACCCCGAGAACAGGTAGAATATATTATTGCCAAACCCTCATTATAATACTATGGTAACATTGTAATGTTCCCTTGGGATGTTCACACAAATACGAGTTATTTTGGATAATTGGTCATGTGTAACTTACCAATATAAATATACACAACAATAGGTTATGTACAACTCGACTGTTCCCAGCCTGGCTCAGTTTCTTACTCAACCCATATAATTCCCACAACCGACTGTCTAGGCCTGGCATAGCTTCATAGGCCTTATAATATAACTTAAGACTAGGACAGACAACGTCCAGTCCCCGGTCGTTAATTTATCAAGGTGAAAGGGTAAACTCACATTTTACACCAATTATAAATGGTTTGGCTTTGCCGGGAATCAAACCCAGGACCCTTAGCTCAGTAGACAAACTATAACGACTGAGCTAAGATGTGGGATTGTTTAAAGGACTACTACTCCCAAATGGTATATACTCTACTTAACATATGTTGGGTACATTTCATCTAATTTGCAATCTTTCTCATCGCTCAAAAAATTAATTTAGTGAACTGTGGCTAGCCCGGATGGGTAGTAAGACGTGGCTCAGAGCATAATAAAAGAGAGGCGTTCCCACCTTATCAAAGAACGTTACCAATAAATTTTTTTTGAACCGATTCTTGATACCCTTTTAGCCTAACTGCATTTAATTACACTAGTAATTAAGAATAAGAAAAATAGAGCGAGGAGTAAATGTTTCGGAATTTGCCTGGAATGAAATTGGTGATGCAGTTAGATAAAAACCAGCTTGAGTACTTTGTATCGAGATTTGAACCCCAACCTACCAGCAAGAGTGAAGAATAAGACCGCCATCTTCATAACAACTCTGATCCAGTGCTCCACTTGCCCTCTGCAGCGACTATTCCTCCTCTCCTACCATCCCTCTTGTCCAATCTTGAGCAATATCCCCCCCCCCCCCCCCCCATCTCGACCCGACCAATATGTTGCCCGCTATAAATCACAGTTAGAGGCACCGCGAAATATGGGCCTCATTTATATGGAAATGCACGGGGAGATCTTCCGCTGTCATTTTCAACAGATATGAATGAAAAATATAGTGGTTACCGGAGGAGACTTTGCCCTTACCCTGTAGAGGACACTTTCCCCTTACCCTGTAGAGGACACTTTCCCCTTACCCCGGAGAGGACACTTTCCCCTTACCTCGGAGAGGACACTTTGCCCTTACCCTGTAGAGGAGACTTTGCCCTTACCTCGAGAAGGAGAATTTCCCCTTACCCCGGAGAGGACACTTTGCCCTTACCCCGGAGAGGACACTTTGCCCTTACCTCGAGAAGGAGAATTTCCCCTTACCCCGGAGAGGAGACTTTGCCCTTACCCTGTAGAGGACACTTTCCCCTTACCTCGGAGAGGACACTTTCCCCTTACCTCGGAGAGGACACTTTGCCCTTACCTCGGAGAGGACACTTTGCCCTTACCCTGTAGAGGAGACTTTGCCCTTACCTCGAGAAGGAGAATTTCCCCTTACCCCGGAGAGGAGACTTTCCCCTTACCCCGGAGAGGACACTTTGCCCTTACCCCGGAGAGGACACTTTGCCCTTACCCCGGAGAGGACACTTTGCCCTTACCCCGAGAAGGAGACTTTGCCCTTATCATGGAGAGGAAACTTTGCCCTGACCCCGGAGAGGATAATTTGCCCTGACCCCGGAGAGGATAATTTGCCCCTACTCCAGAGAGGATCCTGGCTTGTTTAACTCGGTTTTCACTTCCACGCAAATGCAGGTACATTTCCTATTAATTATGCTTTACTCGTCGTAATCCCCCTAAGATCATTAACTGCGGCTATCCCGTATGGGTAGTAAAACGTGATACAAAACAAATATTAGACCTTAATGATGACTTAGGTGTTTGTTGGTAAATGGAGGCACGTATGTTGGTCTAAAGAGGAACAATTATCTTCACAGAACGCTTGGGGGAGATATCTCGACCCCTCTACACATTTTTACTCTCTCTAGACACCTCGGAGAGAAAGTATTGTGATCGTCAAAAATTATAACCAGAGATTTTGAAAAATGTCGACGTTCCATGACCCCCTGAAACTAAAACATTTGTTTACACATTGCCGTCTGTCTGTACCTCGGGCTAGAACCGACAATATTTTACATATTGGGCTATAACTTGGCATGTGGGGTGTTAATAAGGTCCCCCCGTGGGATTTTTTGAATTAGATGCGTAACCCTAAGTTTAAGGGTAAGCTTACTGAAGGGGCAAAACAGAAGACTTTTTTTTTTATCTAATTTAGCTCAAACGATTTTAATTAGATTTAATATTTAGGCGCTTTTTATCATTATAAACAAAATAGAAACTCATTTCCTCATTAAAATGAATATGAGGGTACTTTACACAGGGGAAATTTTCCAATTCTCATCATTCCTTCGCAACTATTTGAGGTAAGAAATATCTTCTCATTGTAAAATTGTAGTGCTATTAAAGATAAAAATATTTTATAAAATCAATAGCTCGAGCTATAAGAAAATATATAGGTATATTTTTTAATTCAGGTGTTTGAAAATGAATTCAATTCTTATGCTCTTTGGCGGACAAAGATGTTTCTCTTTTCTCATTTTTCTGTAACGTTGTTCCTAGTTCCTAATACCACAGAGTAAGTAACAGTGATTATTTCATTTACGATCTTTGGCGTAGTGTTTATACAACAATCTATTATTTAGTTTCACAAATCTTACGAGTTCTTAGTAAATGTCCACTTTAAGATAAAAGTGAGAGAAAGTCTATGCTCATCACTATTTTATTTATTTTTATGTCATTAAAGTGCACTTCCTGAACTGAATGCTAATATCAAACGTCTAATAAGCTAGGATGAATCTAGAACCAACACCTCCCCCCCCTCTCTCCCTCTTAGTCATCAATTAACACTGTGAAAGGGTAAAGTCCCATTTTACTAATAACATAGTTTTCAGCCTTGCCGGAAATCAACCCAGGACCATTATCTCATCAGGCAGACGCGTTACCGACTCACCTATGGTGTTGGCCTCCCACATTATTAGAGACTGGAAAACAACATCGCTCTTAAATACATACTACGATTAAATCAATTAAATTTTATATTAAAGATTTTTTGAGAGGCTGGAAAACCATTAATGGCAAAATCGCCTTCAGTATACTGAGATGTAACTCGAACCCGGACCTCTTAAGTGTGACTTGTCCGCTTGCTGCACGACGCAAGCTAGGATGTCCAATGCTGAGTGGTTCTGAAAGAAGGCTCCAAGCCAGGGAACGAGGGTCGCTGGAGGGATTTGTAGCCTTCCTGAACAACATATTAGTGGTAAACCCCTCTCCCCCGGTCCATACTTCTCGGTTAGAACACAACCATAACTCATCTTACTAAGTCCTCGAAGAAGAATCGCTCCTGGTGACGTCACGAGATAGCTTGGCGGGATTTATGAACTCTGTCCTGACTTTCACTGGGGGAAGGGCGACTAAGCTGGGACACTTTGCGTCCCTTCTCTCCGGCGGAGGAATATATTCAAGTACCTCATCCAATATCATAATTCAGTCTTAGAATGATAGAACTTGAGGACACTCACTTGGAAGATTGGAACATTCCATTTTCTCCGCGATATTGTTTGGCCATTGGCAATCATTTTATAAAAAATAATAATCTTAAAACAATAACAATAACAATAACTTGTAATCAAACGCTATCTTCTGGCACTCATAAAACAACAACTTGCCAATAAAAATACGTACAGTAGCCCCATGGCTTCTTTGGTGCTGACATATCTCACAGCTGATAGCTGAAAGCTTTGAAAAGTTACCAGACCAAATTATGTATCCCTACGCCGAACCAAATGACCTGCAAAAACATGTGTTTAGCAGCTGTCACTTCTGACGGTCAAAATGTAGGTATATACTTAAATGTTAACTGTCAGAAGTCAGCTGTGAGCTGTCAATCAGCACCAAAGAAGCCATGGGGCTACTGTACAGCTGTACACTGAAACTAAAAGAGTACAAGCCAGATATATATATATATATATATATATATATATATATATATATATATATATATATATATATAGTAGAGAGAGAGAGAGAGAGAGAGAGAGAGAGAGAGAGAGAGTTATTCCTTGGTTCAAAAGTCAAGTCGGTTCTTGTCATTACTAAAGTATTAATATTTACTCTTGGATTTAAAGAATACTTATATTCACTCGTGCATTATATTCATAGAGCATAGCTTTTATGGGTGTAATTATGTTCAGGGAAACTATTTTTAGATTATATAGAGCCTACTTTGTATAGTTTTTGTGCTTTAAAATAATTTCATAAATCTTTTTGACATATTCTCAATGGATCTGTCTGCGTCTCACCAGAAATCTTCAAATAGGTAAAGTTTTCTTTGACTTTTAAAACTTCTGTATTTTACTACAATACTCTATAAAGTAATAACGTTATTATATACAGGTCATTAAGGTCATTAACAGACACTTAATACAGTTTTTACTTTACCATGATTAACTTGTATATCCCTTTTACACCTTTTAAACTTTCTACCTTTTTTTATTGAATGAGCTTTTATCTGATAACTCTTTTTGCACTATTTGACCTCTTTGCACCTTTTTACTCTGTTTTCACATATTGTATTTTTGGCACCATTTGTGCCGTTTTGCCCTTTTTTGCACGTCTAACCCTTTTTAATCATTTTACCACGTTCATCATATTTACTCTTTTCAGACTTTTTACCATTTTTTCAGGATTTGCTCTTTTTTTCCCCTTTTTTTCCTTGATCCTTTGACTTGTATTTTTTCCGTATTAAACTAATAGTCTTACAATCTTACGATCTGTGACAATGAAACTATGCAAATAGATGAATTGACATTGAAAACATTTTATATTAAAGGACAACGTGGTTTTATTTAATATTTTATGATAGTTAAAATAATAAGTGACTATTAAACATAGTTAAAAATAATGTTTGCAATAAAAAAGGTTTAAATAATACAAAATATACGGGCGTTTAAAGATTTCAGCCATTTTCTTTAGCGTTAATAGACTAGTGGCAGTATTATTATTATTATTATTATTTTGTCGCTGACGAACTTCCATACATCTTGATCACTAGTAAGTTCAACGAAGATCCAGTTCAAGGCGATTCTAACAAGTTAAACTTCCTGGCCACCCATATACTTATACATACTTTACATTCTATTTCATCATATAATTTCAAAGAAAATAAGAGTGAATTTATAAACATCAAATTATCTCATAAGTCACTGGACAATACCTTAACAATATTACAAACAATACGATACTTCCTACATATTGCAGTTTTGAAATCTATTGTCTATTAATAAAAATAAAAACAAAAGTTTATTAGTTGTTCTATAAGTTCCTTGCATCAATATCTGCCCCAGTATGTCCGTGACCCGCAAGTCACCTTGTGTTGTTCACACCCATCTTGGGGAAGAATAGCTCGGTGTAGGGTAGAGCGGGGTAATATGGAGTCCTCGGTCAGTAAATCATCTCTTGCACTACCCTGAGGAATTTGTGTGGACGTGTCCCAACTAATGGACGACACACTCAATTGGGCAGTTCAGGGAGGAATGCAATATAATACACTTCCCTCCCCCCCCCCCACACACCCTATCGTTATACCCTCATACGTGGCGCCCTAAACACAGCGTCATGGTGGGGAAAATTAATTCTAACGTAATATGCTATGTTTCATAGTCACTATATATGTATCTATAAATCACTATATGTATATTATACATAGTTTTATAAATAACTACTATATGTATTACAAATATAGTTTATTCAATCTAGCATATTATGTCATATATATTCCCTATAAAATCCAGGATCTTAGGTTAGTAATAATTTTTGAACTTTAAACTGTTTCGTGCAAACAATGTTTAAATAATAAATGTTGAGGGTCTTGACTGAGTGATAATAATAATAATAATAATAATAATATAATTTACAAAGTATATTATTATTATTATTATTATTATTATTATTATTAGCACCGCGTCTTACTACCCATTCGGGTTATACGCACTTACGCTAATGTGTAATGGTAGGGTGATTGTGAGATGAAATGAAGGACCTACAGTTTAACGTGGAATCCGAACCAAGGTGGAGGCCTGGCATTCCCCACATTCACAAGTTGTAATTAATACACGTCTTGTCAGAGGTGAAGGAAGGGTTTGGTAATCAGATAAATCTGTGCCGGGACCGAGAATTGAACCCCGGCCGCCAGCACAGAAGTCTGACACCTTATCTCTAAACCACCAGGTCACCTTGTAAATTATAACGTCTTTCATAGATCCATGCATCTAATAATTGTATTCAAACATTTTGAGGTATTATTTTGTGTTTAAATAATCATTTATAGTATTTGTTAATTAAATTGTAGGTATGTTTGACTGGCTGGGTACGGATTGGATGTCACTTATCAGATACTTTCAAAATACATAATTGGGTGAGACAAGGAGATGTAATTTCCTAATTTTTTTTTAATCTGACCATATATTTTGAGTATGCTATTAGGATAGAGCAAGAGGGCGGGGAAGGATTGACACTAAACGGTACAATTAAGATATTAGACCACGCAGATGATTTATCTTTGTTGATAAATAGTAAGGACTGTGTTTCAAGAAATGAAGAACATTTATTGAAGGCAAGTAAGGAATTAGGTTTAGGAGGGAACGATATAAAGGCTAAGTGTGTGATCACAAAGAGTGAACAGGTTGAGGGCGATAATTTAGATATCATGTCAACAACATATAATTTGACAGGGTTAGCGAGTTTAAATATTTAAGAACGATTTTAACTACAAATAGGATAAATAATTATGAGTTAAGTACTCTGTACTTATCACAAGAGATTACTATAGTAATAAAATATTGTAGATTATTCTCGAAAGGACATGCAACGCGAATGGAAGAATCTAGAACCATTTTCATGGTGTTGACTGTTAAACCCAATGGAAATGACAACTGGGAAGACCTAGACGCGGATAACATTAGAATATACCCTAAAAAGATGGGCTGTAGTGAGGTGGACTGGATAACTATTTCAAGATAGGGGTAGGTTGTAATGAAGTGGACTGGATGGAACTACCTCAAGATAGAGATTGGTGGTGCACTTTTATAAGAGTGGCAGTTAACTTTAGAATTCTTAGTGTGTCATTGATTAGGTAATTAATAATTAAATTTATTATTTTATTATTTAGTGTGTATTTTATTTGAGCAAATATTTCCAGATAAAATATTAAAGGTCATTTCTTTATCCCAGAATTATAAATAAACTAAAGAATAACGGTTCTACCATGTGACTAAGATGGCTATTTTTCTTTAAGGAAGAAGTAGTATATGTAATAAAATACGTTGCGATTATGAAAATGTACACGTTTTCTTTTCTAAAAATCATAATACTAAACCGTCATCTTTAAACAAAAGAGATATTTTATGATGGGATTTATGTTAAGTTGGCTCAATTATTTGTAATTTTGATTGTAGCCCCCCTGAAGAGCAGTATTTTTCATAATTGAAACATCTATCTATGGAAGAGTTTATATAGTAGTTTTAATACAGATACTTCACTACACATAACTACCTCTTCTTGCAGGATTAATATTTAACAAAACCATTTAACGTAAAGGCTCAAAAGCTTATCTAATTGCCATTCTTTGAATAGACCCCGTCAACAAATCCAGTATTCTCGCAATAAGTCGGTAAGATGATTTTTTTTCTTAGTTAGCTATCTTGCCTTGTATTCATTTTAGCAATGAATCTAATGGATAAACGTTGGGAGCCAGGGAAAGATAAGTCTTTCATTTCTCCAATATTTGGGGAAAACATGCAGTTGTTGGCGAGATAGTATAGTGATATTTCATGTAAACTTGAGTCACCCCCCTAAAGATTTTTTTTTCCAGGCAAACCATGAATTATGTTAGAAGCTAATTCCATATTTTGAGTGTCCACATTATAAAAAAAAGTGTATGAACATGCACCTAAGTGCCCTATGATTTATTCTGCTATTTGAATCCCCTCACTAAATAATGTTGATTTTAAGTGAGGCTAGTTTATTAACAAACTATAAATTATTATCAATCACAAACGGGACGTCAATAATTATCGTCGTAAACGGATACGTTATTAATGATTACTTATATAAATAACCAAACGTAATATTTTAGTGATGATTATGTGCGAATAACAGTTAGTTACTACAAACAACCACTAGCATAGCTTTCGAAACATACTGTAGCTACAGTTAATGTAGGGCAATCGACTGTACACCCAGGTGGGGTTTAATCAATATAATCTGTGGAACTCAACCTTTCAAACTATATTGACTGTCAGCTTATTTGACAACAAAATTAGTATAAAGATTAACAAAGTTATTGATAAGACACCAAGAAGATGACAACTTCAAAATGTGAACCACATGGCATCAGTGAAATTGTGAAAAAATAAAAATCAGGCTATATTATTGTAGCATTGGACGGCGTACATAAAATACAAAACTGGATTAAACTTACCCCATTTGTATGCTGGCTGGGACCGCGCGGAAAAAACAACACTAGTTCTACCGGACACACCTTCTCTGAACCGGGAAAATAGAGCACTGACCATCAAGAAAGTGACGCGAGTGCACCGAATACATTGAGTGGAAAAAACCTGCGCAGTGAAATAACCCTACCGAGAATGTTCCCGAACGTCATCGGACTTTCCCGAAGCTCTGTTGGCATGCGCAAATATGTGTTCCCTATTGGTCTAGATTGTACCCCCCCTTCTTTTCCTGTGTTTCCCTCTTCTGTGTTGTATGATATATATATATACACACACTGGTGATTGAACCAACAGACAGCACAATTGGGCCTGAATCATTTCGGGAATAGGAGAAGCTCCGGCTTTTCATCATAGTTTAATAATCTAAGATCAAAATTTTATTTCGATAAACTTTAACTTCTTTTTGGTTAAATTAAATGTTTCCAAAATCTCTTTAGGCCTTGTTCCAATAATTCTAAAAACGCTAAGCATAAATAGGATAGTTAGGAAATGTAACTTACCTTTCTTTAAATATCAACTCGTTGCTAGGTAATGGCGTCTTATCGCTTGTCGAGTTGTAATAATCGATTATATATCTTGTGAACTTTATCGATAGTTTATTTAATGGGTTTCGAATGCCGTTTCTATTCTTACTTGCGGAAATATTTAACTCATGTTCGCGGGAACTTTTAAAATTCCAATGTTAGACAAAATTGTTTATTTGCAACGTGCCATTACTGATGGACGAGTATTTAAAGGTTTGGGAAAAATGAGCCCTGTTAATAGACTTGATAATTAAATGTAAGATTGTAAATTTTCTATGGTAATCTCGACTAAATTTGTAATAGCCTTTAAATGGCTGAAACCGCTTTGAACTTTGACTTGTCAGTAATATCAACGCTTGTGATAAATGATTTTTCTTTGACATGAACGTTGAAAATATGGAGTTCATATTATCTGTTTATATATTTTGGCAATATCTAATGTTAATTAATTAATCTGATAATTATCTTTTTGTGAGATATTTAATAAATACCAACATAACATGATTTCAGCTATATTTTTATGACTGTCCCGCCATACCCTAGGTTAAATAAAATTATATTTATTATTTTTAGTTCTCATTAACTAGCAGTATGCATTCTTTGACTGACTCTTGAGGTAGACTGTCCTTATGGTAAACTCGGCAACAGGTGAGAGTTGCGAGCTTCGGTTTTCGAATATTTGGGCCTAAAACATTCAAAGCATTGAACTCCAAGCACTCGCTCCTGTTGTCCCCCCATTTTATGTTAGGTTTTGATGTTATTTGAACCTCCTCCCCTTAGGATGGTTCATTATAAAAATGTATGGTTAGAGAAATGAGCTTATAAATATTGTTTATAATTTCCCATATACCTTAACACAATACAAACTGTGTAAATGCTGCAGTTCCTCTAAAATACAGGGGCAAGTCATCTTGTAGGTACTGGTACCCGAAAGTCGCAACCGTGCAATCCGTCACTTTCAGAGTTAGACTGGATTACTGGTAAGCGAGGTGTATGGGTTAGAATCCCGGTCAGAGTTATTGAGGGTATTTTTGACTTTTTCCACGCAAATACGGGAACAATTTCTTTAAAACCTACCTTCCTCATCCCTATTCCAATATCTTAATTAATGACTGCGTTTTACCTGGTTACACGGTTAAGTCCAACTAAGCCGCGATGAAAACATTATCCTGCAAGTCCAACTAAGACGCGGTTAAAACACTATCCTGCAAGTCCAACTAATACGCGGTTAAAACACTATTCTGCAAGTCCAACTAAGACGCGGTTAAAACACTATCCTGCAAGTCCAACTAAGACGCGGTTAAAACACTATCCTGCAAGTCCAACTAAGACGCGGTTAAAACACTATTCTGCAAGTCCAACTAAGACGCGGTTAAAACACTATCCTGCAAGTCCAACTAAGACGCGGTTAAAACACTATTCTGCAAGTCCAACTAAGACGCGGTTAAAACACTATCCTGTAAGTCCAACTAAGACGCGGTTAAAACACTATTCTGCAAGTCCAACTAAGACGCGGTTAAAACACTATCCTGCAAGTCCAACTAAGACGCGGTTAAAACACTATCCTGCAAGTCCAACTAATACGCGGTGAAAACACTATTCTGCAAGTCCAACTAAGACGCGGTTAAAACACTATCCTGCAAGTCCAACTAAGACGCGGTTAAAACACTATTCTGTAAGTCAAAGAGGAGGCAAGTGCCGGTGGACGTGCGGTGTTGGGCGGTTCTAGGCCCGCTGTTAATAAATCACAGTTGGCGACAAGATCTGTGCAGACAAGGCACGATGTAAGATGATAGTCCCCCCTTCCCCTCACCCTCTAGGACATGTCACGCTTGTAAGACAGCAACAAGCTCGCATGTCTCTGCATAAGATCGGAGCACAAGTTCCGCGACAAATATCAACAGCACAGACCTTACTTGCTTGGGACAGTAATTGAGTAAAACCATTCCCTTGTTTTTAATCACCCGCCTCGGTGGCCTCGTAGTCAAACGCCCTACTCTCGCAGTGGACTAGACTGCCGGTGACGGGGATATCGAGGTTCGAATCTCGGTCAGGTGCAATGAAGATATTACCAGAATTTATTTCCAGTCTCTCCATGCAAATACTGTTACACCTCCTATTAATATAACCTCCCTAATCCTTAAAATTGCTAGCGTAATTAGTACATAAGCGTATAGCCCGAACGGGTGGTAAAAAACGTGGTGCTAAGTAAAAAAAAACCATTTCAATTAAATGATTTTTTTTAGTAAAATGAATTTGAACATATTGTCCAATTTACATGTCAAGTCAAAATTTTATTTCCTGACAGCAGGAAAAAGTATAGTATTTCTACCTTAACGTAATCGTACGTAAATTCATGTGGTCTGCAACGGTCAGTAGTTTTATATATTATCAATAATCAAGATAAGTTTTTGTTTGTTTGTTTGTGTGCGATGCCCAGCCAAATCTACGGCATACAGAGATCTGACATTTCTAACATAGGTGGACGGAAGGGGGTACGAATGCACCTCCAAGCTGATTTTTAATTCTTTAATTAGAATTACGTTTCATAAATAACGTTTCAAAATGAAATCAGGCACCATGGGGGGTTGGGGGGGGGGGCTTTATAATTCTTGTACCACAGTGGGTCACGGGCAGCGCCGTGTGGTATTTATAGTTATCAATAATAATATAAAATAACAATAATAGTAGTAATATTAAACCGTTATCAATGTTAACCCCAAATAAATATGTTTGT
The DNA here is from genome assembly GCA_039000515.1 of Timema cristinae. NCBI lineage: Eukaryota > Metazoa > Arthropoda > Insecta > Phasmatodea > Timematidae > Timema > Timema cristinae. The sequence goes on from JBCFYV010000001.1 coordinate 3,365,101, forward strand.
ATTTATTAAAAAGTCGTTGCTATTGTTATTATTTGAGTTATTTAACGTAAACTTACTTGCTGAAACAACTGATTATATCAGCACACAGTTCATATACTAGCTTAAACCTATGAGAGACACAACATCCTGACCCCCTGTGGTTAATTCCTCACTGTGGAAGGGTAAACTTTCATTTCACTAATGAGAATTTTTTTGCCCAAGACAGGAATCAAACAGGGGACCTCTAACTCAGTAAGCATACATAACACCTACTGAGTGTGTTGGATATCTTTCAGTCAAAGTTAGACTGTACCTCTGTACTTACATTGTTTGGGACTGTACATACATTGTCTTATGAGTTGGAGAAAAGCATTTTTTAAGCCTGATTTTAATTGTAACTAACTTGTAAACTGTTAGAACCGAAGCTACAACTTTTTTTATATATTAATTAATAAAGTCACGTGATCTGTATCGGTCTATTTTAATATACATTATTAATATCTATAAAATAACAATAAAAATAAAGTAAAAAAATATCACCGTGTCTTACTACCCGTTCAGGTTTACGCGTAAGAACTAATTCCGCCGATGGGTTAGGAATTAAGGCAGGTTGAATTTAGAGGAAGTGAATCCGCATTTGCGTAGAGGGAGAGTGTAAAACCATGTAGAAAAAGCCACCCCAGTTCACCTGACCGAGATTCAAGCTTCGATTTTCTTGTCCTAGGCAGTCTAGATTAACACGAACCTAGCACGTTAGCTAACTACGCCACCGAGGCGGGTAATTGTTAACTGTGACATATAAGTTTTGTATTTCTTAAAGTTACTTCCTACCAGAACTTATCATCCCTGCAATAACTTGATGACGTTATACACGAGAATAAAGACATCACTTTTAATTGGTATTAAAAGCTACCAGGTCTGTTATGTATCCATACGCTAGAGCATAGGATCTATAAACTCATATGTTTATCGGCCATCACTTTTGGCACTCAAAACTTTCTTGATGAACAATTTGTTTCTATTTTTATTTTATTTTAAATATTTTTACATTATTATTAGAGCATTTCTATACATATTTTGATTAACTACAAGGCTTTACGAAGTAAATAAAAATTATTTTTACAAGCTTTGACTTACAACGAATATTTGAAATGAATTGTATTTTTAGGTGATCCAAAATGCGTAAGTAAATTGAAGAAAATCTATTGTAGATACCTCAAAGAGTTTAATATTGATGAGAAATGGAAAGATACATGATGATCTGTTAGCTCATTCTGTCTAACAGTATAAACGACACTTCTCAAACTTCCATCATATGAGTAGACAGTTCAATCCTATATTTATAGTGAAGAGGAGAAGAATTCGGAACAATTCAGACAAATTGGTTGCTCCGACAATGTCTCTGAATGGGCCTTCTACCGTTCACTGGCTCGTGACGACGCAATATTAGTCACAGCCGTGTTGAGATGGTTGCCTATTTGGAGCTGCTCATTGCTTTCTCAGTGAACATACTAGTACACTGTTAGGTTCGATTGTCCTACTACTGTGGCTATTCAACTAATAGGACTGTCCTACTACTGTGGTTATTCAACTAATAGGACTGTCCTACTACTGTGGTTATTCAACTAATAGGACTGTCCTACTACTGTGGCTATTCAACTAATAGGACTGTCCTACTACTGTGGTTATTCAACTAATAGGATTGTCCTACTACTGTGGTTATTCAACTAATAGGACTGTCCTACTACTGTGGTTATTCAACTAATAGGACTGTCCTACTACTGTGTCAGCTCAACTACTGCGATTATATAAAAATTACATAACTAATATATAAATTTAATCGAAACTCATTCTAACGTAGACTAGTCAGGGTTCAACCCCCCCCCCTCCCCTCAACAGAAATTTTATGAACAAAATATATATATATATATGTCTTTATTTATGATTCAAACAATATCAAAATTAAGGTACAAATACAAATTATAGGCCTGTATTACCATAAAAAGCACTTCAAAGTGATACTAAAAGTGTTTAATAATTTTTTCTAGCTCTTGACAATTATTAGGGGGTTATGTTGCCATAAAAAAACACTTCAGATAGCTTCTAGAGGGGTTTAATATTTTTCTAAAAAATTCTAGCCTTCGGCAGCTAGGGGGCTGTGCCCAAAAAACTCCCCTGAAATTATTTGCTGATGACATTGTTGGTGGGGATTTAATACGAATTATTATTTATGATTAGTTTCTTCTAGATTAACAGTTGAAACACTCCGGGTAGAATATCGATTTGCATTGAATAAATTAATTGGAATATTGATAACTTGCACTCAAATTCTGTCTTAGCAAGCAAAATAAGCTTTCTTACAAATGTAAAAATAAACAGATTGAATAAACATTATGACAGTTTCCGGCCCCATTTATGCATTGTATTGCACTAATGTACTCTATCTGTTAAAATAACTTTTAATCAAACTAAATGTGAAAATATGGCTCATCTTTTGAAGAGTGATCTTAAGATTAGTAGGGAAGAGGGGGTCGGGGAGATCCGAGAAAAGGCCGGTGCTTTTGAAGTTTGTATATCAAAGGTTTTGGTTTTTTTGTGCAAATAAATAAAATATTGCTCCGGTAGAAATATAGAGTTTAAATTTCTTCACGTGAGTTTTCAAAATTTCTTGAATATCTGTCACGGGTCTCCTGGAATTTAATGACAACTTTTTCTCTTAATTTAAAAAGTTTGTCATTTAATGCCTCTATCCTCATGACAGATATTCAACAACTGTTGAGGTTTACTTTCTTCTACTATGTGATGGACATTAAACTCTATGGAGAAATATTTGATGTATTTTGGCCAAATAAATGTTTTCTATAAAAACTGTGAGAACACTTGCCTTTTCTTGCATCCCCCCCCCCCCCCCTTATGGTGACTGCCCGCTAGAGCTTTTGTTCAGATAGGCCTTATTATCTAAGAAGTTTGTTATTTTTAAATATAGCTCACGAAAAAATGAAGGCGAAAGTTATCAACAAGTCTCTGTAGAGTTAAAAATATTACATTTTATGCTATAGATTTAAATAAAGTTTTTCTTAAACTTATTTTCAAGGACGTTTAACGTGAAATGTTTCTCTACTTAGATTAAGGTAAATGGCTATAAATATAAATCTAGCGTGCCTTAAATAAATAAGGAATTTTTTACTGGTGTGATAACATAACCTTTTAAGATGGTTGAAAATTATTTGAGTGGGGTGGTAAACCACTACTAAAGGACTAGTAGAAACTACTATAATTTTTAGAAAGGGGTTAAAATAATCTAATATTTCTGTGTTGGCTTGGTTCATTCTTGCATTCAAATATTGGATTCAAATTGATTGGATACTAAAAGTAAGGATTTTTTTGTTTGATATTCCATTGGTTTTTAGAACATCGTATCTCACTACTCGTTCGAGATGTACACAGATTTATACTAATTATGTAGCGATTGTTAAGATAAAATTTAGAAGAAATAGGCCTATACACAAATTTGTGTAAAGTAGATTTAGAAATCAAGGCTTTAACCTCTAACCTTTTGATCAAAGTAAAATCTTACCAGAATTGAGTAATCACAGAATAAATACTTCCAAAATATTATATTTGAAAAAGTTGTATAGTCAAAATATATTTAATTAAATTATAGCAGTTCTATCCGGATCTCAAAAATGAGGTCAGTATTGACTGAAAGGGTTCGTATTTCTTTCACTCAGAGATTAAGTTTGCTGCATTTAGTATTTTATTATCTTAGATAATTTATTCTTTGAATTGAAAAATGACACCTGGACACGAGAATCGAACCCGGGACCTTTGTCTTAGTACATCAATGCTCTAACCACTGAGCTATCCAGTCCCCAGGGTCATTCTCTCATATTTTAAGACAATATGTTATGAATGTTTGGAAATTGTTGGCTGCAAATTTGTGATCAATTAATATCACGGGCTTTCAGATAACGCAGCCCCCATTGAATTGGCTTTTTGCTGTCAATAACTTTGTACAATTTATAACCGCACGATTCCACATATCATGATGGAGTAAATAGCCAAGTTATTATATTTGTTATTTACGGTTATAGCCGCATCTAATTATCATATTCTTAAAATTTAAAAATGAAACCTTGACACGGGAATCGAATCCAGAACTTTTGGCTTAATATGTCCTGTCCAGGTGTCATTGTTAAATTTAAAGAATATGATATTTATATTAAACTATAACCGTAATCTATACTTATAAAATAACATGTCCTGATTGATTGATTGACTGACTGACTGACTCATCATCGCCGAGCGCAAACTATCAAGGCTACAAGCATGAAATTCGGACTGTATATTCATTTTGTCATGTAGGCACCCACTAAGAAAGGATTTTAGAAAATTCCACCCCATAGGGGTCAAAATGGGGATGATAATATGTATGATAATATGTATGAAAGTCCGTCATTTTGAAAGTTACATAAACAAAATTTTGTATTTCGGTTATTGACGTAAAACAAATAAATACGTGTTTCAGGAATTTTGGAAATTTTATTTAATAAGGGATGAAAAAGGGGGTGAAAATTTGTATCGGACTTGCATTATTTTTGATCTGAGGACAAGTTATGGTCATTAACGTAGTAAATACATATGTATATTTTCGTATTTGTATATAATCAACTTCCACGCGAGCAAAGCCGCGGGCAACAGCTATCTAGTTATCAAATATAATATCCTGGCTATCTAATCCATTAGATAATTTAGATACGTAAATTACCTAGTTATTATACCACTATAAAGCCATACGGCTCACTCACTAACATTAATATTTACCCACTTCCAAATAAGCTAGAAACTTGAAATTTGGCAAACTTATAGCTTCTAGCCTGTAACTGACGGGAAAATTCCAAAAAGTTAAAAAAAAACTAATTTATAGCACCCGGAAAAAATTCAAAATGGTGGAGCAACCTTAAAGTCGGTGCGGACCTTTCTTTGGAGGTTTCTTGTGGCTAAACGTTAAGACCTATAAAAAAAAGGCTCTGGAATTACATTAGTTTACATCCACTTGCAAAGAAAATTTACTGGGGGTAAGGGGCGGAGCCCCCAACGAGCAAAGCGTGATATCAATATAAAGTCATTGCTTCAAGGTTTTGAAAAAATTATGTAATAATAATATTTTAATGGAAATATATTTTGCAGGCGCATAGTTTTATTTCAGTTTAGAAAACAATAGCGTGTTATTATTAATTAGTGTCCCGTGTTGGGTCCAGGGTGAGAAAGGTCAGGGTGAATACAACCCCCCACACCCTGTGGGACACGTCTATCTTTTAATTGGTGTGACGTCACAACCCTCCTAACGAGACCAAACTTGAACGAATCACGGCGGTTTCATTTGTTTGAATGGCCTCCACACATCACCCTGTTCCAATAGTCATTACAGTCCACAATGGCTCGTAATGGTGGGGTGAAGGGTGGCTCACGTGGTCCTTGTGGTGGTTTATGGGCTATTAGAGACCGGGGGTGGATGGAGAGGCCACCCTAGTTCAGACATTTCAACCCTTCTCCAAACAACAACACAATTCCCCCCAGCGGTCACAACAGGGACCTGGGCTTGGATACTCTTTGGGGTAAATGAATGTTGGAGTTAGTCTAACTTTGATTGAATACATATATTTCCAATACAACCCAGACATCTTATTTAAACTTCATTTTATAAACACCACTATATTGTACTAATGTAGGTTGTCAGTTTATAAAATCCGTTTTAAATAGATTTTTTTTAAAGATATGATATCAGTCAGGACCGGATTTACATGTTGAAGCTCCCTAAGCCCTTGTAAAAGTTTCACCCCTCGCCTACCCCCCTCCTCCCTTTTTACAGACACAGAATCCACCAGGAAAACAAAAAATAAGTTAATTTCCACTGTTAAAAATAACTTGGTTACAAATTTTAGCTTGTTAGTGATATGCCGCATATTTTGAGTAAATAACATGTCCAAGTAACAAAAATAACTACCTTTTAATTAGGCCGATTTAATATACACTTTTTACCCTCTGCTTCATTTGGACATACTAACATACTAAATATTATAATCAAATAAATTGCTCCCTAAATAAATGTAGTAGAAGAAGTTATTTTGTAGGAGAACTGGCAGTATTGGTCGTGCGCTCGACTTCTTTTGTGCATTACGTAAACAAAAACCTTCAAAAGGAGTCAATGATGGGTATTAAAGAACAAAAATGTCTTTGTCAATTTGTTAAACAGAGCCTACTCAATGCCTTATTTCTACTTATACTTGTTTATTGAATTATCTGCTACAATTGAAGAAGTACCAAGACGAACTACTTACCCCCATTTAACCATTCCAGCGACACCACACATTTCCAACCGAGCATAACCGCGGCGCGTGATGAACTGACTGAGGCCAACCAGGTTCGAACGGCGGCCGCTTAGGGTCGCGGGATAGTGGAACTTTCCAAAGAGTTTAAGAAAGGAAGTAATGCCAATTACACACTATAGTTCCTTGGAGCTCGTACTCGGAGCTATGTCTGTCACGCGTATTCCCCCTTTGTGATCCAAATACAACCCCCCGCAGTGTGTAGCCTTGAATGCGCATTTCTTAAAATGTAAGAACAAATTTTATTTTCCGCTTAAATGATTTTTTATTTATGTAACCGCCTCAAAATTCATCTTTCGGCCTATTATATTTATTTTTTTATGGGTAAATTAATAAACTTTGGAATCATAAATTGGAATTGAATTTGATGATAATTAAATATTTTGAGATTATTCAGAGACTGTTATATTGAACACACAAAAAAAATATATATATATATTAAACTGAAAGTTGAAAAATAACACCCGGATGGGAGTCGAACCAAGCATCTTTGAATTAGTGTGCCGATACTCTAACCACTGAGCTATCCAGGAATAGTCCCGTGTCCATGGTCATTCTTAACTAATATTTTAAGGCAGAGTCTGTGATGGACGTGCGGAAATTGTCGGCTAGAAATGTGTGATTTTATTAAGATCACGGGTGACCTGGCGGTCTAGGGGTAAGGTGTCAGACTTCTGTGCTGGCGGCCGGGGTTCAATCCTCGGTCCCGGCACAGATTTATCTGATTACCAAACCCTTCCTTCCCCTCTGACAAGACGTGTATTAATCACATCTTGTGAATGTGGGGAATGCCAGGCCACCACCGTGGTTCGGATTCCACGTTAAACTGTAGGTCCTTCATTTCATCTCACAATCACCCTACCATTACACATTAGCGTAAGTGCGTATAACCCGAACGGGTAGTAAGATGCGGTGCTAATAATAATAATAATAATATTAAGATCACGAGCTATCAGATAACGCAGCCACCTTCGACTCTGTAGTTTGCTTATTGCTGCCACGATTTCCGAACGTCCATCACAGACTGTCTTAAAATATGAGGAAGAACGACCCTGGGAACGGGACGATTCCTGGTTAACTCAGTGGTTAGAGCATTGATGTAATAAGCCAAAGGTCCCATGTCCAGGTGTCATTTTTCAATTTTCAGAATATGATATCTAGATGGAGAATTCCTCACTAAAAAGCATAAATAATAACTTTGGCTATTTGATATATAATATATATATATATATATGTGTGTGTGTGTGTGTTTAGATCGATGCATGTCGAACTTTGAATATTGCTATTTGGTCTGGAAGATAAATGAAAGAAACCACTGTAACAAGATCTGATACCCCGGTTTGTTAATTAATATTACTTTTGTGAATTTTCATTCTATATTTTACTATTCTAAGAGATATTAACTTATTATTTGAATTAACATTGTGAGTAATCTAGTCCTTTCTTTATTGAATATATATTCATTGAGGATTTTGTCTTATAAACTTGGAAAATGAATAATAGCCTTTTTGTCGATAATGACTGATGATAGAAGCTTTGATGACTTTTTCGAATCCTGTCTGATTCAAATTTTTTATTTGTATATATTTGCGGCTAGTAGAGATACTCTTATAAATTTGTAAATAGTGTTGTTTTTAACATGGGCTATGTAACGTTATTTAAATAGTATGTTTCATAAGATCTAATGGTTAAATTCAATTTATTTAATTTCTCTGGCAAATTTACAAATGTTACGATATATTTAACTTTGGTGTAATCTTTATATTTACCTTTTATACACATGTTTAATCTTAAATATTTACCCACTCTATGTCTATCGTATTTGTTTTCTTTATATCATCGTATATGGTTTTATCTTTTGAAATATATATATACGATGAGGAACTCCACTTTATTTAAGAAGTATTTTATTATTTTGAAATATGGTTAGCATAAAAATGAAGATGATAGGTATCATCAACAAATCCCTGTAGAATTAAACAGCTTATATTTTATGATTCAGAGATTGAATCAATTAACAGTACAGATCGTTAAATATACTCATTTTTAATAGTCATAACATCTTAAGCTAGTTAAATATTATTGGAATGGTTTTGATGATTCAAACCTACCTTTACCATGATACATATAGCTCCAGTGTGAGGATAGTTCCCTTGTGGATGGTACCGCTAAGGGTTGAATCCACGCGAGAGGGTGGCTACTTGAACACACTCCTGGCCATGTTTACACAGCTGATTGTAAAAGTGATCTTGAGACGGGCTGAGTGAGTCTTTGGGTCGTTTTGTCACTTAGCTCAGCGGGGCATCAACTCTCGCTCAGTTACTATATCCATCTAGACTTGCATTGGTATTTGTATCTTAATCGCAATAAAGATGTATTTGACTACAAAGATTAAAAACATCCGTGATAAGGTTTATTTAGTCGGGAACTGGTCTATGATTACTCTCATCTTAGGGCTTTTGTCGACATTTTGTTGCCTATTGGAGTTTAACTTGGTAAACACAGTAGAACATGATTACACCCGACCGAGATTCGAACCTCGATCACCCCTTTATCGACAGTCTAGTCTACTGCTAGAGTAGCGCGTTAGACCACGTGGCCACCGAAACTGGTGTTTTGAATGTTAAACGTAGTCTAGGTAGATTATTTAATTAAAATTGTCAGAGATGCTTTTGATAAAGTAGCTTTTTTTTCTCTTTTTAACTTAACTAAACCACCCTTATTTTTAGTGTTGTATGTAGGTACCTCAACCTCAACCTCAACAAACCCTAAAGTCTAATCTTGGTTGGAAGAATAATAGAGAAAATTTTAAAAAAAAAAAATTGCAGCTAGCCGTGATAGAATTTTACTTTATTATTTTGTTATTTTATAGGTAATGATAGTATCTATAAAAATTAACAGCTGCAGATAACATAACTTGATGTATGAATATATTAAAACTGTTTTAGTGACTTTAGTAACTAGCTTTTACTGTTCTTCCCACCAAAACCAGGGTATGATACACAGGTAGACAGACGGTGTAATGAGAGGCCCTCTTTCATGCTCAGGAGGTCACAAAAAGGAGACAATCGTCAAAATATCTAATTCAATTTTGTTTATGGTCACATTACGTCCTATTTCGAGGGGTAGTAAAGAAATAAAAAACGATTAAAAGAATCTTTTATGTTGTTAAAATATGTTATGTGTTCTTAATCGCCGTGTGAACATTCTCTGGGTAATATTAGTGTACAGTAAAATTTTAACCAGGATCTGGTACAATTTATTGTACAATGATATGTACAGTCTGCTCTGAGGTTAAGGTGGGAATGAATGATATGTACAGTCTGCTCTGAGGTTAAGGTGGGAATGAAAGATAGTGAGAAAAGGTCAAGGTCACGCAGTTTGTTTATCCTAACTTCTTTTTGGTCAAAATAAATCAAACAATTCTTCAGTAGAAACATAGAGTTAAATATCTTCTAATAGTGACCTCAGCAGTTGATGAATATTTGTTCAGGGTGGCCTGGTGGTCTAGAGTCAGGGTTCCAGGGTTCAATCCTCGGTCCCGGCAAAGATTTATCTGATTACCAAACCCTTTCTTCACCTCTGACAAGACATCTTGTGAATGTGGGGAATGCCAGGCCTCCACCGTGGTTCGGATTCCACGTTAAACTGTAGGTCCTCCATTTCATCTCACAATCACCCTACCATTACACATTAGTGTAAGTGCGTGTAACCCGAACGGGTAGTAAGACGCGGTACTAATAATAATAATGGTAGTAATAATAATGTTAACGGTGCCTCAGAATTCAATGATAACTGTTTATCTTCATTTAAAAAAGTTTCTCATCCAAAATTCAACAAATTGTAGAGATTAAGTTTAATTTGTGAAACATGATAATGTTTCTACTGGAGCCAAATTATATGTATTTCTTCCAAAAGATGTTTTTCTAAAACATACTTTCCTATTCTTGCGTCCCCTGAATTCCCACTCACTCTTCTTTACCTCGCTGTGTGTGCGCAGTCCGTTCCGCAGAGCTGAAGCAGGCAGAGGCATCTAGCGACAAGAACAGGAACTACGTCGAGGAAGTTATTGGTTTTGCTGCTAGGCGACACTAGCTATCGTCCCAAATTCAAAGTGGTTTGAATTTAAAATCGAGTTTTTTTTTAAAAACAAATTAAACTAAACACTAAAGAAATAAATTATTAAAATGTAAACGTAGCTTAGTTTTTTCCGATGGTATCGAATAAAAATATTTGGGAGCAACTTATGTGTGCAACATAAATATACTACAGCCTCTAAGTACAGCCCTTGATACTACAGCCTCTGAGGTGGTACAGCACCCTTTGGGAATACTACAGCCCTCTGGGTGGTACAGCACCCTTTGGGAATACTACAGCCCTCTTGAGGTGGTACACACCCTTGGGAATAGCTACAGCCCTCTTGAGGTGGTACAGCACCTTTGGGAATTGCTGGTTCAAATCTTGGCTTGGTGCATTTGTGTATGGGGTTGTGGATGATTTATTATTGTGGTTTTCTCAACCTCTCTCCAAACTAATGCAGATGAGCTCCCTCTAAATCCCACCTATCTTAGAAGTGCAATTCAAACCGATGATATATATGTGTCACTGATTTGCTCAACTTTATTCGTTTCCACCGGAAATGACAGTCGCTGGAGTCGAAGTCACGTATTTCCGGCGTTGTGATGTCATTAATCACGGTAGAGAGGGTCTTGACGTCTAGTACATGTATGATATTTACTGTACACGTTAGGTCAGATACGGCCCAATCTTCATAGTCTGGCAGGAAAAAAGTTACTAGATCTACTTTCATGTATTCATACATCAAGTTATGTGATTTGCAGCTGTCACTTTGGATAGATACTATCACTGCAACATTAAAATAACAATAATAATATTGTACAGTCTTACACTGAATATCATCTCTGAGGGAACACATGGATACCATTAGGAAACACCGTTGCCATTTTATTATTTTATTCATGGTCAATCTTACCTTAAATATAAGACAAATCTTGCATCGCTGGTTGGTCGATGTTGCCAATGGCTCCTTCTTACCCCGGCACACCACCTCCCGACATAACTGAGAGCGAGGTGATTTGGCAACAGTTAACAAAGAGAGAGAGAGAGAGACCTGCTTCAGTGGCCGCATGGTTTGAGGCGTCACTATCGTGTTGGAATAGACTATCGATGACAGGTAGATCGTGGTTAAAATCCCAGTCGGGTATAATGAGAGGCGGGTATTTCCTAAATGGTTTTCCACTCTTACTCCACGCGAATGCGGGTACACTTCCTCTTAATCTAACCCTCTTCATCCTTACCTAATTAGCATGGTTAGTATATATGCGTACAAACCCGAACAAGTAGTAAGAAGTGATATTAAAATAATTTAGAGAAAGCGAGGATAATTATTTCCTCCGTAATAGCTGCAGTTCCCTCAGAGGTGATATCGGGTGTAGAGCTGTTGGAGAGGAGTGTCACCAGCCCTAGATGGTCGAGAGGCAGCGTCACCATCCCCAAACCCTGGATTGCTGCTGAAAAGGAGGTCGGGGTTTGACTCCCTGACTCGGCTGGCTCTACTAATGTTGTTTGTTTCCTTCATCAGTTTAAATATATGGATAGGCCGGACGGGTAGTATGACACAGTTAACAGAAAAATAAATAATACTACACAATCATAAACACCCGTATCTTATCATAAAGTATATTATTGCCTAGAACAAAGTGTTCAATAATCTATCAGAGAGCTAACCTTGGATGAATATATCTTTAAAAAAATATATAGAGCTTCATCTATTTTTAGGCGTTCCCTTGAAATATATTTTGACCCACATTGTCAAAGGCATTTTCAAAAATAATTAATTTAAAAAAAATCTGCTGTCAGAAAACTGCCCTTAATTTTAGAGATAGAATTAAAATTAGAATTCACACTCAAGGTTCTTTCATATAACATCTATATACTATATTGGAACGAAAAATATCCAACTGTATCAGTTTTAGCCACACGTACGGACGGAACACACAAAAAACCAATATCAATCATTATCATGAGGCCATAAAGGTCCACGATTTTACGATTCTTTATTTGAGAAAGTAAACAAAATACTAATAACCTCTTATTGACAAATTATATTTTCTAATTTACTTAACAGTAAGTGCTACACACAGATCGAGATTAATGTTTGTGTGTCCCTGGAGTCTGAAGGCTGGACCACTGGAGAGAGGAACACTCCTGTTAGTCCCAGGTAACAAGGTTATCACAGAGCACAGCTTTATATACACTCTTACAGTTCAACTAATTCACTTTTATTACCTGTGTGTGCCGGGTGGAATAGCTTGAGGGGACAGAGAGGAGATAGTCTGGGAGAAATATTACCTTGTAAGACAATGATAGCAATCAAAGTGGAGGTTCGAGTAAGACATTTGTGTCTCCAAATAATCGGCATTTATATAACTTATTGTAGTTAATAATTTAATTTGTTAGATATGCTGTGATTTAGCTCGTCAAATTAATACTATGATTATAATTTATTTATATATTTTTATATATATATATATATATATATATATATATATATATATATATATATATATTTATATATTTTTATATATATATATATATATATATATATTATATATATATATATATATATATATATATATAATATATATATAAATCATGTAAGATTATATTATGATGTTGATAGTTTCTAATATTTTTAAATAAAATAAGATATCATTGTAATCGACATGTCTTTAATGGGCGTGTATGTTTATTTTATTTTTATTTTTAGAGCTAACCGGGCTGACCATTCACTATCGGTTCTGGGGGAGTCACTCACCCATTTCGGGGAATACGTGGGTTAGGACGCATTTTTTAGTAGAGCAAACCCTAAAAACCAAAGCTTTATATCAATTGGGAACCCACACATTCATATTTCCAGTGACCAAACGTATCCTCAGCTACAACCAATCCTGATAGAGTAGGCCCAAAAAGGGGAAAGGTGGCAACATTAACATTGCATTGATACTGAAGATGTTATGGATGAAATATTGTAAACTTAATGGCTATGATTGTTGTAATTTTATATTTATATTTAGTATTTATAGTATTGTAGTAATCAAAATAATTAAATTGCTTAGTTTAGGTTTGAAGACGATTAAAGTGGACTGCTAGCATCAGACCGAGGCAGTTTATGAAAATGCATTCTTTTAAATTGATGATGCATATCAATGTACAAATATATATATATATATATTTTTAAATCGAATAGAGTACTGGTATGCAAACTCTACTATGATAGTTTTTTACATATTTTTGTGTGTGTGCATTTTGTTTATTTTCTTCAAACTCCCTAACATATTACGATTATATTTTATTTGCTTAACAACATATCTAACATTTAATTTTTTTAATTTTATCTATTAATTAGAAAGACTATCAGCTTTCCGATAACACCGTTATCACTCATTGAATCTGAACATTCACAATTTTAAACACGAGTATCCATTACAAATACATTTAAAGTATTGGTGTTATATTTATGTTCGAATGTTGTTTTAAAACCATTAATATTTAATAATTAGTGTCCTTATTCCACTGACGCATCTTAAGGCAACTAACTGCACGGTTGAACTCTATATTATCCGTGTCCAAAGATCAGCGCTACAGGTTGCCGACCTCTCGTTGAGCGAACTGCCGCGGGGAGCGCGCCACGCGCTCAACCTCTAGAGGCTGACAGTGGAACTAGGGGAAGTGTGCAATGACAAATGAAGCGCGACGTTAACTGACCTTCACTCCCCCTTACCCTCAATGTCCCCTAGAGGGACAGGGATGGAAACACCCCATGCATTACGACAAGAAATGTAAAAAAAAAAAAAAGCTTTCGCAGTCCTTCAATCAATTCGTTCATTGTTGCCATCTATCATTTGAAGGGAGGTTTAGTGTAGCGTGTTTTGAGGGTATTCGAGAATAGCTCGGCGCACTCTGGTGAGCAAGAGATGGAAATGGTGAGTTCCAGCCCCCGAAAGATACGCCACAGCTTTCAATCTTAGACTCTCAGTGTACGGTAAAAATGTCATCAATAACATAAAATAGCTCTCTATATGTTTGAAACGCTAGACGATAATATATTCCGTAGATATCGCATTCCCCCCCCCCCCCTCCCCTCATTGTTCTGTCAGCTGAACACAGGATGTCATGGCTTCCTTCATATGGTCATCATGTCACGTGTGAATTTATGTAATTATGAATTGCGAATATTTTGAGCAAGAGGTGTACACTACTACTACTACTACACTGAAAGGTAGCAATATCACTTTGATTACTCTGAACCTCTATCTTACAAGTTACACCTTTAGGGAATCGAGCAATTAAATCTTGTTACCTTAAACCGGATCAAGACTTGAACAGAACAACGAACCAAACAATGTTCGCGAGCATGTTCGTTGTTATGTTCACTGTAGCCGGAGTGTCAAGACTAGAACGTAACAACGAACCAAACAATGTTCGTGAACATGTTCGTTGTTATGTTCACTGCAGCTGGAGTGTCAAGACTAGAACATAACAACGAACCAAACAATGTTCGTGAATATGTTCGTTATTATGTTTACTGTAGCTGGAGTGTCAAGACTTGAACATAACAACGAACCAAACAATGTTCGTGAACATGTTCGTTATTATGTTCACTGTAGCTGGGGTGTCAAGACTTGAACATAACAACGAACCAAACAATGTTCGCGAGCATGTTCGTTGTTATGTTCACTGTAGCCGGAGTGTCAAGACTAGAACGTAACAACGAACCAAACAATGTTCGTGAACATGTTCGTTATTATGTTCACTGTAGCTGGGGTGTCAAGACTTGAACATAACAACGAACCAAACAATGTTCGTGAATATGTTCGTTGTTATGTTCACTGCAGCTGGAGTGTCAAGACTTGAACATAACAACGAACCAAACAATGTTCGTGAACATGTTCGATGCTATGTTCACTGCAGCCGGAGTGTCAAGACTAGATCAGAACATGTTCGTAACATGTTTCTATGGTTGGTAACTCCATATTATGTCCATCTATCTGTTATTTTTTCTATATCGGCGGTGTGGACGAGTACTTGGCTGCAAGCGATAATTGCAGAATACTTATTATTCATTCATTACCACCAAATATAAAAGACCTAAATCCCGCCGATGGGTGATAACAAGATTATACCAAGGTAGAAATGTATGCAGTGGGTCGAGCTTATTGGCGACTCTTTGTCCATCACATCTTCTCCCAAGCACCCTGTTTTTACTCTTTCATATCAAGAGAAAGTATTGTGATAGTGAAAAAATCTATCTCGATATTATGATGAATTTCTACGTTTTATGGGAACACGAACCCAAAAAAGTGGATTTTACAATTCTGTTAGTTCTCCAAGTATGTATGTCTGTCTGTCTGTCTCTGGCCACGGATTCAAAAAAGTTAGCTTCTTTTAGTTTTCATCCTAGCCCTTCAATTAAGGATAGTTAACTGATGAGTAATTTGTTTTCAACTCCAAATATTTCAAAAACGCCTCTAACGATTTTGTTTAAAATATGTATCCAAGATTTGTTTGACGTGAAGAATAGAATTGGTTTTTGGGTGAAAATTAATGAAAGGGTAGTTTACAGATTTTTCGAAAACAAGAAATATTTTACAAATGGCTCTAACAATTTGTTTCAAATGGGTATCTTGGGAGTGTGTGGTATTAAAAATACCCCTGATACTTTGTTCAGGGTAAACATTCGATAAAGGATATATACTGGGGAGTGATTTTTGAAAATTAGAATTATTTTGAAAATAGTTATAACGATTTTTCTTAAACTGTATATATGGGGAGTGTTTGAAATGATATATCAAATAAGGCTGTTTACTTGTTTTGGGGTGATAATTAGGATATTTATATCTATATTTGTTATTTTATAGTTATGATTATTTAATAAACGATATTATTAACACACCCAACTAGGTATGCCAATCCTTCCCACATGTTTTCTTTGTGTTTACAGTTAAACTCCTAGTGGTTCAGCGTGTAATACATCGATACAAGGATGGAGCTGGGGGTTGTTTTTTAAGAATCCCCTACGTGTGTTAATACAGTGCTCACAAACGTGACGTGAGATTCTACTTATATTTAACGAATATGCAGGGCTTCACAACGAAGGGGCATACTGTGTACCCAAACTGCAACCAGCCACACAGCGAAACTATTCTAGGGCCGACGGTACCTTCAAATTACAAGCGCGAAGAAGAAGAGTAGGAAGGAAAAATAGGAATATCGATGAGGGGATAAGAAAACATTACCCTCAATTTCGACCAACGACAGGCTAATAAAGTTTGGTTAACACACTCGCCGAGGAATAGAAAGCAGATTCTGCGCAGTAACTCACATATCTTAAGTTGACCCATGATGCATTGAAACGCTTTAAAACAACTGACTATCAACACATTTTATTTTATAGTGGATAAACATATATTTTAGTTAGTGTTTCCGATGTATGTTTACAAATTATAACGCTGTGTCGTGGCTCAATCCAATACATCAAAACACGCTTTACATTAACAGGTTATTTCAAATCTCCTCACAACGGACAACGAAGCTGTCTGATAGCTTCTAGCTCTACAGCGCATGCGCACTGATATGAGATAGTTGGTTCTGAGATTTGATTGGTTCTCCTCCGGTGCAGAACATCTCAAGCAGAGCGGACAAAGTAGAGAATAATTGAACTTCAGCAGAACAGCTCGCTCCGATAAGGCAGAAATCTTGTGATTGGCCTAGAGCTCGTCACGTGACCACGCTAGTTTCTCAGCGAACATGTGAATCCATAGTAAGCTGAACTATGTATTCATACGGAATTCCGTAGAAGTAATCTATTATCCACCAATCATCTAACCAACCAACCATCGTGGTGACTACTGGTAACACAAGAAGGTATATCTCTATCAATGTAATATATGGGTAATTTGGTAACATCGCAAGCGATACAGAAAAACACACTCACAGAAGAGATAATAGTAATCTTACACTATCAGATTGAACAAAGATTAAACTTTCTTTCCAACAAAAATAAAACGAAATATCTTTGTTTTTATAATAGTTTTTTAGAGATGTGGTTTTAAAGATATATATAAATGATTTCAAAAAATACTCCTGGTTGATTTAAAATATAGAGTAAAATTTTTAATTTAGACATACACAAACAAATCTCTGAAATGAATTTTATTTTTGTTGGTAGCACTAACTTTCCTCAAGACAATTATGAAAACAAATGACGAAGGGAAGGCACGCCGTATATTTCATAGTAGCTTTGTGATAGTTGCCACTATTATTATTTCGGTTTAAGTTTCTCTAATGAATAGAGTATGAAAATATCGTCCGTGTGAATAGAGCACTTACACGTTGGAACAATGTAAGCTACTTATCACTTGGTTAGTAAAAACGTCGTCGATACATTTAGTTCAATCAGAAGCTGAAAGTTCGAAGGAAAAGCTCAGCTAAGGTTTTGTACACACTTTCTACTTGAGAGATAACAAGCTTTCCTCGACGGACTATACCATGGTGAGATCACATACGCTACACCATGGTAGAAACAAGTAAGGTGAGCTTGATACATCTCGAGGTGAACGAAAGATACATTCAAACATAAGGAGGATAAGGGTATCAGGCTCCATTCCAAGTTGTCTCAGTTCTTATTTATGATTATTATTTCTCTAATGATGGATTAATCGTTTAATATACTAGTTCCCTCCTTGGTCATGTGCTTTGCTAAATAATAAATTAAAATTATATCATAATTACAAGATAATCCCTCCCTTTTAAACAAATATATGATATATTCTGAAAATTGAAAAAAAATTACACCTGAACACGGGAATCGAACCCGGGACCTTTGGCTTAGTACTCCAATGCAATGAGCTATTCAGGAATCGTCTCGTGTCCAGGTGTTATTTTTTTTCAATTTTCAGAATGCCAGGCTGCCACCGTGGTTCGGATTCCACGTTAAACTGTAGGTCCTTCATTTCGTCTCACAATCACCCTACCATTACACATTAGCTTAAGTGCGTATAACCCGGACGGGTAGTAAGACGCGGTGCTAATAATAATAATAATTCAATTTTCAGAATATGATATCTTGATGGAGAATTTCTCACTAAAAAGCATAAATAATATCTTCAGCTATTTGTTTCTTAAATATATGATAGATTAATGATTTCCATTTTGGTATTGATCAGCTCACAGTTTTACACCTCTATTTCCAGACTGAACAAGGCAGTTAAACCATTCCAGTTATCTTATCAAGTGTTTCAATTATGAGAACATGTCAAGTCACATTGGTTTCTCCAGCGCTTCTTTTTAATTGTCTTAGATGTCACATGAACAGTACCTGTGTCATGGAACAAGCGTAGAGAACACCTTGTCTTTGTAACAAGGTCACGTCTTCCACCCCTCGGTTATAATAACAACCCCTCGCGAAACAACATTAAGATATGGAAATGAGCGTAAGCCACAGATCTCTCAACCCGGCGAAACATCAACACACGAGCTTGTTTGATCGACTTTGACTTCATCTCGTGTGTGGAGCTTACATCTTAGAACAAATAGTATAAACACTCACAACATATCGAGTTGGCGTAGTAATACTATATTATCTCATTTAAAATTGGTAGCCTTGCATACATGAATATTTAGAGATCAATAGCTTTGCGGTGACCTCGAAACTAGAATTTGGTAACCATTAAAGTGTAACTCAGTTTAAGAGAAAGTGCGGTTTAGCTAAGCTTTCCTTATGAATATATTATATTATACAGGGTGATCCCGGGTTAAAAGGCTAAACGGTTAAAATTTGAGAACTGATTGTGGGTCAAAAATTAACTAAAAATATTTTTTGAAGAGTTGTTAGTTTTCGCTTTATTTTCGCGTAAACAGCAAAACATCAGATAAAAACAAAATAGTTACTAGGTATTAAATAAAATCTCTTATTTATTTAGTTAAAATTGATGGCCTCCAGCCCGGAGACAATAACAGACCAAGTGGCTGACCGACATTGTACCTATCACTGACAGACCAAGTGGCTGACCGACATTATACTTATCACTGACAGACCAAGTGGCTGACTGACATTGTGCGAATGTTGTTTCTTAACACTCTTGAGTTATCCTTTGTCTGAATGATTGAAGGTCATTAACAGGCACTTCATACAGTTTTTGTTGAGAGCTCCCCATACAATAAACTCTAATGGTGTTAAATCAGGTGAAGGCAGAGGCCAGACCACCGGTCCATCAGTTCCGATCCATCTTCTAGGAAAAGTAATAATTAATATTGAGCCATTGCCGAGGATCTCTGTAGAAAGACGTGTTTTGATTTAGTATTTTAGTGTTTTCGCGAAAAGGAAGCAAAACTAGCAAATCTCCAAAATACATTTTGAGTTAGTTTTTTGATCCCCTACCAAATCCCAAAGTTTAATCGTTTAGCCCGGGAACACCCTGAATTAAGTTTATACATAGCCTCTAATGAGATAGTAAAGGAATTTGATTGTCAAAAATAGTTAATAAACTTATATTTAAATAAAATATTTTAATTTATTCGTAATTGGAGCTATGCAGTGTTTCATTAACATTGGTGAAGAATGGCAGCCGTTAGTTATTACGAGTTTAGTTAAATAGATTGCAAAAATAGCTCTAGTATATTGGTTCTCAAACTGTGGTAGGCGTACCTCTAGAGGTATGCAATAAAATATGGAAACTAAACAAATCAGAGCATATTTTGACGAGTAGCCTTTCTTTACCTATGTCGTGGTCGTATTCAACTTATCACAAATATGTTCTATGTAGTAATTTGAAAATACCAATCATATGACCACACTAGAATTTTGATTAAAATTTGGTGATACCGTTTATAACACAATTTACAAGACAGAAGGTATTTGTTTATTTATTTTTTTACTACGAATAGATAAAAGGCGTACCTTAGTTAGGACATAGCCCCAAAAGGGGCACACGGCTGGAGAGAGTATGAGAAACACTGCTCTAGGACATGGGATCCCAGGTTTGACTCAAATAGTTTTATTAAAATATATTAAATAATATGAATTTATTTTGTACTCTATAGGTTAATTAATTAATTTGAATCAAACTAGTTGTTAAATTTGTTTTCTAGAAAATTAACTTTTTATGTTTCAACCTTTTAACGGGGCAGCAAACTATTTATATTCGTAATGAATCTGTTTGGAATACAAAAGTTTGCAAACAGTGATTTAAAATAAATATAAAACTTTGCTCTAATGGATGTCACATACCAGAAAAATATAATGTTACTTGCCGTAATAACCCATTTGTTATTTTGCAAATAATTATTGCTGTTTGGGATCAAATAGACCTTTTATTTGTTTTTATGGGTGATTTTCTGTAGTTATTATTTATATAAGAGTTGCACAATAAAATTGTATCTCCTATTCTGTCGGGTGATTGCGTGTTGTTCTATGAAACCTTCCAACAAAGTTTGTAAAACGCTAATTGAGTAATTTAGTTGAAAGCTCGTCATGGTGGCATTACTTAGAACCATTCTTTCTCACCTTTATTACCACCGAGCAGCAGAAAAGTTATCCCAACTTTGTAGTGGAGTGAAATATATGAGCACACCTCTGTGGAAAGAGACCCGACCCTGCTGCAACTTTCCAAAAACTTTCCCTCGAACAAGTCGTCTCGGGCGGGAAAGTTGGCTTTGCGATGCTGGCTGTATCTCTGGCTGATCCAGGGGGAACCTTCTCCCGACCCTAAGAACAGTCTTGTAACGTAATTAGGATCAACTGAAGACTTGGGAGTTTGTTCGCGTCGGCTAACC
The DNA here is from genome assembly GCA_039000515.1 of Timema cristinae. NCBI lineage: Eukaryota > Metazoa > Arthropoda > Insecta > Phasmatodea > Timematidae > Timema > Timema cristinae. The sequence continues at coordinate 3,386,325 of JBCFYV010000001.1, forward strand.
TCAAGAATTACAAGTAGGAGACGCGTCCCGAGACGTCGCGGCGATTGTCCTGCGGTGTTGCCTAACTTCAGGCTCACCTGGCTCACAATGACCATTATCAGTGGTTTATCATATCCAAATATTAGAAGGGTCTCAAAACACTCTCAATATGTCACTTATATATTTAAATTATGAAGTAATTTAATTAGTTCTATAGTATAGGCCTAAGAATTTTACACAAGTAGTCTTTGTACCAAAATAAGCAGAAAAAAAAACAAAAATCTCTTAAGTCAAACAAAAAGTTATTTATGAAAAAACAATGTTAAATACATTGTAAAATACTTTCATTGGCAAATATATAAAATGAATAAATAGCTTTGTGTAACATAAATTCATAAAAAAATAACACCCGCAAAAGGATTCGAACTAAAGTGTTTCAATATTACGTTCCGACCAATATTTGAGATTTCCTCTTAGTCATTATGTCAGTCATTTATCTATATAAACCTAAACTTACAAGATAAGTTCATTGTAGGGTATATATAATTTGGAAATACACTTTCGTTTTGTAGACAAAATATTTAGGAATAATAGAATATTAATGATTCAAGAAAAGTTCAGTAGTTGCCTTGAAAATAAATTACACAAGATAATAAATTATCAGGATAGAATATTGAGAATTAAGCTTAAGACTACATTTTTTTAATAATCATAGGTTTTTTTTAAAAATCAATAAAGATTTTTTAATCAAACCATTTATAATCAAATCCCCTGCTACGTGCTTTCACTAGCATCCACGACACAAATATTAGACATTCATCGTGTGACTTCGCATTAATAGCTAGGTATGCTATTGATAATAAAATATTACCGCCAAAATTTTAACGTGCAAGAATTTTATATTAGTATTTTCAAAATAATATATATAAACATTACTTAAAAGCATCAATTAAAGTAAAACTATAATTTTTGAATAATAGATTAAATAGGTTTAATATTACTGTTCCTCTAAAAAAGTTAATTGTCACTTCAATCATTTAACGAGCCTAATTTAAATTAATTCATAATATTTATAACGCTAGCACTTTGAAATAAGTATTAGTTCACACCTGATAAAGATTTTAGATATTGTATTATTGGTCGCTGAAAATAGTTAGCTTGTTAGACACTAGTAGTCTTTGTACCAAAATAAGCAGAAAAAAACACAAAAATCTCTTAAGTCAAACAAAAAGTTATTTATGAAAAAACAATGTTAAATACATTGTAACAACTTACATTGTAACAACACTCACCAACTCGGACAGACAACTGGGACAGCGATGTAACGACTTACATGGTAACAACACTCGCCAACTGGGACAGCCAACTGAGTCAACACGCGGCACTAGCTTGACCGGCGACCTACGCTCTCGCCAAATACATCGGACTGACTGAAGGCGTGTCCGCGCCTGCCGGCAACGAGGCTCGACCACGTGTTCGGCCAGCAGAGAAGATGGATAGAAGAGTTCCGTTTCCGCCTTCGCCGAGCTTCGAGAAGGTGCTAGGTGTTCGATATGAGTCTCGAACCTCTCCTCCCCCCTTGTTTGTAATGTTCTCCAACCTTCCTTTCCTTCGATCCGCCCCCCTTCTCTGAGAATTATATTTCGTATAAATACTAGCGGTACCGGGATCTCAGGTCACTTACTACCCCACCGGCTCGAGGATAAGAGGTGAGGGCAGCGACTGGGTTTCGGGGGATATTACCTTCCTACCAAATTTACTGTTTCGGCGTCATGGGGGGGAACTCTTTCTAAATTACTATTTGGACTTTGTTATTAACTTATGTTTATTTGAATATTGACTATGCTACGCGCTTATCGCTGCTGGGAGTTAGACCGTCGCTTTCGCCACCGCTTATATCCAGGGTCTGGGCTCTATTCAAATGTATTTCATACATTTGCCAATATTAGCTTTTAACCTGAGATTGTCAGGTCCTGGGTTCGAAACCCGGCTTATGTTATTTTCGAGTATAGCTGTTTCTGGACTCATCTTTGTTCGCCAAGTTAAACGCCTAGGGTTGTTAAGTTATTATTACCTTGTGGCCTTGTTTGATTGCTATGACGTCACGTTTGCTACGGGCGTCTGTAAGAAAGATGTATATTTATACTAGGGTGGATAACTTAAACGCTAGAGTAACCAGTTTAGGAACTGATCAATTTAACGAAGTAACCAAAGACCATGTCACTGAGATCCCGGACCGTTACCTTTGATAGATTTAATGTAACGTGATTTGTTTTGAGGAGGTAACGTTTATGTTTACCTTTGATGTAAGTGATTTCCGCGATGGACGGAAAAGCGCGCTTCACGCGGTGTTGATTGTTTGCTCAGCTTGTTATTGTTCTTTTTTGACTAAATAAAATTGTTATGTTCATTCAGGTAACTCTTTACCTAATTTACTGCCTCTCTCACCTTATAGATATTAAGGGGGGGGGGTTGCAAAATGGTAGCAGAGCATGGTTAATGTGGTTAATGTGGTTAACGTGGTTACATGGTTTATGTGGTTACATGGTTAACATGGTTACATGGTTAACATGGTTACATGGTTGACATGGTTAACATGGTTATTGTGGTTAACGTGGTTAACAGTGGTTACATGATTGATGGTTACTGGTTAGTAATTATTGGCTTTATAATTTCGACGTTTATGTCTATATTGTGCTCTTGGTCCTTAGTTCATGCCTCGAACGACTATGGCTCTATAAAGTATGGGCTTGGAAAGATGCCGAGAAATTAAACAAAAAAGGGAAATATGCCAGAGGGTTATATTTTATGTAATACATTGTACTAATACCTATTTGTATCTTTTTTCATACTGTCATTGGCCATGGCTCCTCCGCTGAAACCAGGCGACAAGCCATCAACCAAACTGACGAGATCTGATGTCTACAGACTGAACCGTGAACAACTCATCGCCGAGCTCCAAAATTGGTCCACCCCTACTCCACCCAACGCAACGGTGGGTGAGTTAAGGTCTATTTTGTGCGAACTAGTGAGTGAGGTTGGGGAATCTCCGGCAGATTTTGGCATGGACACAGTTGCGAGTGGTGAACAACCGATGACGCCCTCCCCTCCCCCCGTCCTCCAAACGCCAGCGGTATCTGTTAAATGTCACAGTAAGGTCCTATTGGAAATATTAGGTCGCTTTCCTGTGTGTAGTGGTCAGAACTACACGGAGTTATTTAACTTCTTGGTTGAAATTAGCCGGGCATCCCGCCTTAAACTCGTTAGTGAGCCCGAGTTTTTGACATTGTGTTTGTCCAAGACGTCGGGATTCTTAACCGAATTATTTTCCGGGGGTATTCAGGCAGGTTTATCAGTTAAGGCTGTAACTGACCAGATTCTTAATACGTTGTTACCTAGTAGAGTTAGACAGAAGTTATGCAGGGAGGTTGTGCATAGATTTCAGTTTCCGTGTGAAACTTTTAGGAACTTTGTTCTATCTATCACGGAGGCAGCTCGCGTACTCAATGCCGATCTTAAGGAGCCTGAACTTGTAAATATTATTTGGAGAATGTGTCGCCGCTTACCAGGCGCCATTTCGTGTTCTCAAGTAAACCAACTTGTATACTTGATCTCTATGCCTTGGCTTCGCACATTGAAGAGACTCTTCTCTCAGAAGAGGAATATCTCAATGCGCATGCGCCTGAGGTTGTAAGCCACGCGCGGTCGGGTTCAAATCCCGGAGCTAGTTCTCCTGTGCCGCTTATCGGCGCTCGTCCGCTCGGGAACCGTTCTAGGTACTTGGGGGGTAGTAACCCTGTGGGTGCTAACCAAGGGGGCCGCGGGCCTCGTGACATTTCTAGAGTTAGATGTTTCCGCTGCAATAGATTGGGGCACGTTCAGAGGGAGTGCAGGCAGGTAAACTAATAAGGCGCGTTCGCGACCGTGGTACGGCCGCGTCTGTAAGTTTTATGCCGCGGATTTTGAATCCCATGGTTAATGTTTGTATTGGTCATGTGGGATGTTTAGGGTTATTTGATACTGGGGCGAGCAACTCCTTCATTAGTGAGAAACTTCTTGGTATTATTGGGGGCAAAGTTAATATTATGTGTGAAGATATTGGCCCGAAATCGTACACTGTTGCGAATGGGCAATGTTTAATGGTAGACCATAAGGTACGTCTCTCCTTTAAAATTGACAGGTTTTCTTGGAAACGTTCCTTTTACGTAGTGCCGACCCTCCCGTTTGACATGATTTTGGGGAACGATTTTTTGTTTGAGACCAACGCTAGGTTGGATATGGGAAAACGTATTGTCTCCTTTAGTTTTGCGCCAGGGGAATTTGTCTCGTTTGCGACCGAGAAAACGCCGCCATGCTTGTTTCCTTTGGATAGGGATAAAGAGGCCATTCAAAGGGTAGTTAACCGGTTTTCTGATGTAATCACAGATAGGTGGGGGAAATGCGACATTCTCCCTTACGACATTGTTGCTCTTGACAACATCCCCGTACGGTCAGGGCCATACTCATGCGCTCCTCCCAAAATGGAGATTTTTAGAGATCTGATTTTCGACTTGGAAAAAAAAGGGGTCATTCGCCCGTCTAAATCACCTTATGCCAGCCCCGCTTTCATTATTCCCCGCAAGGGCAAGGGGCATCGCCTCATTGTTGACTACAGGAAACTTAATAAGAAACTTGTTTTCGATCCTTATCCGATGCCTAGCCTAGAGTCGGCATTCCAACACCTTGGTAAAGCCAGGTATTACAGTCTCATTGATCTTAACGCTAGCTTCCTCCAATGCGCGCTCTCAGAGCCATCCAAGAAATTTACCGCCTTTGTAACTCCGTGGCAGGTTTATGAATTTAACCGAGTCCCGTTAGGCATTAGTTGCGGGGGACAAGCGCTTAGTAGAGTGTTAGATCATATTCTTGCCGACTTAAAATTTAAATTTGTTTTCAATTATCTCGATGATATTTGCATTTATAGTAATTCACTTCAGGACCATTTGCGTCACGTAGAAACTGTGTTAGAACGTCTGCGCTCTGCTGGACTCACTGTTAATCCTGAAAAGGTTACATGGGCTAAGGAGTCGGTCCCGTATCTGGGATATGTTATTTCCCGGGGAAATTTGCTCGTTGACCCTGAGCGAGTCAAGCCTATTCTTGACTTCCCTACCCCGAAGAATTTAAAGGGAACTTCTAGGTTTTTGGGGATGTGCGCTTATTACGCCAGGTTTATCCCCTCTTTCTCTGAGTTAGCTTACCCGCTAAACAGCCTTAAGAAAAAGGGAGCTGTATTTGCGTGGGGTCGGGAACAAAATGATGCTTTTCTCGCCCTCAAACGGCACCTTGTCTCTCCGGTGGTATTGCGCATGCCCGACTTCTCCCTCCCTTTTATTTTACATGTTGATGCGTCGTCAATTGCCCTCGGCGCGGTGCTTTCGCAGCGAACCCCTGATGGATGTAGGCCGGTAGCGTTCGCCAGCAAGACCTTAAATGCTGCTGAGAAAAAGTACAGTACGTACGAAAGGGGATGCTTAGGTTGTGTTTTCGCAGTAGAAAAGTTCTCAGACTACCTAGAGCTTAGAAAGTTTGACCTGTATACAGACAACATGGCGCTGACCTGGCTATGGAACCACCCCAAACAGTTGGGTAAAATAGGCCGCTGGATCTGGAGGCTTTCTAGGTTTGACTTCACTACCCATCATGTCGCGGGTAAAGAGAATGTTGTAGCTGATGCGTTGTCGCGGATGGCAGAGGATCTTGACCCTGTAGGAGATGAAGCGGAGGCGGGAACGCTAGGCGTGATTCACACCATCCCAGAATCTTTTATTTCAATTGGTGCTCATCAGGCCGAGGATGAATTTTGTAAACAGCTCGTAGATAGGATTAGAACTGGGGAAGTAGTTGGGAACTATCGCCTGCGCAAGGGTCTCTTAGTGACTAATATTAGGGGAGACCCAAATACTATATTCCCGAGAAGCTCAGGCCTATGCTACTTAAGTACTTCCACGATTCTGTTTTGGGTGGGCATTGTGGGGTGCTCAAAACTGAGAAGAAAGTTTCCAAGGAGTTTTATTGGCCCAACTTGCCCAAGGACGTGAGGGAGTGGGTGCGCAAGTGTGAGGCCTGCCAAAGGGCCAAACCCTCACAAAACTCGAAATTTGGTTTTCATTCTGCTGACGTTGCCACACGCCCCTGGGAGAAAGTTTTTGTTGACTATGTTGGGCCCCTTACGCGTTCCTCCCAGGGCAACACGTCTATTTTGGTAGTGCTGGATGCATTTTCTAAATTTGTGGTGTTAATTCCCCTTAGGAACATGAAGGCATCTACGACTGTGAATGCCTTATCTAGGCGGGTGTGGGGCGTTCTAGGAACCCCTAAGGTTGTGGTTAGTGACAATGGCCCCTGTTTCCGTTCCAAGGCTTTCAAAGACATGTGCTTCTCTTGGGGGGTCAAACACGTGACCACCAGCCCATACTACCCCTCCCCCAACCACGTTGAGCGTTTTAATAGGAATTTAAATGTGGCGCTAACTATTTTCCACCACCAGGACCACTCTCATTGGGACAAGGACCTCGACGTTCTGAACGTCGCGTTCAACTCTGCGTACCACGAGTCAGTCGGAGCCACTCCTGCCTCGGTCTTCTTGAATAGGGATTTAAACCACCCCCTCTTAACTACGTGGGATGTTGACCCGCTCTTATCTGACGCCCATGACCGCCCCTTTGAAGAAAAGTGTGAACTCGCCTATAAAAATTTGTTAAAGTCTAGAAGGAAAGTAGCTGCTACTTACAATCGGGGACGTCTCCCTGTCCCGTTTAATGTGGGTGACAAAGTAGTTTGTAAATGCTTCCCCTTGAGCTCGGCGATGGACAAGACGTCGGCTAAGCTGGCATTCAAATGGAGTGGGCCATGGCACATCGACAAGTTCCTAACGCCTGTCTCAGTCCTACTAGTGGACATTGCGGACCCTTCTGTAACCCGCCGCGCCCACGTTAGCCACCTCAAGGCGGTGACGTAGTGAGTCCACGTCCTGTGCAAGAAGGCAGGACGTGTTATTGGTTAAGTATTATTTATGTGTATACGGAGTAAAATTTAGGAATAATCATAGGTTAGTTAGGTATATAGTGTAAAGTTTAGGATTTATCGTAGGTTATGTTTATTTGTTATATTGGACATTGATTCAAATCTTAGGGGTAGGCCTACCCGAACTTCTATATATATATCTAATGGTTAGTGACTTATGTTTGAGTGTCACTCTGGGAACTTGGAAGAATCCATACGCGTGTGTGCGCGCGTACTATATGAAAAAGGAAGATGATGCAGTGCTTGCCCTTGTAGAACACTCTTGTTCCTGTTGTGTCTACTTGGAGGCATAGCCTCATGTGGATGCGCACTAAGTGCCGTGATGAACTGGATTAGATGGACTGCGCCTGCCAGCAGCCGTGTCAGAGCATTGTAGACTGTACACTTATATTATTTTTGTAACTGTAGTTTATTTGTTCTCAGAGAGGTCTTCACCCTTCCCCCCCTTCCCTTTTGGTTCGGGGCGAGATATCGAACGCGTCGTCTACAGAAGACGGAGGCTGGCTGGGCCGACTGATATGTGGGACGAGTCTCAGCTTCAATGGGTCGTCAGAAAGAAGGAGAGCGAGAGCGTCAGTGCCGTGCGTGTAGTACTCCGGCGTGAGCTACTCCAGGATCTGTCATAGCGCCACTACCGGGTGGGCTTACTACTTGACCATGAGGCCGGCTATCCAAGGACTGTCATGAGGGTTCGTGTGGATCATCTCCCCATTGTCTGCCACTAACGGCAGGGAAGGTACCGCCCTGCCGTTACGCCTACTGCTGAGGACTCCTTCTGACATCCCGTCAGGGGGGGAGGATGTAACAACTTACATTGTAACAACACTCACCAACTCGGACAGACAACTGGGACAGCGATGTAACGACTTACATGGTAACAACACTCGCCAACTGGGACAGCCAACTGAGTCAACACGCGGCACTAGCTTGACCGGCGACCTACGCTCTCGCCAAATACATCGGACTGACTGAAGGCGTGTCCGCGCCTGCCGGCAACGAGGCTCGACCACGTGTTCGGCCAGCAGAGAAGATGGATAGAAGAGTTCCGTTTCCGCCTTCGCCGAGCTTCGAGAAGGTGCTAGGTGTTCGATATGAGTCTCGAACCTCTCCTCCCCCCTTGTTTGTAATGTTCTCCAACCTTCCTTTCCTTCGATCCGCCCCCCTTCTCTGAGAATTATATTTCGTATAAATAACTAGCGGTACCGGGATCTCAGGTCACTTACTACCCCACCGGCTCGAGGATAAGAGGTGAGGGCAGCGACTGGGTTTCGGGGGATATTACCTTCCTACCAAATTTACTGTTTCGGCGTCATGGGGGGGAACTCTTTCTAAATTACTATTTGGACTTTTTATTAACTTATGTTTATTTGAATATTGACTATGCTACGCGCTTATCGCTGCTGGGAGTTAGACCGTCGCTTTCGCCACCGCTTATATCCAGGGTCTGGGCTCTATTCAAATGTATTTCATACATTTGCCAATATTAGCTTTTAACCTGAGATTGTCAGGTCCTGGGTTCGAAACCCGGCTTATGTTATTTTCGAGTATAGCTGTTTCTGGACTCATCTTTGTTCGCCAAGTTAAACGCCTAGGGTTGTTAAGTTATTATTACCTTGTGGCCTTGTTTGATTGCTATGACGTCACGTTTGCTACGGGCGTCTGTAAGAAAGATGTATATTTATACTAGGGTGGATAACTTAAACGCTAGAGTAACCAGTTTAGGAACTGATCAATTTAACGAAGTAACCAAAGACCATGTCACTGAGATCCCGGACCGTTACCTTTGATAGATTTAATGTAACGTGATTTGTTTTGAGGAGGTAACGTTTATGTTTACCTTTGATGTAAGTGATTTCCGCGATGGACGGAAAAGCGCGCTTCACGCGGTGTTGATTGTTTGCTCAGCTTGTTATTGTTCTTTTTTGACTAAATAAAATTGTTATGTTCATTCAGGTAACTCTTTACCTAATTTACTGCCTCTCTCACCTTATAGATATTAAGGGGGGGGGGTTGCAACATTGTAAAATACTTTCATTGGCAAATATTATAAAATGAATAAATAGCTTTGTGTAACATAAATTCATAAAAAAATAACACCCGCAAAAGGATTCGAACTAAAGTGTTTCAATATTACGTTCCGACCAATATTTGAGATTTCCTCTTGGTCATTATGTCAGTCATTTATCTATATAAACCTAAACTTACAAGATAAGTTCATTAGTAGGGTATATATAATTTGGAAAATACACTTTCGTTTTGTAGACAAAATATATTAGGAATAATAGAATATTAATGATTCAAGAAAAGTTCAGTAGTTGCCTAGAAAATAAATTACACAAGATAATAAATTATCAGGATAGAATATTGAGGAATTTAAGCTTAAGGCTACATTTTTTTAAATAATCATAGGTTTTTTTTAAAAATCAATAAAGGTTTTTTAATCAACCCATTTATAATCAAATCCCCTGCTACGTGCTTTCACTAGCATCCAGAATCACAAATATTAGACATTCATCGTGTGACTTCGCATTAATAGCTAGGTATGCTATTGATACTAAAAATATTACCGCCAAAAATTTTAACGTGCAAGAATTTTATATTAGTATTTTCAAAATAATATATATAAACAATTTACTTAAAAAGCATCAATTAAAGTAAAACTATAATTTTTGAATTATAGATTAAATAGGTTTAATATTACTGTTCTTCTAAAAAAGTTAATCGTCACTTCAATCATTTAACGAGCCTAATTTAAATTAATTCATAATATTTCTAACGCTAGCACTTTGAAATAAGTATTAGTTCACACCTGATAAAGATTTTAGATATTGTATTATTGGTCGCTGAAAATAGTTAGCTTGTTAGACACTAGAACACTCTCTGTCGTTGTCATAAATATTAGGGCCCGATGACATTCTGGAAACTCTGTTGAAATAGTGAATAGAAAATAACCAATTAAAATATATTGTATTCAGGTTTACTATAGTAATGATAACAATCCAACTTGTATCCATCGAGGACTGAACACAAGGATCTTTTTGAAAAGGCTTACAACTTATATAGCCATAGCAGTAAATGATAATAGTAATGTTTTAATTATGTTGAGAACATTTCAAAGTTTCACCTACTCTTCGATCGCTGAACTTGAAAAGTAAATAATAGTGTATTTAAGTAGTTGATGTTCTGAGTGGCTGATGTCAAGGTCAACTATAGCTAGCACCCTTGAAGAGGAGGATTGTCCTAGAAGATATGAATAGTGGACTTGTGTAGTTGATGTTCTGCGTCACTGATGTCAAGGTCAACTATAGCTAGCACCCTTGAAGAGGATGATTGTCCTGAAAGAGGTGATGCTATGAATGGAATTTCTTCTTAAAGTCGCTCCCGCTCCACGGAGCGTAAGTCTGATAGAAGTCGTATCTTGTTTGTATAGTCTGTTTAGCCAAAAACGGACTTCTAGGCAACTTGCAGGCCTATATTAATTATTTTTTTTGCTCTTTGTCTTTAATTTTAATGGTAACTATGGATATGCGTGATACATTATTACGTTTATTAGAACCATCAATTTTTTTTTTATTATTGAAATAATTTTGAATTATTTACTGTTGTTTACTTTTTCATAACTTTGGTTCAAATATAAACAAGTATTTTTTTAGCAAAAAAATTTTTAGAAAATTCTAAATCTTTTACATGAAACTCGAAATAGGGATATTCAAACGTAGACTCTTTTCTTATATAATTTGATAAGCCGGTTTCCGAATAAATGGTTGAACAGATTTTGATAAACAATCTCTCATTTTAAAGATTAGTGATTCAGGATGACTGTAAAAAATAGTATTTTCCAACGAATATCTCATTTTCAAGAGAATTTTCGTGTTTTTATCATTTGCTTATATTACCATGGAAACCTTGATTCGTGTATGAGAGTATTTTATAAGTAAATAAAATATTTATCTCTGATTACAAAATTCTTACTTTAGTGGTATAATTCGCTAACACACTTGATCAAACCCACTCGCTCACTCAATATTCCACACCAACTTCCTCACATTCGTACTCTAAAACTAACAATATCAATCTCACACTCGCTCACATACATACACACACCATTCACTCTCACATTTTCTCAATCTCTCTCTCTCTCAAAATAGCTTGTATATTATTTGATAATCCCATTTCCGGTAATTGAAATGACGATAAAATGGTTTAACTGATCTTGAGCAACGAGCACTCATTTTAAAGGTTAGGGCTTAGAGTGCCGGAAAAAATTGTATTATAAGACTAAAACAAATTTCTCTAGCTAATTCTCCACATTTGCCTTTTGTCTGGGCAGTAACTCATCTGTACAATCATTCTTTGTTTACATCACCATGGAAACCATGATTTGTGGAATCGGTAAATATAATATTTCTAAAAAAAACACCCTGTATAAACAATATTGATATTTAGCGCTATGTTATCTGTTATTATTATTATTATTATTATTAGCACCGCGTCTTACTACCCGTTCGGGTTATACGCACTTAAGCTAATGTGTAATGGTAGGGTGATTGTGAGATGAAATAAAGGACCTACAGTTTAACGTGGAATCCGAACCACGGTGGAGGCCTGGCATTCCCCACATTCACAAGATATCTTGTCAGAGGTGAAGGAAGGGTTTGGTAATTAGATAAATCTGTGCCGGGACCGAGGATTGAACGCCGGCCGCCATCACAGAAGTATGACACTTTACCCCTAGACCACCAGGTCACCTATATTATCTGTTGTATGAACTAAATAATTCCCCAAACCTTCAGGGTTGAAACTATAAACTCGTCCGAATGACAACACTTCACTCCCTGCTTGATGATATCTATGTGCCCGAGAGCTGCTGTCATTTGAAACAGCCTCTAGTCTCGTGTCATTTAATGGTTTTAATGTGTTTACCCTAATATAGGCCCTACATTAATTAAACTTTACTCGTGTTTAGTTAATTCTGGTGGATTGATTTTCTTACCAAAAAACATACGGAGCACCTTTTTGAAAATACAATTTTATCGCGATCAATATTAATATTACTTTACTATATCATTTTTGCTATTACTATTGTGTTAATAATACATATCACTGTATTTGTGTTGGTGGTTGCAAGGTATAAGGCGTCACTCTCGTGTTGGACAAGACTGCCGATGACAGGGAGAATGGGGTTTGAATTCCGGTCGGGTGCACTGAAGGTAGTTTTTCCCCAAAATAGTTTTATACTCTGCCTCCACGCAAATGTGGGTGAGCATACATTTCTTCTAAATTCAACCTTCCTTATCCCTAGATCATTGGCTTAATTAGTACATACGCGTTTAACATGAACAGGTAGTAAGGCGTGATGCAAAACGAAAAAATGAGTCTATCAAACTTGACAGTTTCAGATAACATGACGACGTATATTTTGGGTGATACGGGATTCTAAAAATAGCTCAATCTTTATAATAGAGAGCATATTTAGTTAATCTCCCTATGCTGCCAGATTATGGACACCCTGTAGAGCTCCCGATGCTAGTTTAGTGCTAAGTGTATGATCCTAACTCGGACACGTTTCTTGAACCAAACATCAAATAGCGATGCTGTTTATTCTCTCTTTCTGCATCTAACTACCCCTTTGGGTTATACACCTATGTATGTATTATATACGCTCATGGTTTTAGACGTTAGGAAGGTTATATTCATAGGAACTGTACCCACACTTGTGTGGAGGTAGAGTTGTAAATCGTTTTAAAAAAAACCACCCTCAATGCACCTGACCGAGATTAGAACTTCGATCTCTCCATCATCGCCAGTCTAATCTACTGCGAGAGTAGCGCGTTAGACCACGCGGCCACCAAAGTAGGTGTACGGTCTATTGAGTTCTTTAGAAAATAGTAGAATAATTGAGACCAGTGAAACTATTTAAAATACAATAGGACAAAAAAACTATTTTAAAATTAGAAAACTAATAAACTAATCTCCATTCATATGTTGTCAAGTGAAAAATGCCTAGTTAGAGTGTAACCTTGTATATAATTCCCCGGTTAATACGACGTGTATTATGTTTAAAATTACTCCATTCTCTGTCCAAGTGGCAAGTTAATAAGAACAGACTATACTACAGTCTCATTGTTGGATGTGTGAGTGTAGGGATATATCCCTGTAGCTTGTGTTCACACTGGTGATTATTCTCAGCAGATTGTCTGTCTGTCTGTCTGTACACCCGGTTGAATGCTCCGTCCGACACTTCATTTCCTTATTGAAAGAATCTTCTCTTCTCCCAAGGGCAGGGGTCAGGGGCTATCAGATTGAATGGGGCGGCGCTTTCGTCCCCAAAACATTCTACTGTCCTCATTGAGGTAATGAGGTGGACTGTACTGGGTTCGAGACCCTTGTACACTCCATCTCAGGATAAACGGTAGTTTTGGCTTTTTAAGACAGCTAAAAGGTTAATAAGAAAATAGTGCCTATAGTCATGCGCCTCTTAAACACGTTATCTCCGTTTGGAAAGAAAAAAAGAAAGAAAGAAAGGGATTAAAATGATTTCACTTGTCAACGTGACAACATTTATTTGCCAGAGCAATGAATAATAAATATAGTTTAGTAACTGGTTTCTAGTTTTCTACTGTAAAAAAAGAAACACGCAGAGCTGCCGTGACGGGTGTTGAACCCACGCACATTAGATAAATGGTAGCGTGGGACCTGCGTCCATAGAGAGAAAGAAAGAAACAATTTAATAAATGCTACTCACAATACACATGAATGGGGTCCGAACCCTGACCTCACCGTCACTGGAAAACCAATCTAAATGAGCTTGACATTTAGCCCACGTGCCCATCAGTGTGGCTTTTAACATCTCTCCAAAAGAAAAAATTTAAGACTTATAAAAATGTATTTTTGACAAAAAAAATATTTTTAACCCAATGGTTTGATATTTTGTCTGGTTTATTTTGTTTTCCGATTACTGTCAAAATTCGTGGACCAATTTCAACAAAATTGGGCAAAAACATTCTATGATTCTAGTTCAAACGACTTATGTATATGTTTTTTTTAAATTTTTACATACATTGATGGACTGACGTCTTAAACCACGTGAACAATGGTTATTCTCTATGAATATAATGTATTACTGAAAGTAGTATTAATTTGTTTTCTGTTTAACTTGATCACCAAAGAAAAATCATCTTCAAATCAAAGGAAAAATTACAGAAGATATTTCAACTTGAGATCCAAAGAGTTAATATTAAGACTGTAGGAACGACACTATCATGGAGGGAGCGGAGTCTACTGTTCACAATGCTAGGCCCTATTATTCATATGTTTAGAAGTCAACAGGATTTCATTAGTTCATCATGCAATGAACTCTCTTTCCTCGAATGTTGGTCCTTTCCCTTTTTTCAAATACAATCTATATAAATGACATAGGCCAGTTTTCAAAATGCACCCCCAATCCACTTAACCCCTCCCCCTCCACCAGTAGAACAACATTAGGACAGCTATCCACAGCAATAAGTAGCGACAAACATCCCCCCAACCCCCCTGTAGCAACACCCTCACACGCTCTAACACAAAAAAATCAATTTAAAAAGAAATATTTCGTTAAGACAACGTGCCCTACAAGTCCTTTCTTCCTCTCAGGTCTTCCTTGTTGCCCTTCTCGCCCCTTCCCCCCTCCCCAATAGTAGCCGATACCCCCCCCCCCCCCCTTAACACCCTCTGACTGCCCTGTCTTTACACCCCAACAACATTTATCATAAGGGACGCAATTTAGAGGCCATCATTTTTCACCGTCTGTTTCGGGACGTGCTGCCGGTCTGACGCTTAGTGGAGACAACCTTAACTCTAGCAGCAGCTGACTACCGGGTCACTGGCACCTAGGACCTCCTGTTCTGTTGCTTAGTGGAGACAATCTTAACTCTAGCAGCAGCTGACTACCGGGTCACTGGCACCTAGGACCTCCTGTTCTGTTGCTTAGTGGAGACAATCTTAACTCTAGCAGCAGCTGACTACCGGGTCACTGGCACCTAGGACCTCCTGTTCTGTTGCTTAGTGGAGACAATCTTAACTCTAGCAGCAGCTGACTACCGGGTCACTAGCACCTAGGACCTCCTGTTCTGACACTTAGTGGAGACAATCTTAACTCTAGCAGCAGCTGACTACCGGGTCACTGGCACCTGGGACCTCCTGTTCTGACACTTAGTGGAGACAACCTTAACTCTAGCAGCAGCTGACTACAGGGCCACTAGCACCTAGGACCTCCTGTTCTGACGCTTAGTGGAGACAACCTTAACTCTAGCAGCAGCTGACTACCGGGTCACTGGCACCTAGGACCTCCTGTTCTGACGCTTAGTGGAGACAACCTTAACTCTAGCAGCAGCTGACTACAGGGCCACTAGCACCTAGGACCTCCTGTTATGTTGCTTAGTGAAGACAACCTTAACTCTAGCAGCAGCTGACTACAGGGTCACTGGCACCTGGGACCTCCTGTTCTGTTGCTTAGTGAAGACAACCTTAACTTTAGCAGCAGCTGACTACAGGGTCATTGGCACCTAGGACCTCCTGTTCTGTTGCTTAGTGGAGACAACCTTAACTCTAGCAGCAGCTGACTACAGGGCCACTAGCACCTAGGACCTCCTGTTCTGACGATTAGTGGAGACAACATTAACTCTAGCAGCAGCTGACTACCGGGGCACTGGCACCTAGGACCTCCTGTTCTGTTGCTTAGTGAAGACAACCTTAACTCTAGCAGCAGCTGACTACAGGGCCACTAGCACCTAGGACCTCCTGTTCTGACGATTAGTGGAGACAACCTTAACTCTAGCAGCAGCTGACTACAGGGCCATTAGCACCTAGGACCTCCTGTTCTGATGCTTAGTGGAGATAACCTTAACTCTAGCAGCAGCTGACTACAGGGCCACTGGCACCTGGGACCTCCTGTTTTGTCTCTTGGAAGAGACAACGTGACCATGTTTCCCTACATATCGTGCTATCACCTCCAGTCAGACAGACAGACTCTCGGTAGACTGTACACAGTGCTCGAGTTACGGTCCTCTCTCTTACATGAGTGTCCAAACCTCGTTTAACACGTTAAGACAAGAATCGAACCAAGGACCGAACAATGGATGATAGGAGATTGAGGTTGTCTTCCTCGCGGAGAATGTTTGGGAACTCTATATTTATTGAATTCACTGAGTGCTATCTTATCTACGAGTGCTAAACTTCCCTCGTCCCTGGTCAGGATCGTTCGTATGTTGGGCTTTGGATAGGGAGTGGCAAGCCTCTGAAGAGTTCGGTTTAAATCCCTCACCCTCCACTTAGAGGGAACGTGAGTGAGACAAGAGAGCTCATGGGAACTGTGGTCCAACTCACTAACGACCCAAATGTTGAGGTGAGCTTCCAGGCAATCCACAAATTGACATCCAGGGTGGAACGATGACCAGGTTAAAATTGATAAGAAATGAACCAGAATTCTTATGGAGGAAAAGTAGGAAATAAAGGAGGAAAATTCATATCGATCTAGATTTGAAGCCTGATCTTCCCCAACCATAAAGATGAGACGGATGCGTTACACCACGTGCCCACCGATATGAAACCCTCAAACCTTAGAATCCTTAAGGATACTTGAGATTCTAGGATTAAAGTTTTGAAAGAATATATATACTTTTTAAATTTTTGAATTGTATTTTGTTTTAGAGATTTAATACTCCACAGAACCTATTAGTGGTTCATTCCCAATACAATAGTAGGATAAACTCAACAACCAGACCCCAGACCATTAATTTAATACTTAACTGAATGTATGAATGTTATAATGAATAAAATATAAGAAAAAATTTAGAGGTGGGGGATCTCAAATTCTCGATTCTTCAAATATCTTAACTCCTATAATATTCGATAATTTCGAGAATCATAATAATCTCAAAAAGGTATCTAGAACACAATTAGAAGTACCTCCACTTATAATGACAGTGTCAAGTAATTGGTAAGAGGAATGGACTTTTGAAGTTGGGAGGGTAGCAAAATCCCCCCCCCCCCTTTCAAAAAAAGACTAAATAAATTTGCAAAAAAAAGTATTATCTTGTGTTCTATTGTTCATGACGTAATATTCATGACAAACAAAATATCATTTGTCAGTTACACCGAGACATGAAACACTTTTTTGAATTAAGTTTTTAAATAGTTTCACTTTAACCAATATGGTAGGTTTACATTTTAAAGAGTCGAGAATGCAATTACAGATTCAAGATTCGGAAGAAAATTTAATTTACGGATTCAAGATTCGGCTTATAGAAATATGATATTCGACACATCTCAACATTTACTTACTAACTCTACTTTTTTATTATTCTGTTAGGTTTATCTATTCTCTTAATTTCATAATTTTTTACAATATTTGGATTCGAATTCAAGATTTAAGATTCGGGATTTGAAGGTAAATTGGAGTTTCTGATTCGTAGAGTAATATATTCAATCCATCTCAAATTAGTTGGCCCTATCTCCTCCATTTATTGAGAAATGTCACTTTATGACTTGTGGATTATTTCCATCAATATTTCAAGGTATTGTGGATTATTTGAGTTCTTGTGGCAGAGACGTTACGTCTGGTTTCGAACATCAAAAAGTATATTATATAGCATCACAGATAGCATTATTATTATTATTATTATTATTATTATTATTATTATTATATTATTATTATTATTATTGGGTTCTGTCTTACGACAGGTCAGTTCCTTTTGTCATGAACTCAGACGTCAATACCACCTCTCCTCTCCTCCTCCTTCAGCTCCCAAAATTTTCTTCTTTCCTTCAAGTCATCCAATATTTGAATCCTCCTCCTTCCAAAGCTCCTCTTTCCCCAACCTTTCCTTCTATGACGTCATGCAGAAGACAGTTCCTCCTAAGGATGTATGCGATTCAGTTTGCCTTGCTCCGAAGAATCACATCCAGAATTATATAAAATGTGTATATAAAGTTGTAAAATAATTGTGGGATTTAACTTACGTTTTGAGCATGAGTAGTCAGATTATTTCACACAAGACTCGGTAGATTAAACATGAACTCTATTTTGTGTGGTAGAAATAATTGAGATAATGTTCAAAATAACACAGAAGAAAATCTTATAACGATAAAATTATGAAATATTATTTACTCATAAAAAATATATGTATTCTTAAATAGTTAAAAATGATAGGATTAAACAGTAAAGTCACCATTTGTTAAATAAACTATCTATTTTAAAGAACACAAGTAGGATATTTAATGTGGCGATAGAATAAAATTCATAGATGAAAGGTGAACTATTTAATATATAAGTTAGTTGAAATAAAAAAGTGAAACATCAATCTAATTAGCTGAAAATCGATATTTTAAAAATAACAATATTAAAAAGGACTTAATTTAAAACATCTGAATACGATAAAAGAAACTTAGACTTAAATGTTTTACATCAAGTCCTAAATGAGATATCCATTTTATCCTGATTAACATTGCTAGAAGTTTTTTTAAATTGATAGCCTCTAGAAATCATTTAAAAAATAATCAAACACTTTCACCAACAAAATTATTGTTAGTGTGGTATTTAAAAAACAAACATTTAAATTTAATCTTTTACACATACCGACATTAAATTTACCTTATTAGCTTGATAATAAAAATAGTCACCGTAATTTGATGTTGGGTATCATGGAATTTAATGAGCCCCAAATTGGATATATTTGCCCATGTGTTAATTTTTAAACGTATATTCAAGGTAAAACAAATCGAGTTCAGTAGATACAGGCTCTAGAATGTGTCTGTGAAAAAGTGCAGTCAGAGATAAGTAGTCGATTATCTGGTGCAAGCCTCTCAGGCTCAGAAGCGCTTATACGACCCTTATAGGATATTACGTCACATATAACAGAGATCACCTCCAGGTTAAATGAGCCATTAGTAACTAATCAATTTGCAGTCTGTTGTTAATATAAACTATTATAATCTTTCTTACATATTTTAATGTATTGTACGTTTAAATTATTGTTAGAAGAAGCTTGTCAAGTTTTATTGGTTCACACCCTTGTCCTCCCTCCTAGAAAACCCCCAAGATGTGGATAGAACAAGTGTTCCATTTGGGTACAGGTCAGTTATTATACCCTGATAACAGTCCTACAGTTCTTGGACCAAGTGTGAATATAACAGGTGTTCCATTTGGGTACAGGTCATTCTTATACCCTGATAACAGTCCTACAGTTCTTGGACCAAGATGTGAATATAACAGGTGTTCCATTTGGGTACAGGTCAGTTCTTATACCCTGATAACATCTACAGTTCTTGGACCAAGATGTGAATATAAACAAGTGTTCCATTTGGGTACAGGTCAGTTCTTATACCCTGATAACAGTCCTACAGTTCTTGGACCAAGATGTGAATATAACAGGTGTTCCATTTGGGTACAGGTCAGCCCTTATACCCTGATAACAGTCCTACAGTTCCTGGAGCTACTCATACTGGTAGGTCTACAGAATAAACGTCACGCTCATATAGTCTGGTTAGCCTGATAAGAAGGTTGATCTTGGATTCCTGGCCGGCTGAACTGAGGGTGGATTTTCCTGATCTCCCTCGCCGACACTTCTGGAATATTCCCTCGGTAATATAATGCTCTCATGCCTACCTTATTAGTGAACTTCGGTCGGCTAATAGTGGATAAAATAATTATGGTACATTAGCTGTCGTTTAAAACCCTACTTGTGTCTGTACCAAGTCTTACCACCCATTCTAGATATCTGTATTAATCTCTTGAATGGGGTATGAATAAGAGAGGTACAATTTAGAGGACGTGTACAAACATTTGCATGAGGTGAGATGGAAACCCCGTTTATGAAATACTACCCCCTGTATCCTGTTCTCCCCGTCACTGGAATATCAGAAGATGGGCCTGACTGTTAGTCCGCGTGTCCATCCATCCGGGTAATATTACTACCAGTCCGGGCAGGCGAAATGTTTGATTTAGGCGGTTACTGTCCCCAGCTCACCGAACCACGAGCGGGCCATCTTTTTCCTTGCCTACCTCCTAGGGGTAGCTTCATCTTACTGGAGCGAGCAAGAGCAGGTCTAATGGGCCCCACAGATCTCTATCAGAGGGAGGGGGATACCACCCTAGACCATTTAAATGAAAACATAATTTCCAACCCTTAACTTGACTAACTCTACCGCTTTTACTGATATTGTTTCATAAGGTATTTTTCTCTCCGCGGGTCGGCCATAAATATGAACCAATCCTTGGAGCACCGAGGGGGGGAGGGGGCACTTAACACTAACCTAGCTCAGGGACGGAGCTCGAACCCAGATGCTATCTATTTTATTTTTTGCACCACACTTTACTACTTGTCTGGGCTAATAGCATTGTAACTACACTAATATCATAGGAATGAGGAAGCTAAAATTGAGATTAAATGTACCTGCATTTTCGTGGAGGGAGAGTGGAAAACTATTAAGGACAGAACTTGAATCCTACTCTATTTGTCAGCAACAAACCAAACTAGATTACCTTGAGATGTGTTCGCGTGATAATTTAGGCACCTCGGTGGCGTAATTAGCTAATGCGCTAGTTTCGTGTTGAGCTATACTGCCGAGGACGGGGAGATCAAGGTTAGAATCTCGGTCTGGTGAACTGGGGGGGTTTCCTAAATGGTTTTCCACTTAGCCTCTACATAAATGCGGGTTCATTTCCTCTACATCAACTTACTCAAATCCTAGCCCATTAGCCTAGTTATTACTTAAGCGTACAACCCAAACGGGTAGTAAGACGTGGTGCTAAGTATTATTATAAGTAAGTGTAGCTGTATTTAATAAAGCTAATGGTTGAATAATGGGGATGGTAGAATTTAGAGGAAATATACCCGCATTTATATTGAGGATTAATGGGAAACAGTGTAAGAAAAACCATCCTGAATACACCCAGCCAAGATTCGAGCCCTGACCTCTTGTCTGATCTTACTAGATGCTCTTGACGTCTAGTCCGTGTGCTCAACAATAGTTTGATATATTATTGTCTTCTTTGTTTAGTAGTTAAATAGGCCAGTTACTGTTCATTCAATCCGTAGCTCATTTCATGGTATCCGCTTCGATGGCCATGCGGTCTGGGATGTCACTCTGTAACAGGTTGGACTGTTGACGTCAGTGAGACGGGGCTTTGAATCCCAGTCAGGTGTACTAAGGGTATTTTCAAACAAATGTTTTCCAGCAAACGAGGATACATTTCCTGCTGACTAAACCTTTATTATCAAACCACATTAAATAATTACGCTAGGATTTTAGGGAATAGGAAGGTTATATTTAGAGAAGTGTGCCAACATTTGCGTGAAGGAAAAGTGGAAAACTTATTATCCTTTAACTATCCTCAGTCCACTCGACCAAGATTCGAAACGTGATCGTCTTGTCATTGGTAGTTTAGTCTACTGTGAGATTAGCGCCTTGAACCATGCGGCCACCAAAGCGGGTCCAAATGATCGTTAGTGGGAAAAAAAAGATTAATCTAATGGCGAAAATAAATAATGTTGTTGCATATTTATTGAAATTCCCCTTGGTTATATTAATCTTGTATCACAACTGGTGGGCTGTTAGAATGCACAAATACAGATACATGAAGACTAAGCAAGGATCGGCAACCTGTGGGCCGCGGCATTTTGGCAATTATACTGAGGCCTTTCCGAATATTTTGTCAATTATATTTCTTCCTCGTCTGTAAATTATACACGCTCAAATCACGTGTATTTTAATTAATTTTAATTAAAAAATTGATATTTTTTAAAGAATAATTTTAACAAATTAAGGCTGATTGGCCATTTTAATTTGGCGTGGAAATGCATATCCATGGGAACAAACTTTATCTTCAAGAATTTTTACTGTTTTGCAATTTTCTTTTCTGAAACGTTTTGTTAAAGAATAGAAGCATGTTGATTAAGTTCAACTTTTCATATATACACCTGCCTCTATTATTTTAACAGTGATCAGTATCGATAAAATTGATAGTTTTCAATATAAAACTGCCGGTTTCATAACAAAAAAATAATAAAATGTAGCAATTAACAAACATCGATCTTAGAAGAGGTGTTGAAAATATTAACATAAAAATCTCACTCGCTCGAGAAAACTGATTTCCAAACTTATGATTTTTCCACAAGACCTTTCCGGTAGCTAACGCCACCTATGGTTTCCGTGATCCATCTGTTCTTGTTGGTGCGGAAGGATACTTTGGTCGGTTGTGAAGCCACGCCACGCATTTCACCCTCTCGCCCACCATCCCATAAAATAGGTTTTATACTTGCACTCGAGAGGGCCAAAAGCCTTGTTCACTCATGTTGCTCTATCTATGGTTGGTTGCAACATTTTCACGAAATGTACTCTATAATATGTGCGCGACCTTCCAACGCCCAAATGTTCTCACCCCTGACACAATCCAGCCAGATATGTGTCCTAATAATATCGTATTAGAACTTACAATGGATGGAAACAGATGTGGTGTTATAGTTATATAGTTATAAGGACCACGTCTACTAGCCGTTCAGGCTATACGTCTATATATTAATCACACATACGTGTTAAGGATGAGTAATGTTAAGTTTAAAGAAAATGTTCCCTCATTTGCGTGGAGAGAGAGTGTAAAAGAATTTAGAAAAATCCAACTCCAGTAGACCTGACTGAAATTTGAACTCAGATCTGCCAGAAACTATAATTTAATCGTGACATATAATTAGATTTCGAGAATTAGATTGAAAATGTTACTATGAGAACCGATATAATATAGATACACTAGTTTTATTTGATCAATATTGCATTGTCTGTCAAAAATGAGCGCTGCAGAACAGATTTGGAGAAGTAGCTTCAATTGCCGTCGTAGAGCAGAAGCACTATCCCAGCAAGTGTATAAGAGTCCTGTTCCCGCTGCTCCATGACCAGCTGATCTCATCCTATGATAAAGGAACCAGGGTACGAGGGAGAGGTAATATTTACGACGTCACGTGTACACTTGCAGTGAACGTGATGCTGTGTAACGTAGGACTAGCTCACGTTCTCAGACCCATGGACGTATCTTGAGCCGTGAGGACGTGCAGGCTCCATGTCGTCCTCTTCTCTGAATACTAGAGAGTCTAGACTGATTGCTGCATGATCTGAGACTGATTGCTGCATATTCTGAGACTGATTGCTGCATGATCTGAGACTGATTGCTGCATGATCTGAGACTGATTGCCGCATGATCTGAGACTGATTGCTGCATGATCTGAGACTGATTGCTGTATATTCTGTGACTGATTGCTGTATGATCTGAAACTGATAGCTGTATATTCTGTGACTGATTGCTGTATATTTTTGACTGATGTTAGGATAGACGTCAGAGGTCAGTTTTGGATTTATGGGGCTCTGATCCATGATTGTATCATGTTCTGAAAATTTTATCTTAACACATAGCAAATGGTTTTCAAGCAAAGTTTATTTGGTGAATTACATCAATTGTTTTCCTACAGTAGAGCTATTATTTTTTTTACCAAAATCATGCATTTCAATCGTAGTTTATTATATATCTTGTGTACAATTAATATCTTTAGGCATGTTGTGAATAAAAATAATGTCATATATTAGGGTTAAGGTATTTATTACACGTGTGTGTAAATGAATTATCTCTTTCACTATTTAAAATTTAAAAAATAAAGTCCCTATAAAATGTGTACAAAACTACTTTTATATCTTCTCAATAGGGATTATCACTCTATAAAATATTAATAATATATCATGATAATCACTTGTTAAAATATTTGTCATTACCTACAGACCTAGTTTCAAGGTCAAGAAACGTTGCAAGGTAAATATCAGTGGAATTGCTTTAAAATGGCCTTGACCAGTAGAATGAAAGATTTAGCATCTGATTAAATGAAGCAGGATGAATATTGTATTCTGGTATGATAGCTCTCAAAGATACATGTTGAGTTTAAATGTGATTATATTATTAATAAGATCTCAATCTCGTCTGAGAAAAACCTTTCAACAATAATAATATACAATATTAATATGTTTGATAGATTAACTCTTATGAGTGAACAGACCAAGACATTAACTTCATTTGGTCTATTTTTCTTATCACAAGATGTTGTGGTTTGAAGCCAGGCCACATATTATACTGACATTAACTTTTTCCAAGATTGTTTTCTATACTACTTGCAAGGAAATGCTGATACTTTTCCTCTCATTTATAGCTTATTAACATCTAACACATAAGTACATATATTAAAAATTGTTTACAAGTGTGTAAGTCAAATTAAAGGACCCTATTTCGAATAAACATTTTATTTCATAAAAATAGTCCTTGCAGAACCGTATCATTGTTCAGGAAACGGTTATAAGAGATTAATTATTATTATTAGCACCGCGTCTTACTACCCGTTTGGGTTGTACGCACTTACGTTAATGTGTAATGGTAGGGTGATTGTGAGATGAAATGTAGGACCTACAGTTTAACGTGGGATCCGAACCACGGTGGAGGCCATACATTCACAAGTTGTGATTAATACACGTCTTGTCAGAGGTGAAGGAAGGGTTTGGCAATCAGATAAATCTGTGCCGGAACCTGGGATTGAACCCCAGTACAGAAGTCCAACACCTTACCCTAAACTACCAGGTCACCTACTAGAATAGACTAAGAGTTTGGTCTTGTATGGCCAAGATAATAAATGAACGTTTAAAATACCCTCTTAAAATTAAAACCATATCCGCCAAAATATTGATTTATGCCCCAAAATTTAATGAAATTAAATGTTGATATACTTGAAGGACAAGGGAAGTGTGGAGAAAGTTAGTGACGATGGATAATGTATGTAGTTGTTTATTGAGCTATAATCACAGTTCCTGTCCTACCCCGTAAGGGAGTGGTGTGATTAGGTATGTATGTTTGTATGTATGTATGTATTATAAAAAGATTTATTTTGTTAACGCGCTTATTTCTTTGTAGAATATTGTACATTTGTATTTATTGTGTAAATTAGTGTTGTCTCATATACAAATACAATTAAACATTAGATAATAATAATAATTTTTGAGACCTTGATAATACTGATTCATAATTCGACAAGTGATCTCATCTATTTTACTAAACATATAACTCACATATAAAGAGGGCGCGTCATTCACAAACCAATGTATTTCGTTACAGTTAACCTAATGCATGAGATGATTTCGACTGCATTAGGAAGGAGCTTTTCATGAACATCCTTCAGTAATATTTTCACCAGTTTATATATATATATATATATTTCCCTGAAATAAAGACAAGTCCTGAGATAAAGAGAGCTCTCTCAAGTTTGGAGAATACGTCAATTCTAAATGAAGGAGGAAAACCCCTCGTGGTAAGTGGATCTTGGAATAACCAGATGACATTTTCTTTTTCAAGTTATTCAGGGAAGACTCGTGAAAGGGGCAAGGGATGAGGTGAGGGGAGGGGGAGGGGGTGTCACATAAAAATGTTGAAAAATAAGTTTCTTGTTGAGGGATCTAGGAGGGAAAAAAAATTGTAAGGTTTTTTTTTTGTGCTAAGTTGGTGCGTGCGGGTGGGGGGATACGAGAGGGCGGGGAGGGCTCGAAAGGTTTTGGCAGTCTTTTGATGTGTCCGCGCGTGATGGGTTGCATACTGATTTAGGCGCAGAATTTCTTGACGGGGTATGAAGAGGGGGGGAAAAAAGAGGTTGTAACTTTAAAGCAAGGCTGCATTCACGGGGATAAGAATAAAATTTGAACGAAAATCCTGATATTCTACTTACCATAACCAGGAGCTCTTTCTGAATGTATTGAATGCTAGTTTTTGATTGTGGAGATGATTGATGGTAATTATGGTCGGTAGTAATTGAAGATGTAATCAATATTATCTTGAGATTTAGATATATCTCGACGTTTCATGACCTCTTGAAAAAAAAGTAATTTTCGCAATGTCGTCTGTATCTCGGACAAGAGCCGAAATAATTTTACCGATTGGGTTGAAACTTTGTATCTATGGTTTTCATAATTTTCTTCGAGTCTTTAGAACTAAGGGTAGTTTAGTGAAGAGCAAAAAGAAAAAAGCTTAGCTTATTTAAAAAATCATTATAACGTATTAGATTAAATTTTGTATATAGACACTGTTTAACATAACATATAAAATGGAAACGTTCATTTTCCCACAAATATGATTTTGAGGGTACTTTGCATAAGCATTAATTTCCAATTTTTACCAAATCTCAATAACTATTTGAGATAACAAATAACTTATCTATGTAAAAATGTAGTACTATTAACTATAAAAATATTATTATTATTATTATTAGCACCGCGTCTTACTACCCGTTCGTGCTATACGCACTTACGCTAATGTGTAATGGTTGGGTGATTGTGAGATGAAATGGAGGACCTACAGTTTAACGTGGAATCCGAACCACGGTGGAGGCCTGGCATTCCCCACATCCACAAGTTGGGATTAATACACGTCTTGTCAGAGGTGAAGAAAGGGTTTGGCAATCAGATAAATTTGTGTCTGGACTGAGGATTGAACCCCGGACCCCAGCAATGAAGTCTGACACCTTACCTCTAGACCGCCAGGTCACCTCTTTAATTCGAAATATATTTTAATCAAACCAATAGTTTCTGAGCTATATATATATAATGAAGCAATCTGAAATATAAAATTGATTGTTTTGTTCTTTGGTGGACAGAAATGTTCTTTATTTATTCATGTTTCTGTAACATTGTATATTATTTAATGTATTCTCTTAAGGGAGTGTTTCTACATCAATGTATATTATTTAATTTATTTCTAAATGCCGGCCTATTGCGAATTTACTTTATTTATAGTTGTTTCATTCGTGGCCCAGTCCATGATTCTGTGCGGCCGGAAGTTATCTTTTTGGACCAATAAACAGTTCCACCCGATCAATTATGTAATTCCACCATTTGATATGACATTTGTCAATCCGGAGATATTCGGGGGAATCTAGCAGGTAGTTTTAGTATATCATGCTTTTATTTTGTACTCATCAAAGATACATATATTCCAAAAGTGTATTAAATTCCTGCACCAAATATGTTCAATGGTTGTTTGCAGATAAATTCGTGAGCAGTGGCTTTCTCTTATGAAAACAAGACATCACAGCTAAAAGCACACGCTCATGGCTTGTCGTTCATTAGGAAATTTCCCTTCAACACTGAGTTTTAAATCTAACACTAAATAACATCGCTGCAAATAAAAAGTTCCATTCTTCAGATATAAAACAACATAGTATCGTATGTCTTAAAATGTTATCATCACCATTACGTAATCAATGTTTCGATTTGTTTGTTACGGATCTCCACCTTTGCTTATCGTAGCCAAATTATTTTACATCTTTGTACCTTCTTCTTCTAACATCTTTCTCTGTTTTGATCTCTTTCTTACAATCGTCCCTCATCTCTTACTATAGCATTATCTTTGTCCAACTACCATGTCTCAATTTACTCTTCATCCACTACTATTTCCAGCCTTGCTCAGGTTTTTATTCAACCTAATATATTTTCCACAATCGGCTTGCTAGGCTTGTCGTAGCTTTATAGGCCTTTTGACCTAACTTAAGACTAGGTTAGGCACAACGTCCAGTCCCCATCCGTCAATTACTTATCAATGTGAAATGGTAAACCCATGTTTTTATCTATGATTAATTTTTCGGCCATGCCAGGAATCGATCCGGGCCCTTAGCTCAGTGCTACCGACTGAGATAATACTTTCAACATTCTTTTTGTACCACTCCATTTTATATAATCTTAATTTTTTGTATTTGTATTAAATATAATCTTAATTTTTTGTATTTGTATTAAATATAATTATAATTTTTAATCATTTTATTTAATGTTGACAAATTGTTTGTTTTTTGTATGTGGCTTCTCAGTATCTTTAATTTTTAATGTGTACTCTTTGATGGAATGGTTTTTCCCCGCCTGACACGATGAAACAAACACCTGGAGCTGGAGTCTGACAAGGGATCCAGGGCCCCGGGAGGGGGAGGGGGGCAGCGGACTATTTGTAGTCTTGTAAAAGTCGGATTTGTAGAGTTCCTTCGTAATGGCCGTTTAGATTGTGTGGCTGCTACAAGAGGGCTCGCTCTTACTCCAGAGGGGTGGAGAGGAATACCAGATGCGGCATCCGGACGATTTGCGATGACAAATCACCGTCGGGAGGCAGACCCGCGCTTCATAATGTAATATTTACATATAGAAGAGCTTCCACACGATTCCCTTTCATAACTTACAGTTAACTTGTCTTTTACTTTCCCAGACACTCGAGCTTTCAGTCAGCCTAGTGAAAGTTCATCGGACAAAGCTCATCAGCCTGGTGAAGGTTCCTTGGACAAAGCTCATCAGCCTGGGGAAGGTTCCTTGGACAAAGCTCATCTGCCTGGTGAAGGCTCCTTGGACAAAGCTCATCAGCCTGGTGATGGTTCCTTGGACAAAGCTCATCAGCCTGGTGAAGGTTCCTTGGACAAAGCTCATCAGCCTGGTGAAGGTTCCTTGGACAAAGCTCATCAGCCTGGTGAAGGTTCCTTGGACAAAGCTCATCAACCTGGTGAAGGTTCCTTGGACAAAGCTCATCAGCCTGGTGAAGGTTCCTTGGACAAAGCTCATCAGCCTGGTGAAGGTTCCTTGGACAAAGCTCATCAGCCTGGTGAAGGCTCCTTGGACAAAGCTCATCAGCCTGGTGATGGTTCCTTGGACAAAGCTCATCAGCCTGGTGAAGGTTCCTTGGACAAAGCTCATCAGCCTGGTGAAGGTTCCTTGGACAAAGCTGTTCAACCTGGTGAAGGTTCCTGGGACAAAGCTCATCATCCTGGTGAAGGTTCCTTGGACAAAGCTCATCAGCCTGGTGAAGGTTCCTTGGACAAAGCTCATCAGCCTGGTGAAGGTTCCTTGGACAAAGCTCATCAGTCTGGTGAAGGTTCCTTGGACAAAGCTCATCAACCTGGTGAAGGTTCCTTGGACAAAGCTCTTCAGCCTGGTGAAGGTTCCTTGGACAAAGCTCATCTGCCTGGTGAAGGTTCCTTGGACAAAGCTCATCAGCCTGGTGAAGGTCCTTGGACAAAGCTGTTCAGCCTGGTGAAGGTTCCTTGGACAAAGCTCTTCAGCCTGGTTAAGGTTCCTTGGACAAAGCTCATCAGCCTGGTGAAGGTTTCTCGGACAAAGCTCACCAGCTCGTGAGAGTTGTCACTCTCGCGGGGGACTTTTTGTAAACCCTAGTTTTGATAGGAAGCCCACATTCGAACACCAACAATGAGTTAAAGAAACTAAGATTTAGCGTTCTATAAATACTTCATTTAGTTTATTAAATAAAACTTGAACTAAAAAGTGAGCAATAGCTTCCAATAATACTTCCTTAAGGATTACGGAATAATTAATCTCTACACTATTAATTAGACTTAATAAGAATCTTTAAAAAAATTAATTTATTTCTCGCATATGACAGCCTGATTCTTCAATTTTCAAGCTTCCTATAAAAATCAGACTTTAATTACTGGAGATAATTTAGCAAATACTCGCAATTCTTTTTTAAACCACGTCTTACTCCTGTTCGGGCATCATGAATGTTTAATTTAGAGGAAGTGTGCCCGCATTTACGTGTTGCATTGAGGGAGAGTGTAAAACAATTTTGGAGAAACCACCCTCATTACACCCAAACAGGATTCAAACCCGATATACTAGTAACTGGTAAACTAGT
The DNA here is from genome assembly GCA_039000515.1 of Timema cristinae. Classification (NCBI taxonomy): domain Eukaryota; kingdom Metazoa; phylum Arthropoda; class Insecta; order Phasmatodea; family Timematidae; genus Timema; species Timema cristinae. The sequence goes on from JBCFYV010000001.1 coordinate 3,416,098, forward strand.
ATATTGTCATAGTGGCGCCTTAGACCATTCAGCCACTGAAGTGGGTTGATAAGGTAGTCAATTTGCCTAAATAATACAGTAAATGTACACTAATATGAATAATTTGCTTTTAATTTTCGTTTAGAGAAAGTATTGTAATCGTGACAATTCTCAACCCCCAGATTACGAATGGTCTTGACATTTCATGCACCCTCCAACTCAAAATGATGAGTTGTCTAATTTTGTCCCTATGTAGGGTATTTGTTTGTATTTACCTGGGGCTACAACTGAAATGGTTTGATCAATTTCGTTCAAACTATAATATTTAAATAGTATATAATCATACCTCTATGTCATGTTGGTATTTCGACTCTAACCCAAAAATTAGGAATTATTACGAATGTTTGAAAGTTGGATTATTTTTTTCAAAAAGGGTTCTAACTATTTTACTCAAATTTAATACCTAAAGAATGTTTTACATAATAAATGACTGTTTATTTGGAGGAGAATTCCAAAAATAGATAACGGGTGTCTCATTTTTTAAATATATTGTTCAAAAGAAAAATTACCGATAAGAAAAAGTATTGTAATAGTTTCCTACCAATGATGTACAATACCATGCGTCATAAAATAGGTATAATTATAGTAATGGGGCACTGCCTGTAAGGGTACGGCCAGACTGAGCGCGCGAGCGACTAAAATATAAAATAGAACACATTGGTTGTAATGGGGGTGGCCACACTGGAGCGAGCGAGCGAGCGAGCGCGCGAGCGACTGAGCGCGCGCGCTTGAAAGATAGAACTGGTTCTATTTTTCAAGCGCGCGCGCTCGACCCGGTACAGTCTAGTTTACAGGCGCTAGGCAATATTATTGTATGTTGGTTCATTGAGTGCTGGGGAAACTTCTCATTTTGACATGATATTTGACTTTTTTCTATCAGTGATAGGTTTAACACACTTGCTATTAATGGCCCGGTGACCTGGCGGTCTAGGGGTAAGGTGTCAGACTTCTGTGCTGGCGGCCGGGGTTCAATCCTCGGTCCCGGCACAGATTTATCTGATTTACAAACCCTTCCTTCACCTCTGACAAGACGTGTATTAATCACATCTTGTGAATGTGGGGAAAGCCTGGCCTCCACCGTGGTTCGGATTCCACGTTATACTGTAGGTCCTTTATTTCATCTCACAATCACCCTACCATTACACATTAGCGTAAGTGCATATAACCCGAACGGGAAGTAAGATGCGGTGCTAATAATAATAATAATAATAATAATAATAGCCTCATTTAATTGGTAAGACCATAAATAGTATAATGTATATATGTAAACCCGATATGTTAAAATAATTCAATATTATAATCAAAGTAGGCCTTTACAAATAAGAATCACCATTAGTTTGGAGAGAGTATGAAAAAACCACAACAATAAATAGGTTTTAAAAATCACCTTCAGTTCACTGAGCCAAGATTCGAACCTTTGCCTCCTAGTCAAAAGCTATCGAGTGCAACGCACCATTCCGCCACTGGTGCGGCAAATCTGATTTTAAAACACTTCAGTACAGTACCATACGCATTTCTCAATTTATTAATTGGATGCACTCCTACTTTTTTCTTTTTTATAAATACACAATATTTTCTGTAAGAATTTTCGAGGAGCAGAGATGTACTAAGTGTGTTTGACAGAGACATCTTCTCTAACTAGGGGGGAGGGGGGGGGGCGGTGACCTAGTGGTCTAGGGGTAAGGTGTCAGACTTCTGTGCTGGCAGCCGGGGTTCAATCCTCGGTCCCGGCACAGATTTATCTTATTTCCAAACCCTTCCTTCACCTCTGACAAGACATCTTGTGAATGTAGGGAATGCCAGGCCACACCGTGGTTCGGATTCCACGTTAAACTGTAGGTCCTTCATTTCATCTCACAATAACCCTACCATTACACATTAGCGTAAGTGCGTATAACCCGAACGGGTAGTAAGACGCGGTGCTAATAATAATCTAACTAGGGTCCGCTAATTACGCGCTCGCTCGCTCGCGCGCTCGCTCGCACGCTTGGCAGTCTGGCCGAACCCTAAAGGTAACCAGGGGCGCAACATCTCGTTGCAAGGGTCCTGATTTCAAACTCTAATAACCTACTAGTTTTATTTTGGTTTGTTTCGTCATAGATACATAACTGCACTACTTTTACTGGAGAAGTAATATTATATTTATTTATAAGTATATAAAGGTAGTTTATTAATAGTTTACACCCAAGTAAGATAAAATTCAAACTTCATTTTTTTTTATTTGAACCAAATACCTCGTGTTCTCTTTCCACTGCTTTGTATTGATATTCATAATAGAGAAGTATTTAATAATCACTGCTATCAGTGAATACAGGAACGTTTTACTAAACGGTTTCCCACTCTCCCTCCAATCAAAATTGAAATAAATTTTTAATACATTTACCAAGTAGGTTGTTGGACGTGGTAAAAAATAATTAAGAATGATTTATTAATAATTTAATGGCCCAAGTAATCCTTCAAAGTGCTATTATGATCTGCCAGAAAGGTTTTCGAGATTAGTAACAGTTTATCCGGTCCTGCCCAAGTATCGACTGGACCAGGTTCGATCCCAGCTGTCTTAGATTCACTCAACGTCAACGTCCGTTGTGTTTAGGGTGAGACGAGGCAACCCCTGGATATAGATCACAAGCCCAACAGTGAAACTAGACAGATTTGAACGTTGTGAAATATGGCTTTCCGTGTCGATTGTATATTCACGGGGGTGTTTTGTGGTTCATCCCTCACTTACCCCTCGCTCTGATATCTTAGGACGAGATATGTTGGAGACACCGGGTATAACACTGGTCTAACACCAACCTCAGCTAGGGATAATGTACCGGTGTCAGGGAGGGGCAGGGTTTCAATACTCACTTTCCCTACACTCAAATGCGTGTTCATTCCCTCTAAATTCTACCTTCCTCATCACTACCCCATTAGTGTAACTCTGCTTATAGCCCGGATGGGTAGTAAGACGTGTTTACCAGGGTGGGTCATTTTAGGTGGTTACTAGAGGTACATATAAATTAAATAACGTTCCTAGTCTTAATGGTAAACCTATTCAGACTTTTACCCACAGTGAATGTAGGCATCGGGCCAGTTCCATGGTCAGACTTAGCACGACTCGATGTAGGCATCGGGCCAGTTCCATGGTCAGACTTAGCACGACTCGATGCAGGCATCGGGCCAGTTCCATGGTCAGACTTAGCACGACTCGATGTAGGCATCGGGCCAGTTCCATGGTCAGACTTAGCACGACTCGATGCAGGCATCGGGCCAGTTCCATGGTCAGACTTAGCACGACTCGATGTAGGCATCGGGCCAGTTCCATGGTCAGACTTAGCACGACTCGATGTAGGCAACGGGCCAGTTCCATGGTCAGACTTAGCACGACTCGATGTAGGCATCGGGCCAGTTCCATGGTCAGACTTAGCACGACTCGATGTAGGCATCGGGCCAGTTCCATGGTCAGACTCAAGGATAGTGCTATACTAAACACACCCACCTAGACTCGAGGGGGATGAGCCAGTTCCACATCCGAGGGATATTTTGTGTTATCTTATGTTGGCTACACTGATCTTTCCCTCCTGAAATCTTATACAATTGCTATGGAAATATGGTGCGTTTTTTAAGTTATAGAAATACAACACTGGTACAAGGGGTAGGCCTACTGGCTTTATCTTAAAACTACATTTGCGAGGTAAAATCCTTTAAAATTAAAATTTGACCATCAATCGAATATTATTTATTCTGCAAAACTGCATAAGTGTAATCATTCTAAACTTAACTAATGTTTTTCTAAATTTAAAAATGACACCTGGACATGGGAATCAAACCAGGGACCCGTGTCCAGGTTTAATTTTTCCATTTATATATATGATACTTTATAACGTATATATACGTAACTTGAATATAATTTCCATCTTCTATGCTTCCACGGTTCTGTGCGATTAATCGTGCAAACGTTTGCTTACCTCGATTAAAATCACAAAATAAAATATGGATGATACATCTCCCCAGCTTCTGCTGTGTGGAGCAGTATTCTGATGAGTCACAGGGGCAGCACAGTGTGCACTTGTACCCTTGTTGCAATCAGCGTAGATCTCCCCGGCAGCTCATTGAAGCCTGCTGTAAAATGGTGATGTCAAGTCTTCTATCTGCCACCGGGGAGTGCGTAGGACTCATCTTCTGCTCGTTCATAGCCTCACCTTTCTCCCCCTTCACCTTTAGCGTCCTTGCTTCTCTGCCCTTCAGATTTACTAGAGTTTTTCAAGGGCATCCATTGAAAAAAAATGTAGGATACTTCCCTTTGAATTTTCGCGTCGGGTGATCAACTTCATCCTAGAGACTTGTCTTCTCCCTCTTTATCTCCCTCTCTCTCTTTACCTATATACATACCTATCTATATCATACTACTATAAAGCCACACGGCTGACTCACTCACTGATATTAATGTTTACCCATTTCCAGATGAGCTATAACGTGAAATTTGGCAAACTTAGAGCTTCTAGCCTGTAACTGGCGGGAAAGTTCCAAAAAATTCAAAATTCAAAATGTCGGAGCAACTTTAAAGTCGGTGCGGACCTTTCTTTGGAGGTCTCTTGTGGCTAAACGGTAAGACCTATCAAAAAACGGATTGCACCAGCAGCTGCTGATTTGGCAAGATCCGCAAGTTTGGTCCTATTAGTTTTTGTTGTATCTCCATCGGTTATACTATAGATATATATTTTTTTTATTTTAGGTAAATTTTGGACACGTTACACAATTTTTTTATTTCAAAACAACGCTGGAATTACATTAGTTTGTATCTACTTGCAAATAAAACTTACCGGGGGTGTGGGGGCGGAGCCCCCAACGAGAAAAGCGAGTATATACATATATAATTCATAATATACTGTCTTATAGTTAGCATATACAGTAGCCCCATGGCTTCTTTGGTGCTGACTGACAGCTCACAGCTGACTTCTGACAGTCAACATTTAGGTATATACCTACAATTTGACTGTCAGAAGTGACAGCTGCTAAACACACGTTTTTGCAGATCATATGGTTCGGTGTAGGTATACATAATTTGGTCTGGTAACTTTTCAAAGCTATCAGCTGTCAGCTGTGAGCTGTCAGTCAGCACCAAAGAAGCCATGGGGCTACTGTACGTATTCACAATATTGGATCATCACCACTTTGACTGAAAATTATCGCGGTAAAATATATTCTACACATTACACATTAAAATTTATATTTACTGAGATCGAGCTTTACTTTATACAGAGTGTCCCACGTAAAAGTAACTCAGCTCCAAATATACACGCGTATGGAGGCAAGGACTGCAAGATACTATTAGTAATATTCAAGGTCAGTCGTACCCACCTGGACAGTGTCTGTGCGCAGGCAGGATGCGCAGTAAACAGCAGCACACGTTCGTGGAAACTTTAGCAAAACTTTATTTTTCCATGCTCCTTTGCATGTCTATCGCACGGATGTGGGCTGCTTTCACGTGAGACGCCCTGCAATTAAAGATTTACAGGTCACAGGCTGTTAAATTTCCATAGATTTTGAGCTTTTTGTGTTTTATTATTTCAAGCAAAACTTTTTTCCCTTATCACCATGATTTGAAATTTAAAACTAACTTTATATTTCTATCTTGATTCATTTTGAGAGGTGAAACTATTTATTTAATTTCTTAGCGATTTAAACACTATATACACATACATAACAGGATTGTTCGGAAATTAATAGCCCTAACTGCAAATACAGTTTGTTTGAACCAAAAGTAATAAGTTATAAAATCCCTGTACACTCACATCCGGAAAACTATGCTAATACCATTAAATTGTGTTCAAAGTCTCGGTGTACAGCGCTGGGAGAGCAAAACTGTGCAAGCATGCGTGTATTACGGTTGTATAGGAGTTAGGCGCGTGGCACTGAACACCTCGACATTTAGGAACACGGCAGCAGAACTTACACAATTAATAGTGAACAACACACCAGTCCATCTAGAAATGTGAATAGTTCTGAGGGTCATCATTAACTGTCCTACTTCACAGAAAGTATTTGCCATTATTACATATGTAGTGCCACGCGCCTAGCTTCTATGCAACCTGTTGTACACACATGCTTGAACAGCTTTGCTCTCCCGGCACTATATGCTGTAACTTTGAACACAATTTAATGGTATTAGCATAGTCTTCCGGATGAAAGTTTATTGGTATTTTGTATTACTTTTGGTTCAAAGAAGCTATATGTACAGTTTGGGCTTTGTGCTTACAAACACCCTGTATATGATATGGCAGACTGGTAACAATTACAAAGTTGTTGTAGTTTAGGTTGTATATTGATTATATTATGTAATCGAACTTTTGATAAATAAATGTTACGGCACACCGTACAGAATTCTCTTTCCTTTAATTTGAAATGGAGTCGTTGCTTATAGCTTACAGCTGGGAGGAACCTTTCGTGTCCCTCTGTAAGAAAAACTATTTATAAAATATGAACAGAAGAGAAAAATAATCCTAAAAGCAACATGGCAATCAATAAATAAAAACAAACTAGTTTAAACAAAACAACCAGTACATGTGTATAGCAATAAACTTAGTGTAAAAATGGATGGTGTTCATAGACTAAGTGATTTCTGCCTAAAACAGATCATGAGTGAGAATAAATATTAGACACTGTTACAGAAATATGAGGGGGAAATCCCATCATATTTCACCCAACAGCATATATAAAATAAGTTGACAGTTATATAAACATATTATTTGCTATGAACATTTTCAACTCCCTATTTTCAAAATCTCTATTTTAATTAAATATGTTTGCCTATAACTTGGTAAATATTGTTTCTTTAAAATATGGTTTCAAATAAAACTTCATTTTCTTTAACATTCCTACAACTCTGAATTGATAAGTTTATTTTGTTACTCAAAGCGTTTTCGGAGAAGAAAAGAGTGAAGTTATTCTCTTAAGTAAAATATTTAAGTGATTTTACTGGAAAAAAGTGTTTCATCACTTTGTTTGTAATGTTGAACAGTGCGTATATACGAATTTTAATAAAAATATTTAATAACTATTCCGATAAAATTTATTATTTTTTCACCTTTTTAACTAAACCACCCAAAAATCTAATGTTGGATGCGACTTGAAAGTGAATCCAATAAGACAATGTGAAATAAATTGTTACGTTGGTTTGGGTATGTTGAGAGGACAAGTGTATATCGAGTGACGAAGCAAATATATGAAGGTAGAGTGTGAGGATCAAAAGGAAGGAGTAGTCCATGTTGGACGTGACTAAATTCTGGAGATGAATGTGTAAAAAAGAGAAACATTAATAGTTTTAAGAGTAATGTATGGGTCGGTGTGTGGATGTTGTTGAAGCAAAGGGAAAGTTTAAGAACAGGGAAGTGTGGAGGAAGTTAGTGAGGATGAATTAAATACAGAGCTGTTGTTTTTCTAGCTATATCACAGTCTCTAGTCTATCCCGTAAGGAAATAGTGTGATAAGATACTTATAATTCCAAAATCTCCTATAGGGAACCTTATTAAAACCCTAAATATTTATCATGATGGGTAAGCTGATTTAGACTCCAGGCCAGGTGAATACAATCAGATCTACAGTAAAATGGCATCGCTAAAACCATGCTCTGAGGTTAAGATTATCATGAACGTCAACAACCATAAAAATCACAATTTAAATCTTTTTTTTTACGATTAAAATAGGCCTACTTTCTCTATCCGAGGGGTCGTGAGGAAGTAATAATCATATTAAACGTTAAATAATGCTGTAGAAATTATTCATAATAGATAGGCCTACACAAATTGTTGGGCTAAGCCAAAATTCCCTTCAAATCTTGTGGTGTCCAGGTGTTATTCTTAAATTATTTAAAAAATAATAATAATAATTAGTTAAACTATAGATGTTTGTTTCTTCAAATAAAAGCTCGAATTGAACGGTTCTTCCAAATGAACTAGTCAAATAATATCACCTTCTTTAAGTGAACCACGAAGTGACGCGAAAGTAACTAACCGCTATTCTTCAGCTGAACTCTGCACAGAAATGAAGAAAAAGCTACTATGGCAGACTTGTATGGATCAAAAGGGAGTTTATTGTCTTATGTTTTACATGTTCAGCAAGCTCAATTTTCGTAGGAAGACCCTATCTGACAGCCAGAGAAGTTACTAGATCTATTTTATCATGCAGTTCTTATAGCGAAACATCTGTTTGACCAAAATAAATCAAATATGGCGCCAGTATAAATGTGAAAGTTTAATTTTCTTCAAGTGGTGATATGAACAGTCGTTGGACATCTGTTATGAGCATGGCGGCATCAGATGAGAAACATTTTAAATGAAGAAAATATTGTGTTATTAAATAACATGACACCCTTGACAGATATTCAAGAAATGTTGATATCACCGTGTGAAGAAAGTTAAACTCCAACTTTCTACTGTAGAATTGTTTGATTTATTTTAGTCAAAAAATATTTTTGATATAAAAACTGGAATAACGCTGACCTTTAATCATGTTCTTTGCACTCCACCTGTCAAGTCACGTGATCTCAGCTGTCACTTTTGATAGGTATTTAAAAACCTATTGAATTATAATAGTAACAATAAAATATTCTACTTATTTTTACCTACCAGGATCTTTCTTTACTTCCTCCTCTACATCGCCCACAGCCCCAAAAAATAACTATCAATTCCTTTACGAATATCTGTTACTATAATAATATTACTTGCAAGTAACACGAGAACAGATCTAGACTACAAGCTGAATGTCAGTCGGTCGTGAATGATTGAACATGATAAACTAACCACTCACTTTACTTAGATAAATCATAGTTTCCCCCAAATCTGTCAAACTAATTAAATATATTTTTTAAGTACCTTACTAAGTTTAGAATACTGTTAACTAATGCAAAATTAACCCATAAATATTAACGTGAAACTTTGTTAAAAAAATGGGTTAAAGTGGGGTGCCAATATGTCATTTTTTTTACTGTTCAATTTGCAAGGAATTGTAAAAAAAAAAACTCATTTGGTACTTTTTTATTTAATAAAACTGTATATCAACTCATCAATCTCACCTTCAGATATAACCTTCGTTTTGATAAGCAATTACCTTATACTTACAGTCCATTTCGTACGGGTCTATTCTGTAAAGAAAAACACGTAATATTTATGTACCTTTTTAAAATGTTTTAACTAGAATATATTGTAATTATTTTATACAGATTTTCCACACATGGTAATTTTTGAGCTATATTTAAAATATTGTTCTTAGCTAAACAAGAATCAAATGTACCGTGTTTTTTTAATTAGTCTGTCAATAAGCTAACATGGTTAGTACTCGGCCATCGCAGTTTTAGTCCATGTTACCTTGTGAATAAATAAAATATAGCCGTGTTTTTTACCCAATCACCTGAAGATCCCATTCCACCCTATAAAACGACATCGTAGTACTATAGTAGTTCATATTAGATAAACAAACAATTAATTTCAGATTATTTATCACATACAAAATGCAGTGAACGTAGCAAAAAAACAGCATAAACTACTCCAACTGTTAACTTCTCCACCTATTAACTTCTCCACCTGTTAACTAGTCCAACTGTTGACTACTCCAACTGTTAACCAATCAATTAAATAAACGAATTTCTAAACTATGATAGAGTATTTATTGTGAATTTGTGACCTACCTGAAGAAACAGTTTGATAGAAAACTGCTGCACAAATAATAACGTGGGCATATAGCAGCCCCCCAGTGTCTTCAGACTATTTTAAACGGACAACGAACATATCAAACACCTTGGTTATACGAAGCACCAATAGGAAACAACCTTGAAGGAAGGTACTGAGTGCGAGACCAGTGTAGCCAACATAACGGGGAAAAAATATTCACAATATCTGGTAGACCCCCACGTTGCCATTCTATGATTAAGTACGAGAAAAGTTATTATTATTAGCACCGCGTCTTACTACCCGTTCGCGTTATACACACTTACGCTAATATGTAATGGAAGGTTATTGTGAGATGATATGGAGCACCTACAGTTTAACGTGGGATCCGAACCACGGTGGAGGCCTGGCATTCCACACATTCACAAGATGTCTTGCCAGAGGTGAAGGAAGGGTTTGGTAATCAGATAAATCTGTACCAGGACCGAGGATTGAACCCCGGCCGCCAGCACAGAAGTCTGACACCTTACCCCTAGACTACCAGGTCACCACGAGGAGAGTTAAATAATCATTTTACCATAGTAATTAATTTACTATAGATGATTGCAAATTCCTTCCTTCACCTCTGACAAGACGTGTATTAATCACAACTTGTGAATGTGAGGAATGCCAGCCTCCCACCGTGGTTCGGATCCCACGTTAAATTGTAGGTCCTCCATTTCATCTCACAATCACCCTACCATTACACATTAGCGTAAGTGATTATAACACGAATGGGTAGTAAGACGTGGTGATGACAATAGTAAGAAGAAGAATAAATTTACTAAAGCTAATAAGCTAAATGTAAAACTATTATTTCTATCTCCTTAGTGTAAGTTATCTAAATTAAACGTAATTTAAGATGTATTATATTTGTATAACTTATCGTCCGACAAGTTTAAGGTGCTGTTGACTCAGAGCCATGTCTGCGCACTCTACAAGCCACCCACTCTAGAAACCAAACTGAAAACAAAACGAGCAAAGATGTGAAATGTTGTTAACATGATCGAACTGTCATTGACTTGTTGCGTTAAGCGCTTGATGCACCCCGCGTTGTGTGGCCGGGAATCGAACCCTGGCCGTGCGGAACGAGCCGGCGCCGCGCTACGTGCTTGTTGCGGGAATTAGCCACGGGGAGCAGCACGTGACTGGTGCAGTAACAATAGCCTCCTCAGTCCTTGTTTCATGCACGTCCCTTGAGTTAGACTCGTCCTCCTAACTAGAGGCACTCTTCCTGGGCATCCTTCACGTCGGATTTGGCGGGGTCACGCGCTCCATTCCGACAAACTACAACTCTTTTCACCGTTCCCATTAAACGAACCAAGAAATGTTTCGGATCAGAACTAGTCTCGGTAATAACATGAATACTATAATCAAGGTAAATAGATCTAATTGGCTTCCGAGTAAAACCTACAACGCATGTTTCCAAAGAATCGGAATAACTTTTTTTAAATAAACATTAATTCACGTTTCGTCCAGTATCAAGTTTTAATCGATGATATCCCTGAACCGACAGGTGAGGATAAAATACTAACATTCTCCTCAGTTCTTTGAACTTCCTCGCGAGAATATTTTATTTTTTTACTTACCACTCTGTCTTACTACCCGTTCTATCTCTTTGAATATCCACAATAATGGGGCAGGGATACGGTAGTTAGATATGAGAGAAAATGTATCCTAATTTTTCGTGGGAACGAATTTAATAAATAGAAAACTTTAGTACACTCGACCCGGTTATAAGCCCCGGTCTCCTCGTTAACGGCAGTCCAGTAATCGCGATATCGATGCAATAAGGTGTGGTCGAAAGGAGTGCAAGTATTTCTACAATTTTTATAGAATTCACATTCTTCGGCCAAAATAAATCAAATATTTCTCCAGTAGCAACATAGAGTTTAGTTTTCTACACATTCTAATATCAACAAATCTGTCAAAGGTGTCCTGGAATTTTGTAAAAACCTTTTAAATAAAGAGAAAAAGTTTTGACGAAATTCCAGGACACCCTTGACAGATATTCAAGATCTGTTGATATTAGCATGTGCAAAAAACTAAGCTCTATGTTGCTACTGGAGAAATATTTGATTTATTTTGTCAAAAAAAATGCTATAAAACTGTTAAATTACTCGCGCTCCCTTCAGCCTCACCCTAACCACGCAACCACTGATACGAGACCCTGTTAAGGGGGTTGTACCCTTAGTTTACTCTGAAAATGAGCAAGCACTTATTATATGGTTCCTCTATAATTTATCTTATAAGACAGTACCGTAGTACGTCAAGAAAAGACCTCAGAACAAAAACAATAGTCTTACAAACATATGAAACATTCTTTTAGTATAAATTTTAAACAAACATGTATGTAGCAATTTTTAGAAAAATTCACTAATTTTCAAAAATCATTGATCATTAAACTACTCTCTTGTTGGTTTATAAAAAAATAGCATGCAGTATTTGGTATCATTAAGACAATAGAATATGCGTGCATAAATTCATAAACGCCAGAATCCTAATGGATTTATAGCATTCCTGTCAGTAGGAGAACAATCAGTGGAGAAGGAAATTACAAGTGCCAAAACCATTTGTGTTGTGACTCCCTTATTAAATTACATTATTCGAATGACAAAGTTACATTTAAAGTTCCTTTAGCAGCTGACTTGTATTTTCATGGTTATTTTGTTATCAATGATAAAACAAAATATGTGGAGTTTTTGATTATTCAATGTGTAAAATTTCAATTTTTAAACTTTGTTGGCAAGTATGTATAGGCTCATGAAAAAGAGGTTTGTATTTACTCCGATAAATAATAATAATAATAATATTTAGCACTGCGTCTTACTACCCGATCGGCTTATACGCTTTAAGTACTAATTACGCTAATGGGTTAGGAATTGGGAAGGTTGAATTAGAGGAAGTGAACCCGCATTTGCGTGGAGGGAGAGTGAAAAACCATTTAGGAAAAACCATCCCCAGTTCACCCGACCGAGATTCGAACCTCGATCTCCCCATCATCAGTTGGGCTCAACACGACTAGCGCGTTAGCCAACTACGCCACCGAGGTACTCCGATAAAACACCAAATTATTGTACTATTCAAAGTTTATCAATATTTAGCCTAGGTGCGACAACTGATTGGAAACTTCTCGGTTGTAGCCCAAAGAACAGACAGACAGACAGACAGACAGACAGACATGGTGATAGAATTGGAAGACCCATTTTTTTTTCGGGGGCACAAACGTCAATATCCATAACAATTTCGAGGCCGAACATGTTCACGATATCAATACTCTCTCTATATGAGAAAGTAGCATACGTGTATTTGTGAGCGGTGGTTAAGACGCGAGGGACCACCACAAAACATGGCGCCGATATGTTTTATTCAAATTAATTCACGTTTTATTGAGCCCATCTAAAGACTATCCGCCCAACACTTTTTAACTTGGTGCAACTCTCGGTGTTTGTGCAACTGGGAGGGGGGGGATGGTTTATCTTGCACCCTCTCCCCCTTTGACTCCTTTAAGAATATTTATAATGGCCCTCCGGAGGAAGGGATGGTGCAATGCTACCACCCTTACAGAGATAATAAAAATGAATTAACAAGAGTACAAATATTAATGTCTATATTTCACGCTCGCTTTCTTCCGTCGTCTTGGGAGTAGTTGTGCGCGAGTTGCAGAATATAAATAAGAAAGTTGACGGAAGTCGTGAATCTTGAAAGTATTAATTTTTACACGAGGGATGAGTACGTGTTGCGACACTTTGTCATCGTGCGAGAATCTCTGGCTCGGAGTTACATCTCTCTCTCTCTCTCTTTCTCTCTCTCTCTCTCTCTCTCTCTCACTAGGATGTACCAAGATACCCTATCAGAAAACTCTCTCTATTGACTTGATATTTAATAGAATGGCTCGTAAATTACACAAATCAAGTAAATTAAAACATTATTTTAACTTTTTAATATCATTTCTAATATTGCGAATCCATTTCCTCTCACAAACACCCAACCATTACACATTAACATAAGTGCGTACAACCCGAACGGGTAATAAGACGTGGTAATAATAATAATAATAATAATAATAATAATAATAAATAATAATAATAATAATAATAATAATAAATAATAATAATAATAATGTTAATTTTAAAACAATATCTATATTTATTTTAACACCCCATCTCGCTGCAATTTAGGGTTAAACGCATATATACTAACTATGCTAATGTGTTAGTAATTAGTAAGGTTGAATTTAGAGTAATTTTACCCACATTTGCGTGGAGCGAGAGTGTAAAATCATTTAAGGAAAAATATATTTCAGTAAATCTGGCCCAGACTCTTAATCTCAATCTCACCATTAATGGTAGTCCAGACTATTTCGAGCGCGATGCCTTAGACCATTCGACCACCGAAGTGGTTTGGAAGAGAATAAATGTTAAGGCAGACGCGAGTAGTCATATACTTTTTCCCTGCATCTTACAACCCTTACGGATTAAATTGGTACTTTATTAAACTTACAAAATAGCGATGAGAAAGGTAGTATTTTAGAGAAAATACACACATATTTACTTGGAAGGAGATGGGTAAACCATATAGGAAAAACCACCTTCAGGACACCCTATCAGGATTCTAACTCTAACCCCCTCGTCACCGGTAACCCATACTCATTTCAATTACGCTAGGGGGCTAGATGTTATAAAGGTAGACTATAGATGAAGTGCACTAGCGTTTGCGTTGAGAAAGAGCTAAAAACCATGTAGGAAAACCCATGTTCAGTATATCCGGTCGAGATTTGAACCCAGAACCAGCAACCTATGCTTGATGATGCACGCAGCATGGTTTGCAATCCTCAATATAAGTTTGTAAAAGTTCTGATACTTAAACTTTACTCTCACTCTCCTACTAACTTAAATGGTAGGTTTACAGTTTGTTGATACTTAAAATAACACCGTAGTACAAAATAAACCACCAATTTCAATTTTATTTAACGTGACATACAGTATATTTTACATTGAAAAAATATTGACATGTATTTAAATATAGAAAAAATTTCGGACCAATCATATTTTAATTACTATGCAATACTGATAATGGTCATGAGCTTATGATAAGTCTTATGTACTGTGCACTCCATTCACACTGGAAGGTAGCAGTCTTAGCTTGAGGAGTTACATAATGGAGAAGCTTATAAAAAGAGGACCATAGTGTAAGGTAGGACTGGTACTTTTCAAGATAAACGAAGCTTACAGGACTTGGAGCTCAAAACAAGGACCTTTGAATCAGCCTTCCAACGTTGTACCCAATGAGCTATCTATAGCCACAAGTGTGATCACGCGGACTAGACCTCAAACTTGTCTGGTTTGGATTACTAGAGTTTGAGATGTTAGGGTTCAAATACCAGCAGAGTGTAACGGTGAGATTGTAGGTCTAAGGTGTTTCCCATTCTCTCTCTCTCTCTCTCTACGCAAATATACATAGTTGCATTTCTTCTCAATTCTCACTTCTTCCTTCTTTATCAATTATTATTAGAGTTAATTTCTAGTATCCTGCATGGAAGGTAAGAAGAGGTGCAAAGGGATAAAGTTGTGCAACGAAATAAAAGCGATGCAAAGTTTGTTTGTGTCTGGGCCCATTATACCGGGCATTCCAGCTTATGTAGACGTGCTAAGGCTGGTTCACACGGAAAGTTACGCTACGCTGCGCTATGTTTTTTTTTTTCCGATTGCTTGGCCGGTCAATCTTGAGCCATCTTACGTTGCGCATGCGTATAACGCAGCTTAGGCTCCGTGTGGAACAGACGCGGTGCTGGATTGTTGAAAATAACCAAAGATGCGTTTGAAGTTTTGTTTTCAGTTTGTTTCACGTTTATTTAAATTATTTTCTGTTTGGGTTTCATATTATAATGGAACCGTTAATTGAACAAGTCAAACCTCCACCTCCCATATTTTATTTATCTTCCAAAACAACTGCTAACAGCAGCTCCTATTCCTCAGTACCATCATCTGAGCTCAAACAAGACATTTTGAAGAATGCCATAACTTAACTTCACTGGAGCCGACCATAAAGAAGTAACAGTGTTAAAGAGGCAAAAGAGGACCATAGGTTAGCATAGCTTAGTGTTCTGTGTGAACCAGCCTTTACTCGTAGTTTTCAAAGGTCTGCTGAGAATACAAGCCGTAACTCGACTATTACATAGTAATCTACATTATAAAATTATTGCTTAGGTGTACAGTTTAGATAATATGAAGGTGTTTTAGTGTTTAAATTAAAGTTATGGTCAATTCAATGTTTTAATACATACAAGATAAAGAAAAAGTAAAGATATTTCCCGGTGAATCCTTGTAGAGATATTTTTCTGCATCGAAATGATCGCGAATTTTCTAGCTGTAGGAAAATAAAATCCAAAAAGGAAGAACAACTCTGCAAATTGTTGAGCACATACGTGCATGCACTCCCTAGTGTGTGGTTAACGAATTTACTCTCCCCCTCTATTCCTTCCTCGCACATACGTATCTACACACACACACACACACACACACACACACACACACACACACACACACACACACACACAACTATTAAGAAACCCTAGACTGCTTGTTTTAGCTTCGGAATTGTCTCCCCCTCATTTTCTTTTTGGTTGTCATCTGGAAACGAAATTTGTCCTTTATGCAACTCTCCCCCCTCCCCCCTCACACACACATGTCAGTGTGACGAGTACCCTTACTCTCGTAATCCACTTTAAGATGTGACATCTGATAATTGACAGTCGCCTGCCACAATGTTGCCACTGACAGCTCTCACTCCGAGAAACACATCGGAACAAGACCACGATCAAAAAAAAAAAAAAAAGGAGGAAGGTTGGATTTTATTTAGGTTTATAAATCTTCTAGTTGATTTTTAAATAAACAAAATTACATTATAAAACTATCACTTGAAAGGATAGTCAATTTCATATAATATTAAAATAAAATTAATTGTATTATATCAATTGTCAATGATAAGAGTAATAAATATCAAATAATTTGCAAATAACAAATAAATTATATATAATACATTTTATATACCATTCAAATTAAAGAAATAAATTATTTTATTTTAATTACTACTGAAAAGATTTATCCATTTTTTAATAATACCTGCTTCTGAAAATTTATATTTTTCATTTAACTTTCTACACATAGTGATATTGATCATGTTTTAATACATGCTAAGTTTATTGTGTATGTTGACAATTTAAACAATGTCTGGCCAAATGCCATACTCATGACATTAAGTTTAGAACTGTCGATGTTGTAATGTGTAGAAAATTTATATATATATATATATTGAAATCATATTTTAATTATGTTGAAAGAAGTGTTGTGATGGAAAAAATCAATAAATACAGATCTTTACTAGCGTGTCCAACTTAATGGGAAAACAAACATTTATAAAGCTTTGTCAACATGTCCGCTAATAGCAATGAAATAACATAAAAACTGACAATATCTGGCCAGGTAAATCTATTAAACCTATAAATAAAGCAATAATGAAGCTATACAACCTGCCTATCACTCGCACCTTGAAGCTATACAACCTGCCTATCACTCGCACCTTGAAGCTATACAACCTGCCTATCACTCGCACCTTGAAGCTATACAACCTGCCTATCACTCGCACCTTGAAGCTATACAACCTGCCTATCACTCGCACCTTGAAGATATACAACCCCCCTATCACTTGCATTAAAAATAGGAAATAAATAACTACATTTTAGAATTTCTTTTGAATTGTAAACCTAAACAACTTATGCTTCCCTTGAGCCTATAGTTAGTTATACACTCTTTCCCTTGGCGCTCAAACCAAACAAAAAATATGATTAGCCCACTTTTACCAACACAAATATTATGCATACCGTTTACAAATGAGCTCTTGTTTGAATATAAGTTCATCTTAAAATCAAAGTAGGAAAAGGAACATCTTTAAATAGTTTTAAAACATATGTGGCAGATATAAACAAACATATATATTTATTTTATTTGTGGCTCATTTACTTTAAACTTATAACCATATACTATACCAAATAATATGCTATAGCTACATTATAAATTAATTTATTCTGTAATTACTATATATATATATATATATATATAAATAAATAAAATACATTAATCATTTTATGTGAGATACACACATCTTATTTATGAGTTTAAATTAAAAATCAAAAGGTAAAAATAATCTTCGCAACTCATATGATAGATTCATTTTATTATTGTAACCGTTTACTTACCAATGAAAGCTTTTTATTCCAATTGTCATCAAGAATGGATTGTGAAAGTTGTTTTCTCCCTGAACCACCCACCCCTCCCTAATTCCCGTGTTATTTGAAGGGTTATATCTTCTTAGAGGTAAAGTTACACAAGTCTAATATTTGTATGAGCTCAGACGGAGTACTTTACCTAAATCACAATCTTGTCAAATTATTTGCAAGATCATTACAACAAATAATGTTCAATAGAATGGACTGGCGAATGTTTTAAGTGATATTGAGTAATCATACTAATTTTAAATTGATAATATCAATCAAAATCTTAATAACAAAATGTAATACTTGATGCCTATTCTTTTTCTTATAACTAAACGGAAGTATCACTTACTATAACAATAGTGGTTTGTTTATTGTTTTAGTTATTACTGTTAATATTAAGGTTATTAACGGCACTATATAAGAGGTTGAATTGATGACAGGGGTTGAGAGGAGGTGAACTTGTTATAGCTTGGAGAGAGTATGGTAAAAATCACAGTGATATATCATGTATGGTACAGCCCTTCTAATGCATCCTATTGGGTTAAGACTCAAACATGGACCTCCCTATTACAGGCAGGCCGGTCAGTATCACTATAGTCACCCTAAACTTTGTGACCACTGGTGTGGACATCATGCATACTTCCATAAACCAATGAACTACACATCTAAGCTTAGTACCAAACTGTTAACCTGAGACGCAGTTTGGTGGATGCGCGGACAAAGACGTTAGCCTCATCTGATTGGATTTATAGACTATAGAGATATATGAGTTTATTTACCTGCAACAAGTTTTGAAGGTGTGTTTTCATAAACAGTTTAACTCTCTCTAACGAAGCTAATGCTGGCACATTCTCAATTTAGATTATAGGTTATTTAACCCTACCAAATTGATGTAAATATGCGGATTTCCCGGACGGGATGTAAAACGTGATTCAAGTAATGTTAACCTTTGCGCCTGCGCTATTAGCCTTTTAAAGCCATCTATGTAGATACCAAAAGGAAATAAGAAACTTCCCAGGCATTGCCGGAAATGTGACATATCTCTTGGCCTCGCATAGGGCATTTAAATAGGTTTGTTTTATGTGGAGGGCTACATATAAACATTTGGCTTAGAAAATTACCTCGTTAACCACACACGTGTGTTTTAAATATTCCATCAATCCTACATTATATGATAGAGAAAGATAGTTGTTTAAATACTTAAGACTACTTACTTACGCCGTGGTATTAGAAACTCAAGAGTTCATTGCCACACTTACAGAAGTATCCCACACATCCCTATATGAAGATAATTCTATCCAGTCCTCATTAAACCCTATCCCCACCCTGAACTAATTATATCCAGTCCCCCTCATTAAACCCTATCCCCACCCTTAACTAATTATATCCAGCCCTCCTCATTAAACCCTATCCCCACCCTGAACTAATTATATCCAGCCCTCCTCATTAAACCCCCCCTATCTTTTTTAGAACTGTATATTCTGATGTTATCCTCCCATCTACTTCTTGGTCTTCCCAATGGTCTCTTCCTATTGGCTCTACCAGTCAGTACTCTGAACACA
Organism: Timema cristinae; assembly: GCA_039000515.1. NCBI lineage: Eukaryota > Metazoa > Arthropoda > Insecta > Phasmatodea > Timematidae > Timema > Timema cristinae. The sequence goes on from JBCFYV010000001.1 coordinate 3,435,660, forward strand.
TTTATAGGTTCTCCTAGTCCCCCTGCATGTCCTGCCCATGATAATCTACGATGCTTGACTATCCTAGCAATGGCTGTAAGGTACTAATAATTGTAATGTACACTTATCTGTCCACGAGGCTACAGCTGAAACAGTATGAATTATTATGTTCAAACATTATCAGACTGTTTTTATTCATTTTGATTTTAGCCCACAAATAAAGAGTATTTTACTGATGAATGATATTTGTAAACAATTTTTTTTACAAAGTATTTATAATGAATCTGTTTTAACGGTTAATCGTAGAGTATTTGACATGATAAATAAGACTGTATCTTGTTCCTTTTTCTAAAATAAAATTATTTATTGGTATTTAATTGATGAGTGTAAATTTTGAGAATGTTATACTAAATGATAAAGTATGAAGTATAATGCTGTATAATTTATTTAAATATTTTTCCCCTGAATCAAAGATAAGTCCTCCATAAGAACATGTTTTGTTGATAAGTTGCGAGTTAGGACGCTCCTGCTCTGTGATCCAGAATGAAATAGTCCGGAGATGACTACAGCAATCAAGTAGAGGCTAACTTACTCTGACAACACCCTTCGCAACTCAACTAACTCTTTCTTCTTTCATTCACTGATCAAAACCCTTCCTTCCTTACGTCTGATAGAAGGGGAGGGAGAAATGAACAAAGTTAGGAGAGGATTATTCTCGACTAGGGTCTAACCTTTGTCTGAAATATGGAGTAGTACACGTCACAGACGTGGGGAATGGACATTATTATTATTATTTTCTGGAGCTTCTATGAAGCTCTCTATTTATTAGTAGTTATCATGCAGTAACCCCTAACCTCGTTCAACACCCAACACCCCCAAGATAAATACACTCGTCTAAAGATTTGAGCCGACACACCTCAAACCAGCCCACAAACTTGTAACATTATTATAAAGAAATACGTATAACTGGACAAGCGGACTATACGGCAGGCTCATCTAATATGATTTGCCGGTTGTCTAGAATCTCAGATGGGAATAATGAGGGGGATTTTTTTTCTCTAAAGGTTTTACCATTTTTCTTTTATGGATAAGCGAATACATTTCTTCTAAATTATATTTTATATTCATCACTCACCATGAGGATATCCAGGACTGGTATTACGGAGCGGTGCAAAAAAAATATTGGAGGAACAATCTTTGAAACCATTAAGTTGATTCACAACTTAACTTAAGACACCCTCATGTGTAGCCCCCTTAAGAAGAATATTTTGCAATTGAGAAAATATGAACATTTCTAATTTATTTCTTATTAAAAGAAACATTATTGGATACATGATTTATTGGCAACAATCCTGTCGTATTAGTTGTAACCAACAAATATTATAGATTTGATAAATTTAACCAGATGAGGATTTGCAGCTCAGGCCTTTAGAAATATGAAGAATGTTCGGAAACTCAACACCCAAACTGTACATATAGCTTGTTTGAACCAAGAGTAATACAAAATCCCCATAAACTTACATCCGGAAAACTATGCTGATACCATTAAATTTGTTCAAAGTTCGGTTACAGCCCGAGAGAGCAAAGCTGTTCAAGATGTATGTACAAGAGTTGCATAGGAGTTAGGCCGTGGCACTGACCATGTAATAATGGCAAGCACTTTCTGTGAAGTTGGACCGTTAATGATGACCCTCAGAACGTATTCCCATTTCTAGATGGACTGGTGGGTTGTTTACTATTAACTTGTGGTATGTTCTGCTTCCGTACTCTGAGATGTCGAGGTGTTCAGTGCCTCGCGCCTAGCTCCTATGCAACCTGTTGTACATGCATGCTTGCCCGGCTATGTTCTCCAGGCGCTGTACATAGAAACTTTAAACACAATTTAATGGTATTAGCATAGTTTTCCAGATGTAAGGGTACAGGGATTTTGTATTACTTTTGGTTCAAAGAAGCTATATGTGAGTTTGGGTGTTGAGTTTCCGAATAGTCTGTATAAATGTGACCATGGTTCATTCTAGTTCTCAGATAGCTAAAGTGGTAGAGCAGTGGAGTAGTGAGTGAAAATTATCGGCTTCTAATCCCTCTCCATCCATATATTTTATGTAAATACTTTTTGCTTATAAGTTTATTTGTTTATGAGCTGTAATGAAGCTATAGCTAATCTTTATTCAAATAAGTATTATTGAAAAATGATATACAGTGTATGTCTAGTGTAATAGAGCCCGGTAATTGTAACTTTAAACACTAATGCTCTACCCCTAAGTTAGCCCTGTTCATCCTAACCTAAGGGTCATACATCCCTATTATTGTTAGGCAAAGTCTGTTATGGACGAGAGAGATCATCAGATTTTCAGCCCTATTAACTATTAAAATCAGTCACCAATGATGAGTTGGAATTTTGTCTTATTCTTTTGTAAGTTTTAACTGTGCATTGTTTGAGATATTCTGTACCGGTATGCAATGAGTTGAAAGGAAGTACGATATTTTATCTCTTAGCACCACGTCTTGCTACCCATTCATACTATACGTTTATGTACCAATTACACTGATGGTTCTAGGGATTAGGAAGGTTATATTTAAGGGAAATGTACCCGTATTTGCGTGGAAGGATAGTGGAAAACCATTTTGGAAAAACTAAGTACACCCGACCGAAATTAGAGACTCAATCTCTCCGTGATCGGCATTCAAGTCCACCGCGAGAGTAGCGCCTTAGACCACGCGTCCACTGAAGTGGTTAAGTACGATATTGTACTGTACTGTATATCATTGGCGTAGTGAGACAATGATCCAAGCTTCAATTCCCATGTCCAGTTGTATTTTTTTAATCTAGTCAAATGAATTCCTGTAAACAACAGAATATCCCCACCAGATATTATTATTATTATTAGCACCACGTCTTACTACCCGTTCGGGTTATACACACTTACGATAATGTGTAATGGTAGGGTGATTGTGAGATGAAATGGAGAAACTACAGTTTAGCGTGGGATCCGAACCACGGTGGAGGCCTGGCATTCCACACATTCACAAGTTGTCACGAGATATTAATTTCAATGTGCTGTGTAAGATCAATTTGTTACAACATATAGTGATTCCGGATCTTATAATGATGCGGATGTTTAAACGTGTAAGCCTTACTACGCACATGTTATTACACGGCTATGACGATCTCATTTTAGGTGTATTTCTTACCGTGGGCTTATTTATTGGCTTATTGTTGAAATTAGTATAGATTTAACACTGTAAACGATTTATTTTATTAATTGCACTTCAATATTGTAAATTTAATATTAAAATACAGTATTTTGTTCATTTACGAACTGATGCGGAGAATTAGAGCTGTTACAAACTGAGATTTTCTCTGAATTATTACAATGTTCTGTTTGATATTACTATATTCTGTGTAGAATTATACGCCCAAGCTGCTTATATATGACCTACCCCTTGCTTCTTGGACCCCTTGTCACCAGTGTTAAAACCAACTAATAGGAGAACTCCTGGTAACCTGATGTTGTGAAGGCTTCCTATTGGGTAAAGGCAGCCAGCCAGCTTATCATCTGATTTTGAAATAGAACGAAGGGAGTTTTTTTAAAATAAATAAAGTTTTAAATACGTATTATATTGAAATTACTTCTGAAAACGCCTGAACCTCCATAGATGAAGAATTAAAAGGAAATTTTACATAGAGTTATTTAGGGAAAAATACACTTCATCCATGACTTTTTGAACATATGAGAGGGGTCCAAAACATTATCATTACAAAACATAATAAGTAATTATAAAAATTAGAATTTTTTTTATTAAAACTAATGTATTGTTCCTACCTGTGAATGAAGGTTTAAAAAAAAATATTGCTACAAGTTTGATAGACACTGGTTCGATTCCAAATACAAGTAACAAAAGTAGACTATTCTCGGATACAGACTATACCAAACCTCGTGTAATGGCTGTGTGTATAGTAAAGGAGACTATGAGATAAAATAGTTTGTGAAGTGTTCAAAATGTTTTCATTAAGAAATTGTTTAACCAAAATATATAAAACATTGCTTTAGTGGATACAATTAGTTTAGTTTTCTACGCTTAGTAATATAAACAGTTCTTGAATACGTGCCATGTAATTCATGGATCTAACCAGAAACTTTGTCTCTCAATTAAAATGTTTCTGTTCAAATGTCGCTAAACTAAATCTATACACTGGAGAAATATTATATTTGGTTTAGCCAAAAATTGTGTTTGTAATAAAAACTTTTTTTTAATGAGCCTTAGCTCACGTTAACTTCCATATCACCTTAAAACTGAACATAAATATTGTAGAACTAGACTTAAATGCTAGTTCTAAATGTGGGAAGAGTTCTAATTAGATTTTTAGCTTTAAAAAACATCCCCTCCTAGAAATGAGGGTATGTGAGGCAGGACAGCACTCACCCCTCAGATAATAATATTAGCGAGCTGGTACACATTTTAATAAGCTGTTAGTGGTGGTAACCCCTCCCTCGTCTCCCCCCTCCCCCCCACGACCCTCTAACTCTCATCCCCTCCTGCAAATCTGTCACCGCGAGTCCACAAAGTGTACTAATTGTAACCTACCCCACAGGGGGAACCTTCTTGCGTCTGTATAGCCACGTGTAAACATATGCTTCCCACGGAATAGCTTCCCACAGAATAGCTTCCCACGGAATAGCTTCACGATAATCACTGAAACATTGGCAAGGCAATGGAAAAAATTATCTTGTGATTTTTTGGGGTTATAAGAATACATATTAAATAGATATTATGTAATATTTGGGGTATTTTAAGACGACTTTAGAAAATATCAGCAACATTTACTAACTTAACCTATTACAGCATATTAAACACTAAATGTACAATATTAATTACAGCAATTTAACTTTCTGATATGATGCACCTATACATTCATCTCAATTAGTTTTAGAATAGTAATAATAATTACCCTTATTCATCTGGTGAAGTTAAGGCGTTAGTCTTCTCTTCCACTTAACCAGGGTCGAATACAACATAAAATTTTAGAGTTATTGGAAAACAAACACATTTTAAAAGAGGAAAATTCAAATAAGTATAAAACGAATCACGCTCATTCATACACAAATTTAAAGCTCAAGTAGTTTTAAGAACTTATTTTAGCTTATTAGACAAGAGTTTCTATCATTTATTGAAATGGCTCTAATTACATTACAATATATCTGTGTGGATACACTTCACCCTTTATTCAATAGCTAACAAAACCTTAACTTTCTGCAGAGTAGGACAAACAATCTCTAGAAATATTAGTACAGGAAAAAACTTAATATAATAAAACTATTAGTTTATTACATGTTGCAACAAATTGCAAACCTTATCAAACTAAAACACTTAGCACAGTAAAAATTTAATAGCCCACATTATTTTATTAGAACACTGCGTCCATATTTATTTTATGACTTTTAGTACACAACAGATATTAGAAAATATTAACACTATTGCCTATACGCAAGGGTGTGTTGAGCAGCTGCTAAGTAGATAGCATATAAACTCAACTTCTACTAGACCTCATCTTCTATTTTGCTAAGCTTTGCTAATAACTGTTAGTACCATACTGTCAAGTGTAGACACCAGCTATTGGTACCTACAGCCATGTGTATAACTAAACAGAATAACAGCAGCCAAAAAACACTTTATGTCAATGTTTAGATATCCTATAAATATTAGTAAACTTTTGAAAGATGTGGCCGTATTTACCTGCGTAAAATTACTGTGTGTTCTTTACGAACTTAGGCCTACTGTAACGTCAATCTTTTTAACAACAATATAATGTTAATGTAATATATTTAAAATTGTATGCTAAAAACATGTGCTCCCCTTAAGAGCTATGCCCCACCCGTTATTGACTTAAAGGTGGGGAAAAATTAGCGCGCAGTGTTTTTGCATATTTTTAATGTATTAAATTCTAATTTTTGTCCAAACGGCTCATCATATCAAATGAATGATAAACATATATTATACATAATTTTACAACTAGTATTATTTATCTAAAACAAATTGTGATAAAAAGTGCCGTTTTTGTAACAAAACTAAAATATGATAGTTTTCCGATAGCTTTTAGCCCCCCTCTTTTCCCCCGGGGGGCTCATATGAGTTGTGGTTTGTGAAAAAGGTTATAGTAGAGATAGTCTGCGTGACATTTCATGCTGGTATCTAAATGTGAACTAAACTTGGATAATCTTGAGACTAACAAAATGCACTATAAATAATGTTAAGTTAGCTAAAGATGCTACAAGAGCCAGTAAATACTCGTCCTCCCAGGTAAGATTCAAGTCAACACTTTTAAGTTATCAACTTACCACAAAAAAATATCAGCTCGACATTATTATTCTATTTTTAGTAATATTTACTATTGTTACCAAGTACTGTCCGTAGTGATAATAATTAGTCACCTTTTACTTATGTTCGTACATTTTATTTTAATTAGTCTTTAATTAGCCACATATTAATTTATTTATCTAAAATCAACCGATAATTACTTGTTTGTCTAATAAAAATAGTAATATTGACTAAACAATCTTCATTGTTCCTTGTTTTTAGTAAATCATTTTATTATCATCATAGACTAGGTTTTGAACAATTTTCTTTTTTTAACAATTTAATAAATGGTTCTGTACAGTTGATTAAACTCCCACTGAAATTCTTCTAAATAAAGTTCTAACAGAAGAATATATCATAATTATTGAATAGTTTTATATCAAGTCGTTTTCTTTTTATGGTTCTTTCACGAGGCAAGGGTAGGGAGGAGGGAACTGTTGACCGGCCCCTTAAGAATGACGTAAAATGGTATGTTTCATAGAAGTCATAACAATAGCTCAGTGATTTGCCATTCAAACTCCGTATTCTTGACGAAACCCGGCCACGAACACATACGAGGCTGCACCGCACATATTAACATGGTTTGACGGAGCTAGGAGCTGACGATGGTCGAGAGAGCGAGGACACTGCTGGAGCTCTAAGAAGGATATCAGGTCCTGGCGTGGTGGGAAACCTCACCAGGTACACTTCACTGATATCCCGGCTGCTCACTACTCGGCTTGCGTTGAAAATATAAAAATCAACAATAATAAGCTATTCTTAAAATGCAAACACCAACAGGATCAATGATAGACAAAATACAGTAGCCCTGTGGCTTCTTTGGTGCTGACTGACAGCTCACGGCTGACAGATAACGGCTTTGAAAAGTTACCAGACCAAATTATGTATCCCTACGCCGAGCTATATGATCTGCAAAAACATGTGTTTAGCAGCTGTCACTTCTGACGGTCAAAATCTATACTTATAAAATAACATGTCCTGACTGACTGATTCATCATCGCCGAGCGCAAACTATCAAGGCTACAAGCATGAAATTCGGACTGTATATTCATTTTGTTATGTAGGCTCCCACTAAGAAAGGATTTTAGAAAATTCCACCCCAAAGGGGTCAAAATAGGGGATGATAATATGTATGATAATATGTATGAAAGTCCGTCATTTTGAAAGTTACATAAACAAAATTTTGTATTTCGGTTATTGACGTAAAACAAATAAATACGTGTTTCAGGAATTTTGGAAATTTTATTTAATAAGGGATGAAAAAGGGGGTGAAAGTTTGTATCGGACTTGCATTATTTTTTATCTGAGGTCAAGTTATGGTCATCAACGTAACGTAATATTTTAAATTAATCTGTAAATACATATGTATATTTTCGTATTTGTATATAATCAACTTCCACGCGAGCAAAGCCGCGGGCAACAGCTATCTAGTGTAGGTATATACCTAAATGTTGACTGTCAGAAGTGAGCTGTGAGCTGTGAGCTGTCAGCACCGCGTCTTACTACACCTTTGGGTTCCACGCCTATTTACTAAATACAGTTATAAGTTAGAGATTAGGAAACTTTAATTGATATGAAATGAACCCGAATTGGCGCGTGAGGAGAGTGAAAATCAGTTTAAGGAAAACCACCCTCAATACAGCTTGCTGAAATCAAACACTGATCTCCCCGTCTTCGGCAGTCTAGTCCAACACGAAAGTAGCGCGTTATATCACGTGACCATCAAATTGGGTATAGAGAATAGTTGTAAAATAAATATTTATAACTATTTGAATGTAAAAAAACTTAACATATGGAATTTATTTGTTAATGTGGCTGTCGTTAATTCACATTAAATTTAACCAAATCGAACATAATCCGTATTTAAAAATAAAATAAGTCAATTTCGAAAAATCATGTTATTTCTTTTTATCTTAACATAGTATTATGAATTCAAAAATAATACAATAAACTTTAATCAGGTTTTAATAAAAAAATTGTGTACAACCCGAATGGGTAGTAAGACGTGGTGCATAAAATAAATTAGAATGTGATCAATAAAAATACGTTTCATGAAATGTCGGTGTATGTAGCTATTCCTGTTAAATAAATAGCTGCCCATCCTACTAAAATACAATATGAATGATCACCAAAATTAAGTTCTAGTTCTTAAACAAATAAAACTAGGTCTGCTATCAGAAACGTTACTTTTATTGCCACGTGAGTGTACAATGAGCCTAGCCGGTCTCATTAGAGTCTCATGCGGCTGATTAGTCCCTATTTACTGGGTGTACACCCCTCGTGCAATCACATAGGGTGACCCTCCACCCTGTCCTGTTATTCTTACCAGGGGGGAGAGGGTGCATTTACTGGGGATAAACACACCCACCATGGTGAAACTAGCTCTCAACAGACACCGCCACTAGTAGGCAGGGTTAGTGTGTCTGACACTAGCTTGGGATTGCCCGCCCTAAGACTGGTTGCAGGGTTAGTGTGTCTGACACTAGCTCTCAACAGACACCGCCACCAGTAGGCAGGGTTAGTGTGTCTGACACTAGCTCTCAACAGACACCGCCACCAGTAGGCAGGGTTAGTGTGTCTGACACTAGCTCTCAACAGACACCGCCACCAGTAGGCAGGGTTAGTGTGTCTGACACTAGCTCTCAACAGACACCGCCACTAGTAGGCAGGGTTAGTGTGTCTGACACTAGCTCTCAACAGACACCGCCACCAGTAGGCAGGGTTAGTGTGTCTGACACTAGCTCTCAACAGACACCGCCACTAGTAGGCAGGGTTAGTGTGTCTGACACTAGCTCTCAACAGACACCGCCACCAGTAGGCAGGGTTAGTGTGTCTGACACTAGCTCTCAACAGACACCGCCACCAGTAGGCAGGGTTAGTGTGTCTGACACTAGCTCTCAACAGACACCGCCACTAGTAGGCAGGGTTAGTGTGTCTGACACTAGCTCTCAACAGACACCGCCACCAGTAGGCAGGGTTAGTGTGTCTGACACTAGCTCTCAACAGACACCGCCACCAGTAGGCAGGGTTAGTGTGTCTGACACTAGCTCTCAACAGACACCGCCACCAGTAGGCAGGGTTAGTGTGTTTGACACTAACTTGAGAGTATATTCACCAAGACTGTTTGCGTGATTAGTGTGTCTGACACTAGTTTGTGAGTGCACGCTCTAAGACTGTTTGCAGGGTTAGTGTGTCTGACACTAGCTTGGGAGTGCACGCCCTAAGACTGTTTGCAGGGTTAGTGTGTCTGACACTAGCTTGGGAGTGCACGCCCTAAGACTGTTTGCAGGGTTAGTGTGTCTGACACTAGTTTGTAAGCACGTGTACTATCACCCACCCTAAGGCTGGCTCATGTCCATTGTAGATTTACATTTGCTCTTCAGACAAACTGTAAAGCCAGTTTTATTTCTCTTTCAATGTTCCTTGTATCGCTTCCTGCTACCCATCCTAGCTACTCCAGACCCTCCATTAATTAGTTTAGTATGATGAAGGTAGAGTTTTAAAATAATGTACCCACATTTGTGTAGGGGAGATCGAGAAACCTTCAATACGCTCAACCTGAGTTTGAACGTTGTCAACTTCATCATGGTCAAACCAGACTAGATGAGCTTGATGTTTAGTCCGCGTGCTCAGTGACGTGTTCAAACATATTTTACTTATTTTTCTGAATATTTCACTGATTATATATAATCAACCTTATAAACTATCCCAATTTTATTTTAACTTCATTCCTTAAAGAGGCAAGTTTTATGCCTCCGCTCATTAGTAAGCAGGTCTGCCCATTGAATCAAAGTTCAAGAGTTCGAATCCAGACATGTATAAGAGCCTACTCTTTCAGTGATGAAATAACGGATTGAGGACTGAGGGCGGAGTTCTGGAATTAAGTTAGTTTGTAAGTCATATTCTGATGTAGTTATTCGGTTCAGAAACATCACGTTAATTACTACAAAAAAATAATAAAATCTCAAGACGTATCTAAGTTACTAATTATTTCAGCCTATATTGTTGAATCAAATATATTATTGCTATCTCTGGAAAATGCGATGCAATTATTTTTCATGAGGGCTATATTTGTTTGTATACGGAGTGTACAATGAATTCCTTATCAAGCAACGTCCTGTGAAATAGTGTCAAGCGTTTGTATTTTTCATATCCTTGCCAGATTAGTTCAGTGTTCGGGTCATCATCGCCGCTTTCTAATGTAACGGTATCGTCTGTTGATTCGGCTTAGCACGTGTTCAATTCCACACATAGCATCCCACATATCCGAAAACCTAACTCAGTCGGTAGCTTCTATGTCTACTAATATATGGATCCAGGGTTAGATTCCCGGCATGGCCAAAACTGTATCATTGGTAAAATGTGAGTTTACCCCTTTCACATCTATAAACTAACGGCTGGGGACTGGATGTTGTGTCTGGCATAGCCTTAAGTTATATTATAAGGCATATGAAGCCACGACAGGCCGGTAGAGACAAATATATCGCTTGAATAAAAACTTAACCAGGACACAGGCTGCAAACAGTAATGGATGTACATTAGAAAACTAGTTTGTATCTTATATAAAATGTAAGTCAACCTTTCTTTGAATTAACTTGCGGACAAACCTTAAGATAATCTTCTCCTCATCCACGCCGTGTCTTTGAACCTATCATCCACACCATGTCTTAGAACCTATCCGCTATCCACACTGTGTCTTAGAACCTATCCGCTATCCACACCATGTCTTAGAACCTATCCGCTATCCACACCGTGTCTTAGAACATATCCGTTATCCACACCATGTCTTAGAACCTATCCTCTATCCAGACCATATCTTAGAACCTATCCGCTATCCACACCATGTCTTAGAACATATCCGCTATCCACACCATGTCTTAGAACCTATCCTCTATCCACACCATGTCTTAGAACCTATCCGCTATCGACACCGTGTCTTAGAACCTATCCGCTATCCACACCGTGTCTTAGAACTTATCCGCTATCCACACCATGTCTTAGAACCTATCCGCTATCCACGTCAAAGGCTCTTCCTTCGATTCTTATGTACAGGAGCTATTTTACTCTAATAAATATTAAACTTCTATATTCAAATTACTTACGGCGTCTGATTTCGGAAGAATATATATACATATATATATTTAGACTAAGTTAAGTTTTTTTTTTCCATTTATCATAAAAGTTTATGTTCTAGTTAATCTATTTGGTAGGTCATGTGCTAAAATATCCTTGTGTGTTGGCAGTTTTTACACATTATATTCAATCATCTTTAAACATTTACCATCTCGTGACCCCTCTGGTAGAGAAAGTATTTTGATCGTAAAAAACTCCCTATTTTGATGAATAATGAAGTTTAATGACAAAATGAACCCCAAAAAAAGTGTTTTTGGAGTTATCTTCTCTGTCTATCTGTCCGTATCCAGGCCTGTAGCCGAGACCCTTTTAATGATTGGACTAAAACTAATCTAGGGTTTGTATGAGGATTCTCTTAGAGTTTTTGGGATTAGATATCTAACCAAAAATTGAGGGTTGAAAGCGAAAAAAGGAAAGAAAAATTCAAAATGCTATTTCTTTATTTTTAGGCCCGCGTCTTACTACCCGTCCGGGTTGTACGTTTGTGTATTAATTACGCTAATTTGCTAGGTAGGTGTGAGGCTGAATTTAGAAGACGAGTAATTTATACGTGAAATGAGAGTGTAAAACGATTTAAGATAAGCAACCCTCGATACATACACCAAGACTCGAACCCACACTTCCTCGTCACCGGCAGTCCAGTCTAACGCGAGAGTTACGCCTTAGACCATTCGACCACCGAATGAGGTAAAAAGTCTTATTACATGTGTTTCATAAAAATAAATCTGTTTCAAAGTTGAGTGTCGAATGTTTTCTCTGTGACTGTACCTAGTCTTTGTTCGTCCTGGAAGGTGTACAGTGTCTCTGAGCGCACTGTACGAGTGTTAGTATTTGTGTCACACGCGCGCTGTCACGCACTCACGCACAGGGCCCCTCCTGCAGACAGACAGACAGAGAGACCCACCTACAACTTTGATTCCCCACAATCTCCCTTGCTAGCTCTAACTGCCTCAGTCCCGACGCGAGGTTGCTAACTCAGGTAGCACTCTGACGAGCTACAACAGGACATTAAACATAACTGTGGAGCTTAGCGCGCACTTTCTAAACACACTAATATATTAGCTTATAGCAGCAGAAATTAATATTTGGTGATATTTTGGAAAGGAGGAGTTAATTTTCTGATTAACCCATTTGATTAAAAAAAACTGATATCAGTTGAATTTGAACTAAGGTCTTCTAGACTTGTAGTCCACCTTATTAACACTAGCGTCACGTTCACTTGAAACTGTAACTATGAACTATAACATAAAGATGTAGTTTATTTCCACTTCGTCCTACTACCCATTCATATTTCTACTTTGTCCTACCAACCATCCATCTTTCCACTTCATCCTACCACCCACCCATACTTCCACTTCGCCTTACTACACATCTGAGCTATTCGTATTTAGTTAATTGGGCAGAGAAGAAGAAGATATAACGTAAAGTGTAACCACATCTGCATGAAGAGAGAGTGAAAAACCATCCCTAATACACCCAGCTGGATTTCAAACTTCGACCTCCACTGTGCGGTCAAACCAGACTACATGAGCCTGACGTTTAGTCCACGTGCCCACTGATACAGGTGTAGGTAGCCTTGGTTCGATCCCCGGTAGGGACTGAAACATGCAAGTATTCATGCACGTCATGGGTGTGGGTGTTTGTAGAATGGTGTGCCGGGTGTTTCTATCACTTTCTGAACACCACATTAGCGGCCACGCGGAATAAACGTCAAGTGAATCTATTCTGCTTTGTCGGTGACAAGGAAGTCAGGGATCGAATCCCACTCCCAGGCCCTGATTAAGGCATATGCCAGGTGTGCACAGGGCCCCCCGAGGATAGGGGCCTTTTTTTTTCTTTTTTCTTTTCTTTTTGTAAAATGTATCCCAAACTAATCCAGAAATTCCCTAATCGAAGGGAATTAGTAGACAGCTGTTATGTGGAGTCCAACAGTCCGTGCTTATAAACTAACTTAACCTTTAATTTTGGAAAACCGGAAATATCACATATATATACGGAAGGTACCATTGACTTTTGACAGAAAAATATTGATTTTATATTTAAAATAATTTCTTATTTTGAAAATTGAAAAATGACATCTAGACACGGGAAACAAACCCGGGACCTTTGGCTTAGTATGCCAATGCTCTAACCACTGAGCTATCCAGGAATCGTCCCGTGCCCAGGGTCATTCTTCACTCATATTTTAAGGCAGAGTCCTGGATAGCTCAGTGGTTAGAGTATTGGCGTACTAAGCCAAAGGTCCCAGATTCCATTCCCATGTCCAGATTTCATTTTTCAATTTTCAAAATATGACATCTAGATGGAGAATTCTTCACTAAAAGCATAAATAGTAGTTTCGGCTATTTGATTCTTAAATAATTATTTCTGAGGTAAAATACTAAAAATTATTACTATTGAAGAATTAACTAAATACGACGCGAGAAAAACGCCAAAAAAAAAAAAGTTTTAAATAATAAGATATTTTCACTTAACTATTACTATTGCTATTTTATCTGCAGACGGTGGACTACATAAACTGCAATTACACTGAAATAGTCCATGATTAGATTATGCTCAGTATTATTATATTATTAGCTATTAATTTATAGTACTATAATCCACTGTGTATATAATAGACTATTTAATTTAATATTTATTATAGTATTAGTAATTAATATGTTAATAACAAAACTCACAGTACTCATCACGATTGATAAACGTTTGCAAAAAAAGTTTGTCTCTAAATAAAATTATCCATGTATGATGTTTATGTAAGATTCATAATCATTCATTGGGGAACTAACTTCTAAGGGCCCCAAAAGTGTTAATCCGGGCCTTGCCCCCCCCCCCTGCCCCCTTCATACAAATACAAGTAGTTCTACCTTTCCTCTAAATTCTACATTCTTCACCCTCACGACCCTGGGGTGATTAAATGTGGATAGCATGCACGGGTGGTAAGACGCAGAACAAATTACATTATTCTGATCCAATTCTTTGTTTAGAAAGTGCACGTCAATCACCTGAATAATATCTAACTTGTTGCTTAGTAGCGAGCGTTACGAGTCTGCAGTGGCTCAGTGTAGGGAGGGGGGAGGGGGGAGTACTGATTAGGCGCTGACAGAGCCGGGAGGGGAGAGGGGGGGTAGTAATAACTACCTCGGGAATGAGGGCTACTCCCCTACAACTTTACACCGACACTTTTTATAATCTACCGGCGCTCTTTGATGCAACAAGGGCGCAACTCGCACGAGACCAGACATCAAGCTTTTATAATGTGAATGGAACTACAGGAAGGTTAAAGCTAGATTAGGTTAAGTGGATTGTATTAGGTAAATTAAGTAAGTGTGTTAGAATACTTTACACCCATTTCTGTATCCAGCCTATGGCCTGGGTATTTTTATTCAAACCATATTTTTCCCACTTCCGGCTGGCTAGCCTGCCGTAGTTTTATTTGCTTTATAATCTAACTTAAAACTATGACAGGTACAACATCCAGTCCCCGGCCATTAATATATCAATGTGAAAGTTTAAGCTCACATTTCACCAATGATATATGTTCAACCATGCCGGGAATTGAAACCGGGATCCTTAGCACAGTAGACAGACACGCAACTGACTGAAGTACGGTGTTGGATTGTGAATTGTTTTCAAAATGTTAAAATAAATCTCTTAAAACTAGGGAATACATTTTTATAAATGTATTATTACGTTTGATATTATAGTTAATTTTTTCAGTGCTTATTACTATACGATCGGGTTGTACGCTTTTTAATTACGTTAAAGAGATCTTGTACTGTGCTGTACAAGATTATTTCGAGTTTAATGGGGGGGGTGTCGGGGGTTACTCCCGTCCCCTTAGGTACCATGCACTTAAATTTAATATATTAACGAATAAATTCCCTAATAGCATTTTGCCTATTGTTTTTCAACCGCTAACAATAAAAGAGAACGAGTTTATAAGAAAAGTAGGCCTATATCCATGCTGGAGTACTATTTTTTGAAATCAAAATTGCTCATTTTATTCCTGGAGTAACAATTACTGGCCATAACCCCCAAAATGGCAGCTTATTTGAACTAAACTCTCCAGTAAACCTTGTACATTTGTTTTTATATCCTGGTCTTACTTAAAACAGTTTTGCTCTCTTAACAATTTTTTTTGTAATCCTTCGCCCTTCACTGCTTCACTTGTCTAGAAGTTTTGTTTGAAATTAGGGGTAGTTATGAAGAAGCTAGTCTTGTAGAGGGGGGGTAGCGGTATATATTGTTTTACCCTTGTTGAATGTTTAAGAGGGAGTATTTTTTCACCAAACTTGATACTTCTCCTACCACATTTACAAAAAAAACAATCAAAATTAATTTATTGTAAGTAACGCAGTTTTAACTTCTCATATACTATAACTTATAAAGCAAAACACTTTTCATAGTTTTTATTAATTATCTGTTATAAAAACATTAATAATGTGCGTAGTTACCTATATAAGTAGTCATAGTAAATAATTGTATTATTGTCACCCTGAGATAAAAGTGCCTTAAGTTCATGACATAATCACCCTGAGATAAAAGTGCCTTAGTTCATGACATAATCACCTGAGATAAAAGTGCTTTAAGTTCATGACATACTCCCACTTTTTGTTGAAATGACATTCAATTCATTCCCTTTAAACTCGTATTAAATTTGATATAAATCGGTCTAGGACTGTTATCTTGAATAGCCAAGTAATTATGTATATAACAACTATTATGTTTATCGTAAATAAGTAAAATATTTCGTATGGCGATACGTTCATAGATCGTACTCGGAGCTGATGCGTGCTGGCAATAAAACTGACCAGGCGGGCCCTATTCTCGGGTTCTTATTACACCCATTACTGCTCCCAGACCGTGACCTGGGCCAGTTTTTTATCCAAGCCATATATTTACCACCACCGGCTGGCTAGGCCTGTAGTAGCTTCATATGCCTAATAATATAACTTAAGACTAAGACAGACACAACATCCAGTCCCCAGCCGTTAATTTATAAACGTGAAAGGGTAAGCCCTATTTTAATCAATGATAAATATTCGTCCAAGCCAGGGATCGAACCCGGTACCCTTATCTCAGTGGGCAGATACGCTACAGTCTAAGCTAAGGTGTCTGGCCCTGCTTGTTGTGTTTTATTTATTTTAATATACTTATGGACCATCCGTATCACTATAGACCTACTAATGAGTAAGTTAGAATTCAAGTGACAATGTCCTTTATTAGCGTGGAGAGAGATTGGTAAATCATTATAAGATACCCCTTCAGTACACTCTACTGTGCTTTGAACCCCGATATCCCCATCAGAGTCAAGCCTCTCTAATAAGAGAGTGACGTGTCGGACTATGAGTTCATCGACGCGGGCGTCTCTATAATAAAGTATGCAGATGTATCGAGTATTGCGACAGCCGGTACACTGGCTCTACTTGTAACACAATTCCACACCTTTGATGTCACACCGACAATATTACAACATTACAACTCACGGCTTGTGTTGTTAATCTGATTTGTTCATTTCCTCTCCCCTTGGTCGCGTTGTCTAGGAGCTAGAATACGTGTAATTAGCTGGATGAGAATATTTATGACATGTGGTTTGTGTGTTATTAACTTCATTCGAATGCCTGGACACATATCAACTTGTTTTGAGCTACTTAGATCACAAACAAATATGTTTTACTCTGAATAAAAAAATTTATCATATTTTACAAAATAATAGTAATAACAATAATAATTACAAATAATAGTAATGTTTTTCCAATATCTAAATAATTTGTTTATCTAAAAAAAATATTTTTAAATGCTATTCAACTCTTTATATAAGATTTTCAGGCAACTTTAATCATATTGCGATACTTTTAGAGATTATTTTTTTCATTTTAAGGACATACTTGCAAGGTGTGAATTCAACAATTTAAATTGTCGGTCTTGAACGTGGACTTGCTTAGAGGGGTAGTAACGCAGAGCGAGTAATAAATTGCCAGACACTGACAGTAATAACAGCGAGCTAAGATTCACTTGAGTAGTGAAAGAAGTGTGCAGTTTTTTAGTAACAAGCACAAGCAACCACGGTGTTTTTATAAGAACAATGAAGTCACAAGTATTCCTAGTAGCCACTAAGTCACAAGTAGTCCTAGTAGCCACTAAGTCACAAGTATTCCTAGTAGCCACTAAGTCACAAGTAGTCCTAGTAGCCACTAAGTCACAAGTATTCCTAGTAGCCACTAAGTCACAAGTAGTCCTAGTAGCCACTAAGTCACAAGTATTCCTAGTAGCCACTAAGTCACAAGTAGTCCTAGTAGCCACTAAGTCACAAGTATTCCTAGTAGCCACTAAGTCACAAGTAGTCCTAGTAGCCACTAAGTCACAAGTATTCCTAGTAGCCACTAAGTCACAAGTAGTCCTAGTAGCCACTAAGTCACAAGTATTCCTAGTAGCACTAAGTCACAAGTATTCCTAGTAGCCACTAAGTCACAAGTATTCCTAGTAGCCACTAAGTCACAAGTAGTCCTAGTAGTCACCAAGTCACGAGTAGTCCTAGTAGCCACCAAGTCACGGTGTCTAAAGAGAGATGAAGCCTCAGCCTAGGCAAGCAGCAAGGGTGGAAGTTACAGGAAGTAGTTTCTCTTGAATGTGGCTCGTTACTGGCTTGTATTCAGTAGAGGGACCACACTGTAATTCACTTACAACCAACTCTCCCCTTGCTCTAGCAGCTATCGGCGGGGGTAAATACTCTTACTTTATTTAACAAATAGAACTAGGAAACTAGGAAGATAAAAATGCTAGTGGAAACATAGTGACTTAATAATATTAATAATAATAATAATAACAATAATAATATTAGCACCGCGTCTTACTACCCGTTCGGGTTATACGCACTTACGCTAATGTGTAATGGTTGGGTGATTGAAATGAAATGAAGGACCTACAGTTTAACGTGGGATCCGAGCCACGATGGAGGCCTGGCATTCCACACATTCACAAGTTGTGATTAATACACGTCTTGTCAGAGGTGAAGGAAGGGTTTGGCAATCAGATAAATCTGTGCTGAGACCTAGGATTGAACCCCGGACCCTTAACACAGAAGTCTGACACACTACCCCTAGACCACCATTGAATATTGATTGTAGAGGAAACTAGAGGAATACAGACTGTGTTGGAAACAAGGAGGTTATAGTCTGTAGAGGAAACTAGAGGAATACAGACTGTGTTGGAAACAAGGAGGTTATAGTCTGTAGAGGAAACTAGAGGAATACAGACTGTGTTGGAAACAAGGAGGTTATAGTCTGTAGAGGAAACTAGAGGAATACAGACTGTGTTGGAAACAAGGAGGTTATAGTCTGTAGAGGAAACTAGAGGAATACAGACTGTGTTGGAAACAAGGAGGTTATAGTCTGTAGAGGAAACTAGAGGAATACAGACTGTGTTGGAAACAAGGAGGTTATAGTCTGTAGAGGAAACTAGAGGAATACAGACTGTGTTGGAAACAAGGAGGTTATAGTCTGTAGAGGAAACTAGAGGAATACAGACTGTGTTGGAAACAAGGAGGTTATAGTCTGTAGAGGAAACTAGAGGAATACAGACTGTGTTGGAAACAAGGAGGTTATAGTCTGTAGAGGAAACTAGAGGAATACAGACTGTGTTGGAAACAAGGAGGTTATAGTCTGTAGAGGAAACTAGAGGAATACAGACTGTGTTGGAAACAAGGAGGTTATAGTCTGTAGAGGAAACTAGAGGAATACAGACTGTGTTGGAAACAAGGAGGTTATAGTCTGTAGAGGAAACTAGAGGAATACAGACTGTGTTGGAAACAAGGAGGTTATAGTCTTAGAGGAAACTAGAGGAATACAGACTGTGTTGGAAACAAGGAGGTTATAGTCTGTAGAGGAAACTAGAGGAATACAGACTGTGTTGGAAACAAGGAGGTTATAGTCTGTAGAGGAAACTAAGGAATACAGACTGTGTTGGAAACAAGGAGGTTATAGTCTGTAGAGGAAACTAGAGGAATACAGACTGTGTTGGAAACAAGGAGAGCATAAAGTAGAGGCTCTATAGGAAACCAAGCAACGAGGCATTCAAAAAGCAACCTCTAAAATTAAACAATATTTTATTAAATCAGTTCTTTCTGTAGTGAAGTCATTTTATAAAACCCAAAATATCTAAAATTTAATAAAATACGTTAAAATTCTTTACAACAAAGTAATGTTGAAACAAAACAGCAACTTCAAGTTGTTCTAAAATAAAATAGTCATTTAGTTAATATAACTTACAACTTATGTTGTGTGTCACAGTGAATATGAAGACGGTGTGTCACAGTGAATATAAGACGGTGTGTCACAGTGAATATGAAGACGTGTGCCACAGTGAATATGAAGACGGTGTGTCACAGTGAATATGAAGACGGTCTGTCACAGTGAATATGAAGACGGTGTGTCACAGTGAATATGAAGACGGTGTGTACAGTGAATATGAAGACGGTGTGTCACAGTGAATATGAAGACGTGTGTGTCACAGTGAATATGAAGACGGTGTGCCACAGTGAATATGAAGACGGTGTGTCACAGTGAATATGAAGACGGTTTCAGTGTATGGGTCACAGTGAATATGAAGACGGTGTGTCACAGTGAATATGAAGACGTGTGTCACAGTGAATATGAAGACGGTGTGCACAGTGAATATGAAGACGGTCTGTCACAGTGAATATGAAGACGGTGTGCCACAGTGAATATGAAGACGGTGTGTCACAGTGAATATGAAGACGGTGCTCCTCGAAGGAATGGGAATCTGTTATTCCTATTAATTCCCCTCCCCTCTAACACAACAATTAGTGTAAGTAGGAACGTTATCTGGGAACTATTAAATCTGCCTGTGTTCTCTCTCTTCTTTTCTAACTATTCGTGTTAAATACACCCTTGGTAATGAACCGGTGTTTTCCCACAGTTTAACTCCCCCCCCCCTAGTTTATGAGAAGGAAGGGATGAAGGGGTAGGGCTGTATACTCATCTTAAGATTAATTTAATTCATTCAAATTATTTGAAATTATTATAGGCCCTAGAGTTTATCGAGGAACAAAATACTATCTAGGGCAATATTACAAGTGTTTATATTGGGTATTTTATTACCTGCATGCATATTTTAAAACCCTGCATATCTAAGATAGAACTATTGATAGGGTGGAGTATTCTCACTAGACGTCCGTGTTCGGATCCTGACTGACTCAATATTCATCTTGATCATTCGGGTGTTTATTAGTCCTGGGCACTGGATTATTTTGTCCTTTGTTGGAGTTATTAAAGATATAGCTTTGGATTTAAAAAATTCAATGTAGTGTAATTAGTGTCTTTCTTTTTTTTTAAACTAACGAAACTTAAGACAAGTGCTCTTTGTAAACGACATTAGTAGTTTTATCTTCAGGAGAGAGCATTTAATGGTTGCTGCAAGAAATACCACGGGAACACACCACATATAGTTGTCTGTGTGAGAAACACCTGCCACGGAGATCAACGCCTGCCACCTCAGGGTCTGTTCTTGTGAGATTGATGGTCATCCACTCACCTGAAAAACCTGGATAGTGCTACCTGCATTGTCTTTAACTGTAATAGGGCTAGGTCTGTATTGAACTGTGTATATGGCATCACAACAACACTATTCTCATAATTCAACCTGTCATGAGTTGGTCAACACATCCATAATCAACCTGTCATGAGTGTCACATCCATGATACAACCTGTCATGAGTGTCACATCTTGATAAAGTCTTGCGGATGGTTTTCTTGTGAGCAGATCTCACTACACAGTTTAGGTGGGCTCAAATATCACAACAAAATTATGGTTGCTCCGATTTTAATTGAAGCGTGGGGATGGGTAAACCAAATGGACTAATATAATTTAAAAAATTAGAAAGTGTAGTGCTTATGAACATATAAATCGGGATGGTGGTTCGAACTGGTCTAAGATACAGTCGGTAATTTTACCAGCCGGTTCATTTTTGGAGCTAGAATAGTATGATCCTGGGATCACGAAAGAGACTTGTTTCGCAGAATAATTACATCGGGATAAATAAATCGGACTAATTCATGGGTACCCTTGACCATGACGCATATCTAGGGGTTATTAAGGTCACCTTGCTTCCATGTCCTACGAAGATCCATTGCCGAGTTTCAGCAATATATCAACACATACGTCTAGTTTTTGTCTTCGTGCAGGAATCGAACACTCTCAACTGAACTGTTTTTATTGGGGAGGGGGGAGGGGGGGCAATGATTGTCTATCCTCAACGCTCAAGAATGGATCGTGGCCAAGCGTCCTCAATCATCAGAATGCCGTCTACGGGGTTTTGAAAGATTTTGGATAGTTTTTGCTGAATGCACGGAAACTATCGATTCAAAGTCCATGTGGGCCGTGTTCCATATGTTATTAGTTTAGTTTAGTTTAGTTTATTAGTTTAGTTTAATTGAATTGCCCTGTTAGGTGCTAGGTGAAGTGTTATTCTGAAGATAGGTGCCAGTTTGCATTTGACCGTACTGTACGGTCTTGAGTCAAGAGTTCAAACAGGGAAAGCGCGATAAGGCTATCACTGCTAATTGAAAGGTAATTGTCTGTACGGGCTATTAAGGCGGGTGTGTCTCCCAGAACAGTAGATGTCACTTGATAACGCCAGGGGCGCTAGTAACGATATGCTCGTGTCTTGGGGTATTAAACTCTTCTCGTCCCCCCCATCATGGGGTGTTCCTGTGCACTGGAGCCCCATCAATTACCCCTTACTATCAGGGAGTGGGGGGATGGGGTATACCTGCTTTAATAGAGGGAGCGTTTCAAACTTTGTGGAAACAAACATTTCCTGATTTTGTATGTTGTCTAATGGCGCCGAATAAAACAAGGGAAACTAATTATTATTATAAGTTTGAAGACAATATGTCATAATTAATAGTATCATGTTCAGTTTATCAACGATCAGTTGGAAGTCTAGATAATTAAGGGGTTGAGTATTTGGCCATTGTAACTAACTAAATATACACCTCATGACTGTCCGTGCAAAGGCGGGTTGAAATTAGTTATTTAATCTAAAAGTTAGGGCCTATTTGTAGAACTGGACAATTGAAACAACCGTTGTACTTTATTTTAATAAAGGAATGCAATAAATATCCCAATTAGATCCGGACTTTTATTAAAAATAATGGTGCAAAGACTTCCACATTCTTCATCAGTCTGGTATATTCCCTCTGGAGGTCTCGGGATCAATTATCGGTGGTGCCCATAGATATTTTTCTCTAAAGGGGGACTGTTTTTATGATTTACATGAACTGGTAGTTAGGCTTAAGTTAAATTAAGACCCACACCGGCTCCACAACTTCATACTCGCAAGCAACCCGTCCTCTGATTGCACCTCTCAGACAACCTCCAAGGTATATCCTGGGCAAAGTCTTGTTCCCACAGAGCTGCTAAAAGTCTACAAACAGGGGCGACTGAACTAGACACGGACTCTCTCACGGGCAGATACACCAAACACAAGAATACAAAGTATTGTACTTTGTATTATTGTATCAAGACAAATAAATATTTTAGGGGATATTGACTCGTTTGATCCAGAAATAACAAGTTCGCGAATAATTCAAGCCTTTTGACCAAAATATCACTTCAAATAAATATGTTCGAAGGATTTAAAGTTTAACAATTGTGTTTTGATAGTATCTTTTTATTTATTAGCACCCTCTACTACTCTCCAACTAAAATAACTGCATATTTACATCATTGGGGAACAGCTGAACGGAGTAATATTAGCCTATTAGCACACCGAGAGATGGGTGAGATAATTTAGGGTGAAAACTGGATTGGAACCTGATCACACCCTTCTCGTCATTTTAAAACCAGATAGTCTTCACACAGCTCTACACGATCTTAAGCTAGTGTTAGCACAGCTCTACACAATCTTAAGTAGTGTTAGCACAGCTCTACACAATCTCAAGCTAGTGTTTGCAAGCTCTACACGATCTCAAGCTATGTTAGCACAGCTCTACAGTTACAATGTAGTTTTGAAGTATCTTTATTGTTAGCACACTCTACACAATCTCAAGCTAATGTTACACGCATCTTACGATCTTAGGATAGTTGACAGTCGTAGATTTAGCCTAGGTTAGCACACTCACCGATCAGTAGTGTTGAAGTTATAATTGTAGGTTGAAATACGATTGGCTATGTACACACTCTACGTCAATCTTAACGTAGTGTTAGCACAGCTCTACACAATCTTTAAGCTAGTGTTAGCACAGCTCTACACGATCTCTAAGCTAGTGTTAGCACAGCTCTACACGATCTTAAGCTAGTGTTAGCACAGCTCTATACGATCTAAGCTAGTGTTAGCACAGCTCTACACGATCTTAAGCTAGTGTTAGCACAGCTCTACACGATCTCAAGCTAGTGTTAGCACAGCTCTACACGATCTTAGCTAGTGTTAGCACAGTGAAGTCAAGGAGCAACTCTCCCTGTATCATATTTTCCAGTCCAGTGATTGGTGTGTTGAAACAATCTCTGGCAGTGACATCACAATACCGATAGATCACAACCATGTGACATTACCAGCGCAGATTTCAGTGCTGGGGCGAGTCACTTCTACTGCAGGGAAAACGAAATATATATATATACACGCTTATTTTGGTAGGAGGTCCCTTCTTAACTCTAACCTTCTTATGTTGTAATTAATTGTTTTGTTATTTAATGCTTTAGTATATAAGTACTTTACATATATAGACATATTAATATAGCAAATATAATTGGTAATTCTATTTCAATACAATTGGTTTCTTTGTAATTTATGTTTTTTTAATTTATGCATTTAAATATATTATTGTGAGAAACTTGAGCAAATAACGAAAGGGTCCATTAGGCTTCACAAAACCTATAAGAAGGTTCGTGGCGCAAAAGTTACGTAAGAACTCTTGCCTTAGCTAGTTAATTTAAATGTTTTAATCTTTTTGTTACAATTGATGGGGGAAAAAAAAGTAAAAATGCACATTTATACAAAAATAGTAAAATGAGGGTGGGGGGGGGGGGCTAAATAAGTGAGGGCCCATGGGCTCCCAAACTCCTTACGACGACCCTACTGGTGGTGGCTTTGTTCTTAGCGACAGACTATTCTCTGTGTGGTTGAATGAGGTAGCAGTTACTTCAAAATCACCATCCACATTGTATATAGGCCTACTTAAATTAGTGAGGGTTGGTTACGTACAACACTTAAGACACTGATAAACTACTTACTATCTGATTGTGAAGAAAGTTTGTAATACGAGTGAATCAAATATGCTAATTTGTTTGTTCATCCCATCTTACATCTCAAGCTAGCCACATATTTATCACAAGTTGGTAAGGATAAGGAAGGTTGAATCTATAGTAGTTTCTGCGTGGATGCAGGGTAGAAAACAATTTAGGGAAAAGCACCCTGAACACACCAAACAGGGATTCATATCCCAATCACCGTAAACTAAAAGCCAAAACTATCAGAGTTTGACGTCTTAACCCGCGTGCTCAAGGATGTGGGTTAAATATGCTAAATACCACTTTCTGTGCGTCATGAGGTAATATCCCAAATAAAAGTCACATGTTTGTTTTTATTTCCAAAATTATTTTTCTTTGTGCCAATCCCTTAATTGCTCAAGGAAGGGGTTCAAGTGCAAGTTGAGAATTTTAGTTTTTTTTAACAGTAATTCATCTTTTCCTCAGGAAATACTTTTCATTATCATCTTTGACAAACTTTTGTACTTAGACAAACACTTTTGATTACCTCTATTAGCATTTGCATCAATGTTTATAATAATAATAATACTATTGCACGTCTGGGCTATATCACTCGTAGTCCAGTTTGTGGAAAGATTAGCCAGTATAATGTACTAATGTACCGTTCCCCAGGGGACGCCGAATGTACCAATCGCACCTTCTCGTGGAGGCTCTTTCCATGTCCTGATGGAGATGAGATGAGATGAGGGTGATGGTGAATATGAGGATCTGGAAACCAGTGGAAACTCTTAACCTAACTAAGCCTAACTATCCAAGTTCTGGTGACTGTTGTGGTGGTTACCCTTTTGTGACAAAAAAAATCCCCCTGTAGTCCTACTAGCTGGGAACTGAACCCAAGGACCTTCTAAGGTCAGTAGCCAGAGCTCGGACCACTATACTAAGAGATGGTAATTTCATTAGGCCTATTATATTTAAATAATTTATAACATGTTCATTTAAGTTCTTTGAGGTTTTACTAACCCATTTTTTTAGTACCGCGTCTTACTACCTTTTAGGTTATACATAACTTATATGTACAGTACTTATTATGCGAATGTGTTAGGAATGAATAAGCTGAATTTAGAAGATATGTACTAACATTTTTGTGGAGTGAAAGTGGAAAAATCATTTAGGTAAAAACCCTCTAATTCCACCCAACCGGGATTTGAACCCGAATCTCAGTGTCATTGTCAGTCTAGTCTACCTTGAAAATAATGCGTTAGATCTTTATTATTGAAACTTCATTAAGTGATTGTATAAAGAATGTTTACGTAGCAATGAATGTATTAGATTAGATCACCAACATGTTTGAAACAAAAGGTTGTTGATCAAGTTAGTATCAATGGTTCCACCCCAACAAAATGACAAGCTTATTTCCAAATCAGCTTTAACAACCTTAAAGAACAATCGATATAACTATTGTTTTGTTTCTTCTGAATTCTACCTTCCTTGACAGCTGACGAGATACACAGATTAATTATTATTATTATTATATTATTATTATATTAGCACCGTGTCTTACTACCCGTTCGGGTTATACGCACTTACGCTAATGTGTATGGTAGGGTGATTGTGAGATTAAATGGAGGACCTACAGTTTAACGTGAGATCCGAACCACGGTGGAGGCCTGGCATTCCCCACATTCACAAGTTGTGATTAATGCACGTCTTGTCAGAGGTTAAGGAAGGGTTTGGCAATCAGATAAATCTGTGCTGGGACCAAGGATTGAACCACGGACCCTAGCGCAGAAATCCGACACCTTACCCCAAGACCACCAGGTCACCCACAACTTACTGACCGAGTAATAGTATTCATTTCCCGAGAGTAATATTTTATTAATTTCCAATCTTATAACTTGAATACTAGTTAATGAGTTCAAATATTGAAGAACAATTTTAACCCTACCAGAATATTTTATTAAGATAATGGATAAGGCTATCGTTTATTTTTATATGTGAGTAAAATGTTTTGTAGAATTTATCGAGAAGGCAGTAAGCCCATCATTCCATCCAGGAAACAATGTGTCGTCAAATGATTATATTCTAGCCATGTCCGCATGAACCAGTGATTCATTGTTTGTATTTGTACAAACCCTTGCCAAGATCTCTCTCTTCTTTATTTCTTTCCTTGACTCCATATTTGTTTTGTTGAAATGGCCGAGGAGAGTTGAGATGTCAGATAAGAACTGCCAACTGTTGAAGATTACAACTAACTTGAAGCTCACATGTTTTAATGTCTGTGTAGTCCTCAATGGCTACTTTCAAACTCGAATAGATTTTTAAAGTGTGGTTTTTCACATTCCAAAATAGTGGATTATATTTTTTCGGGACTAGAGTAAAGTTGAGATAGTAAGATTCTAATTGCATGTGTGCAGGAACTGATTCTTGAATTATTTATTTATTTTAAATGCATTCTTTAAGAGGGCGCCATGACAGTTTGTAAAGCGAATGTAAAATGAAGTAGTGACATTTGGGAGAATGTAAATGAGAGAAAGCGAGTATATTCTCAGAAAATAAAGATGATTTACCGGCAGGTCATATCCAACAGGTTTTGACACCAAGCGGCTGTTCATTTGAACCTCACACCTGATACACGGGTAACATTGTCTAGTGTTGGAACAGTAAGGTTAATTCTTATCGAATGCTCCTTTTAGTTTATTTATTGCACTTTGAGTGGAAAATCTCGTCCGAGTTCTAAAGAATCAGTTTCGGGGCACAGTTGAACTCGTCATTGTAAACTAGTTGACAGTTTCAATACTATGCACGAATGAAAGGTTTATTACGACAAATTATTTTAAGGTGTAATAAGAACCTATATTTAGAAAAAATAATTAATATATAATCTAATAATAGATTTTTGAACAATGAAGAAGTGTCAACAAGTTAACTGGTTAATTTATTAATAGAAATAGAATAATAGCTACTAGCGGTAAACACACACAACATATATATATAATTTCAATGTAGTTAAAATAGGCACAGTGATCACATTAAGCAGACATACTATACAGGGTGTTGGAAACTCACAGCCCAAACTGCACATATAGTTGTTTGACTTAAAGGAAAACAAAATCCCTGTACATTACATCCGAAAACTATTCTAATACCATTAAATTGTGTTTAAAGTTTCAGCCTACAGTGCCGGGAGAGCAAAGCTGTTTCAAGCATATGTGTACAACAGGTTGCATAGAAGTAGGCGTGTAACATTTACACACTCGACATCTTGGAGCACGGCAGCAGAACTACCCAATTAATAGTAAACAACCCACCAGTCCATCTAGAAATGGAATACGTTCTGAGGGTCTACATTAACCGTCCTACATCCCAGAAAGTGCTTGCCATTAATACATGTGTAATGCCACGTGCCTAACTCTATACAACCTGTTGTACACGCATGTTTGACAGCTTTGCTCTCCCGCGACTGTACACCGAGACTTTGAACACAATTTAATGGTATTAGTATAGTTTTCTGGATGTAAGGGTACAGGGATTTTGGTTTCCTTTAAGTCAAACAACTTATATGTGCAGTTTGGGATGTGGTTTCCGACATACTGTATTTAGAACTTGAAATAGTGCACAGTTCAATGTATACGTAGTTTGAAAGTAGCAAAACCTTTGGCGATGATGTACTTACAGCTAGAATGTATCGTGATGTTTACTGAACTAACCCTGAAAGGAGACAGTCTTACTTTGACTGATCACACTATGACCTTATATTAAAAGCTAGACCATAGTGGACCATTGCCAGGTAAGCTCGTCGCCTTGCAGGGTAAACTAAGAGCCCTGATATTCTACCAGATGAAAATAATACCTTGAAATTGCATTGTTCAGCAAGTTTAAGTAATTTTCCTGAGACAATTAGTTAAAATCAGTCCACTTATGGGACAGTTATAGCTTGAGAATCATCCGACAGACGA
Source organism: Timema cristinae (assembly GCA_039000515.1). Classification (NCBI taxonomy): domain Eukaryota; kingdom Metazoa; phylum Arthropoda; class Insecta; order Phasmatodea; family Timematidae; genus Timema; species Timema cristinae. Next base: position 3,464,311 of record JBCFYV010000001.1, read on the forward strand.
AATGCCTACTATTCGGGTAAAACAGAAGATTGCTACGCTCGGGATAGAATAATTATAATACACTGGAATGTGAGTGACATATTTTGAAAATGTGACTATTACCTCCTCCGTGTCTTCCTCTATCCCTCTCCTCCGTGTCTTCCTCTAGCCCTCTCCTCCGTGTCTTCCTCTAGTCCCTCTCCTCCGTGTCTTCCTCTAGCCCTCTCCCCGTGTCTTCCTCTAGCCCTCTCCTCCGTGTCTTCCTCTAGCCCTCTCCTCCGTGTCTTCCTCTAGCCCTCTCCTCCGTGTCTTCCTCTAGCCCTCTCCACCGGTCTTCCTCTAGCCTCTCCACGTGTCTTCCTCTAGCCTCTCTCCGTGTCTTCCTCTATAGTCCTCATCTCGTGTCTTCCTCTAGCCCTCTCCTCCGTATCTCCTCTAGCCCTCTCGTGTCTTCTTAGCCTTCTCCTCCGTGTCTTCCTCTAGCCCTCTCCTCCGTGTCTTCCTCTAGCCCTCTCCTCCGTGTCTTCCTCTAGCCTCTCCTCCGTGTCTTCCTCTATCCCTCTCCTCCGTGTCTTCCCCTAGCCCTCTCCTCCATGTGTGGAATCCAGAGCAGTTAAACCAGCAATCTCGACGAAACCACATCCAGACTCCAGTTCCAATGCTAATTGAATCAATTTGTGAAACGATGCAATGTATTCGTGCAGTTTCTTAATGCAGATAGCATGTATGTCTGTTGGATCCCACTGGGAGCAAGGGGGTGGGGGGGTTGCCATTAGACCACCCCTACTCACCCTTTACCCAATTAGAATATCTTAATTCTCATCTTGGTGGAGGAGAGATGTGGAGTCTGATAGCTGGACCGCTGGCCTTGTTCGGGTCGTCTCTAGTCGACTCTTCTTTACGAGGGAGGGAGAGTAACCACACACCAATTTTCATAGGAAGGGCCTTTTACCGAGCACAAACACTTTCTTTGTGGTCAACATTGATAACACTTTACTGGATTATAAGAGTCGTTACACCGGTATTGATAGGGATTACCCATCACCCACTTCTGTGGTCGAATAGTCCGTGGCGTCTGGACTTCCAAACTACGGGATATCGGGCTTAAAACCCTGGTTGGTTGCAATTAGAAGGTTTTTCGCAGATAGTTTCCACTATCTCTCTCTCTCTCCCTTTCTACACAAATTAGGGCACACTTCCTTTAAATAATGCCTTCCTCATCATTAATACATCAATTTAGCCTAATTATTGCATATGCGTGCAACCCGAACGGTTGGTAAGACGCAATGTTAAAACACAGCAGGTCTACAAACTATTAATCAAGTTATGTGAGGATGAATATGTCTTATATGGGCCTATTATGTCAGGTTATACCTCATGTGTTGATGGAACTTTCTAGGCCCTGCGCTTTTTACACATTGGACAAGCTGAGGACCGAGGGTTCGATACCAACCACGACCTAGATATTGTTTGTGTGATTCACTTTACAACAAAACACCTCTAATATATTTTTCTCTCTTTTTGTTTTCCAGGTAAGTGGTTTGCTGATGAAGTCTTCCGCAGATTTTCGTAGCAGATATATCCGTTGGGGAAGAGGTTAAGTGAGTTATGTACCTAGCATATATATCTATATATACATAATGTATAGAATATAGTTTATATGTCGTATGTAGGCGCTTAGACGGAGGACTGTGTAATGCACGAGTGAATATAGGAAATCTACCGGGATCCCTTGAGTAAAGAGGGTTGCAGCACACCTACTATTGTAGGGGCTTAGGAACGTTACTAGTTGTGGTTTTAGAGGAGTTGGGTGGAGATAAGAGCCAAAAGGAACTTTTCACTCTTTCTTTCTTTCTTTTTATCTTAGTACTCTGCTGACAATAGTGCTCTAACACTTGTGTAAGGAGATTTGATCGAAAACTGTTTTGATCTAAACTAAGAGACCCTTGGGTGTCCATAAGAAAGTATTGAATAAAAATAAAACCATATTAAGATGTCAAATAGCGTTGCTGCACCCAACAAACTTTGATAGAACACCATGAGAATGCAACTGCGCATGCTCCAATAAGTGTGTTTTCAAAGTGACGACAATCAGGGAATAGAATTAGCCAAGGAACGCAATGAGGTCTCCTGAGTAACGTTTCAATATAAAACCTCAACTCCATCATGGGAAGATAAGTCAATATTCAAATATGAACATGTAAGATATATCTTATTGCCAATACTTGTACGCTTACACAATGTTCATTAACGAGCTAATCTTAATAGGTGAGGCGGAGGAAGATAGATTAGAGGAAATGCAACCGCGTTAGTGTGGAAAGATGACCTACAGTAGCCCCATAGCTTCTTTAGTGCTGACTGATAGCTGACGGCTTTGAAAAGTTACCACACCAAATTATGTATCCCTACGCCAACCATATGATCTTCAAAAACATGTGTTTAGCAGCTGTCTCTTCTGACTGTCAAAATGTAGGTATATACCTAAATGTTGACTGTCAGCTGTCAGCTGTGAGCTGTCAGTCAGCACTAAAGAAGCCATGGGGCTAATGTAAGCTAAACTAACCAATTGAGCTTCAGCGACTTTCAGAATGTGGTTTTCGGTGTTTTTTCGTACCGGGTATTGTTTCTCCGCGGGGGAGCGCGGTTGATAAAAAAAAGGATCCGTGGGGGATTGAAGAAGTTCAGTAGAATTAATATGGGATTGGTTGAATATTGTGAAATGCTATCAGTATGTGTATGTATAAACATAAGTGAAATGTTAAGTATGAGATGTTATATTTCCCGTGGGATATATAGCCCAACACTGGACATATCCTAGTGGTAATTAAGCTTCAATACGTATGCTACCAAATAAAACTATCATCAATCTGGAGATTTGGGCATGTATTTAAAATATTGTTTTTAAAAATATCGTGAATTTATAAATTTGATTATAGAGTGTACCCCTTGGGCATGAACCTTTTAACAAGTAACCATTCCTAAACCAAAATAATTGTTGCTCCTATAACATTTTAATTTTTATAAAAATAGATTTCATTATCTACTTTTACTCTTTAGAATCGAAAGAAAGGCAGTAATCAACATCAATATGAATCAAAATGAACAGAAATCTCGAACCCAAATGTTTCACACGCAACCATAACTTTCAAGAGATCAGCTGTTCAGCAAGCATCCGCCATCTTGTTTGTGGCGAATATTGAAACTTGACACGCCCAATATTTCCCGCGGGACAAGGCCTCACCACATTAAGGTGGGATGGAAAGATTTGCGAGAAAAAGCCAGTGTTTTTAGAGGTTTTTTTATGACAAAATATTTTTATGTCTAGAATAAATAAAATATTTCTCCAGTACAAACATAGATTTTTAATTTAACCTCATGGTGAGCACAAAATATTTTGAATATCTATTAATGATATCCTGGAATTTAATGACAACTTTTCCCTTCATTTAAAAAGTTTCATCTAATGTCGTTATGCTCAATATATATATTCAACAACTATTGATATCACCATATGAATGAAAATTAAACTCTTTGTTTGTATTGGAGCAGTATTTGATTTGTTTTAGCCATAAAAACTGCACACACACTGTATTTCCTTGCGCCCACTTCAAACTGATCTAGTTCCATAACGATCCTTGTAGCTGCGTCTTACTAACCTTTAGGGTTAGGGGCACACTTGCCTATATTATTTACGATAATGGGATAGAGATGAGGACGGTAGAATTTAGAGGAAATATACCCACACTGATGTGGATTAAGAGTGGAAAACAATTTAGTAAAATACTCAGTCCACGCAACCAGTACTCAAACCCAGGTTTCTCCATCATTGGCAACTCGGTCTATTAATAGAGTGACGCTGAAGTTCAATAGGAATACGACGGTAAGGAAAGTAGCAGATAGAAAAGTTACTAAAATTACTTTGAAACGTCAAGTAATGTCACATACAGCTATTACTTTTGATAGATGATGTTATTTAATTATTTAAGTTAATTGAGGTGTTTAACGTAGGCTTACACTTTCTGAACCGACTGATTAAATCAAAACACGACGATTTCGATGATCGAGAACGAAAGAGTCAGCCAATTTTGCCGGGAAAGGTATTGTCATATACCTTTCAGTGTTATTTTACAAGCCACAATCGACATAGTACCGACGGCTTTACTTCCCAGCCGGAGGAAGTTGTGCTACGGATTGTTATCGCTCAAGAAAAAACAGTCAGCCCCGGCTGGATTCGAACCCACAAACATCTGCTCCTAAGTCAGCACTTTACCCCAAGACCACCGAGGACGACGATTTATGATAATGATAGCTATAAAATACAAGTAGGGTCTACTAATATCAACTAGTAGTAGGTCAATCGGTGTTGAAAGGAAAATACTAGCCAGTATTCTCTAAAAGACACACTCTAGTATGTCCTGACTAAGATGAAGCCTATTGTCTGAAGTAGGCCTATAGAATATTTTGAAGTTAACATTGAAGTCGACATTTGAAGATATTATGAAGTCCAAACGGTACGATCGGGGATATGGGTCCTTAATTATTATTATTTTTAGCACCACGTCTTACTACCCGTTCGCTTTATACGCTTATGTACTAATTACACTAATGGTTTTAGGGATTAGGAAGGTTATCTTAGTAGGAAATGTACCCACATTTTCGTGGAGAGTGAAAAACACACTTGAGGGGGGGGAAAAACCTCAGTACGCCTGATCGAGATTCGAACCTCAATCTCCCCGTCATCGGTAGTCTAGTCTACAGTGAGAGTAACGCCTTAGACCATGCTGCCACCGAATCGAGTTCCTTTTTCTAAAACTAGGTTTTAAATATATGCTACGTTTAAGTCTACTTTAAAGGGTATTATGGGTGTAATTTAAGAGTTCACGGAAGAGCAGAATACATTGACGAGGAGACTACCTACAAGAAAGTAGAATGGGCCAGGAAGATAGTCCTGAAGGCTCTAACCAAAAAATGTATTGCTCTAGGAGAGTGGCTCCTAGAGTGGTATTAAATCCTTCCTAAAACTATTTAAAGTGTTTTAATATATATCTATATATTTAGTAGGTAGCCTACAGTAGTTTTAGTTTTATAATATTCCAATAAACTACTAGCTTAGACATTGAGGAAGAATGCAATTATAGGCTTACATCATTAATAGGGATAGGAGTTGAACCCTTTTAAAATATTCTGAACATTGAAAAATGTCTCCTGGACACGGGAATCGAACCTGGCATCCTTAAATTAGTACGCCAATGCTCTAACCACTGAGCTATCCAGGAATAGTCCTGTACCGGGTTATTCTCTACTCATATTTTAAGGTAGAGTCTGTGATGGAAGTGTAGAAATCGTTGGCTACAAATGTGTGATTGTATTAAGATGACGAGCTATCAGATAACGCAGCCACCTTCTACTCTGTAGTTGGCTTATTGCAGCCACTTGTACGATTGTTATAACTGTAAGGGATTGCGTATTTAAGAATCAAATAGCCAAAGCTATTATTTATGAGTTTTTTTTTATGATTTCTCCATCTAGATATAATATTCGGAAAATTGAAAAAATTTCCGATTATGATATCTAGATGGAGAATTTCTCACAAAAAAAAGGCATGAATAATTCCTTCTAAAATTGGTTATGTCATTTATAAATAATTTGTATCCTTCTAAATATCAATGTGGTGAATTTTATCACAATCCATCCATCTTATCTCCATTTATATGTCAGTTTCAAACTAGTGTGAGCTCCAATGTTCTCACTGTCTATTTATGCTCGCCATATTAACTAACTACACATTGGGTAGGGATGAGGAAATATAAATAAAGAGAAGATGTATCCACATTTGGCTGGCTAGAGAGTGGGAAAATATTTCAGTAAAGAAAATGAATGCACCCACCCTAAACTTTCCGTCAATAGACAACAGGACGAGCTTGACGTTTAGTTTGTTTGTCCACTGATGGGGATAAAAGTTCCAAATAGGCTATATCTATCGAGAAGTGAAGCCTTGTAACGATACAGATAGTTGCAGGGATTTTAAACTCACTCAAATCTGACATTCCAGAAATATGTAACCTATTATTTGATTTATTAATCATAAAGCTCATCTAAAAGTTATCAAAAGCTTCCAGTAATATTGATTATGGATTACTGTTTAATTTTTATTTATTAATTATTATCACTAGCACCGCGTCTTACTACCCGTTCGGGTGTACAACCCGACCACTTACGCTAATATGTAATGATAGGGTGATTGTGAGATGAAATGGAGGACCTAACTTGGGATCCGAACCACGGGGGAGGCCTGGCATTCCTCACATTCACAAGTTGTGATTAATACACGTCTTGTCAGAGGTGAAGGAAGGGTTTGGAAATCAGATAAATCTGTGCCGGGACCGAGGATTGAACCCCGGACCCCCAACACAGAAGTCTGACACCTTACCCCCTAGACCACCAGGTCACCTTATTTTTTATTAAAAGAGCTAATAATGTAAATACAGTTTTTTATTCTTTTCCGCCATTGCGGCAACAGTTTCCAGTTTTCAAATGACAGGTAAGAGACTCGTCTAAGGCGTCACTCTCGTATTAGACTAGCCTGCTGATGATGGGTATATCGGGGTTCGAATCCCAGTTGGGTCTATTGAGGGTGATTTTCCCTAATATGTTTACCACTCTCCTTCCAAGCAAATGCGGGTATATTACCTCTAAAATACTTCCTTTCTAATCTTCCTCCACTACTTTAGAGTAATTTTATCATATATATGTATATCCTGAACAGGTACAGTAGCCCCATGGCTTCTTTGGTGCAGACTGACAGCTCACAGCTGACTTCTTACAGTCAACATCTAGGTATGTACCTAAATGTTGACTGTAAGAAGCGACAGCTGCTAAACACATGTTTTTGCAGATCATATGGTTCGGCGTAGGGATACATAATTTGGTCTGGTAACTTTTCAAAGCTGTCAGCTGTTAGTTGTGAGCTGTCAGTCAGCACCAAAGAAGCCACGGGGCTACTGTAGTAAGACACGGTGATAAAAACTAGGAGAGATCGATATGACGGGACGAGGAAATCGATGTCAAGTGAAAGGGTCGAGGGTGGGGGGTGGGTGGTGAGGGGGGTGGAGAGGTAAGATGCAAATTGTCTGTCCCGTGCTTGGTGTTGTTCGGCCTGTAATTGGTGCCACTACGCAATAAACTAGAACCACAATGGCCGCCAGTGCGTGTCACTAACACGGCACGCCGGACGTAACAAGGGCGCCGTAGACCTCTGGTTGGTTGTTCCCTCGCTTGACGGACAGTTTTACTTGTTGACATCGGTGGGCGTGATCCTCTCGTCACGTGGGCAAGGTGTGCCGCTCGCTGCTAGGTGAGAACCAACCAATAGCGGACCGGCCGGGGGGGTGTGGTCTAAGAGACACGAGCCCGCCCGACAGTCGTCGAACACTAGCGCAAGGGGGGGGAAGGGGAACTATTAGTCGGTTGCGATAGAAGCGAACAAGTTGCGACTCTTCGGGAGATGATGCCGTATTTTTCGCGCGCGTTTTCTCTGTCCGGGGGATCCGTTTCTCGGATGTTCGGGTCGTGGCGGAGCTTTGAATAAACGATGTGTGGATATAATACTATCAAGTGCGCGGAGTAACACCAATGAATCAAGGTTTGCCAACAATAGATCGCACCAATTTGGGAACCGGCTGAAGAAAGTGATGAATTCACACCACCGCTGTTTGCACATTTATTTCTAATGGAACTATGAGACAATAACAATAATTTCTACTCAATCTATGCGAAGATGCTCAAACCAAGAATATAAACAGTGTGTTTTTATTACTTTGCAGCAATGAGTCATATACGTCAATTGTCAGCAACATGTTCTAAACACCGTTGTGCTCACTTGGTTCACACGCAGGTAACTACTTTCAACAATACCGCTAGATGAGCCTCTGATAAACAGCTTGGTCCTATTTTAAGAAAATATTAATCCTTAAGTGGACATCAGACTTGTTGAAGGTCAAACCTCATTTCATCACCAGAAGGGGTCACTAACGTCCCAAATAATGAACTCACTTTGCTCAACAATTATCAAGTTTGGCTTTAAAACATTGCTTTGTTGTTCAAAAAAATGCTTTGCAATAACGTTTTCACTATCTATTGATTAATTTCGCCATACGTGTTAGTGTCGGGTGCCCGCCTATCCGTTGTGTGACGCGTGTGATAGTGGAACACCCATAGCTCACGTTGGCCTTCTCACAGCTTCCAACAAGTTCTAGCGACCATGCTTGTGTGCAAGATTGGAGGAACTTGAATCAAGTGCACTTTAAAGTTCTAACAAACAGATATTGGTGTGACCAACATTCTTATATGACACAAAAGTGAAAAGTTGTTTCGAGTTGATATCGTCGAGTGTGGTGACTTGGCTACTTTCGTGAAAAATACGTTTCGTATCCAAACGGTGTGAAGTGATCCGTTTTTCAAAACAAAACATTCCTAAATTAATAATAAAAGGATCGTGACCATGTTGCCGTACCAAGCGGTGGCCATGGACTACGCAGTCTCCAGTTCGTTCCCCCGACAGAGCCCTGGCTCCCATCTTGGCGTGAACCCTACAGCGTTCAGCCACTCTTGGTTGGTACCGGCCGAACTGTACAGTGTCCATCACCATCCCCAGTACAAACAGTCACCACTCGAGCCGGGGCATGTGCACCAAACATCCTACAGTACTAGACTAGAGCTAATAGTCGGCCATAGGACACCCGCAAGGCATTACAGTCAACCTCTCATCTCGTCAAGGGATGGGAAGTTTACCACTCGTAACATTACATACAGGCTATCATTGTTCACCACTCTCAAAGTTGGGAAACAGCACTCGGACAATGGGCTTACCGCACCAACAAACACCACTGAGCAGAACTAATGTGGGACTGTAGGGAAATCGGAAAAATGTCAGTGTTTTTACAATTTTACAGAAAAACCTCTTTTGGCCAACATAAATCAAATTTTTCTCCAGTAGAAACATAAGAGTTTAATTTTATTCGCATGGCGATATCAACATTTGTTGAATGTCTGTCATGAGCAAACAGTATTAGCATTAGATGACAAACTTTTAAAATTAAGAGGAAAAGTTGTCATTAAATTCCAGAACACCCTTGACAGATATTCAACAACTGTTGTTATAACCATGTGAATAAAATTATACTCTGTTTAAAATTGAAAAATAGTTGATAGATTTTGCAAAACTACTGCCCTTAATTCTCATACCCTACATCCCCATCTCAAGTTCGTTTCATTCTCAGGGTTACTCATCACTCGTTGCTTAAGGCTGGGTCAGTTATGGACGTGTGGGATCTTTAGCTATCACAAGTCCCTCACAGAGTATGCCTAGAACTTTGAGAGAAGATTGGCTCTGAGCATGAGACAGGTCTAGGTATCTAAGTGAGAGAGCGGTGGTATGATATGCTCAAGTCCCGAGTTTGATTGCCATATTTAGCTGTCAATAGCCCACTATATTTAAATACATCATTTACTGCTTAAGGGAAATTATAATTGTTTGATCAAATCATAAGCATACACAGATTATTCAATAAGCACGTTTATTTCTAGATTCAACATTACACTTTCACTTTACTTTATTCCAAACTTCAAAACGTAAACATAAGTTACACAGAAAACTTACACATTTTCAAAAATCAAACCATGTATTTTTCGAACCCAAAGTAAATTGTCTAGAACAGGACTGGCGAATATTTTCTAGAATGAGTGTCCAATCGGTTTATAACTTTCGTGTAACTTTTTCACGTGTCTTTTTAGCGACAAAAGAGAATATAAGTATATTTCAAATAGTTGCAGAGATATGATAAAAATCGAACATTTCCGATGATCTAAAAGTACTCCTAAATTCATTTTAACGAGTGAATTATATGCATCATGATTTTTTAAATTAAACAGTGCCTAGATATCAATTTTTATCAAAATCGTTGGATATATATCCTAAATCCACAAACCCCTGTGGATAGCCTCATGAAAACTCTATAGACCAATATTTAGCTTGATCGCTAAAGTGGTTTAGGTTCTATTCCTGGTAACAGATAGATGACATTGAAAACATCACTATTTCAGTTTCAGAGCGTCATGAAACTTAGACATCAACCAAAATATCTAATTCGATTTTATTGACGATCACAATATTTATCTCTCCGAGGGGTATCAAGGGAGTAATATCTTGGAGGAGCAGTTAATGCCACGTTCGTAGAAATCTCGTGCCATTTTGGGCATTAGTGCCAAATGTTCACCAGCTCTGGTCTAGGTCCTAAAAGTTATCATTTGGTTTCATAAATAACTGTCCTTTTTTATATAGCACAAAACACTTAAAATACATAAGAAATTATTTATTTCCAAAGGGACATTTCATATCACCACAAATAAGATCAAATTGTGGACAATTTCCCCCATTAGTGATAACAATATAACACAAAACAAACATAATACTTTAAAAGTATGTCCACCCAAACAGTCTAGCTAAATAATCTATCAGAAATAAAAGCCTTTGTAATTTAATATACTTTTTGTTTTTGTTTAACTCTTGCGGGTGTCCTGCGGATTATTAAAAAAAACTAGTTTTATTTTTAGTCTATAAGGTCAGTGTTTTCCACACTAATACATTTCCTACCAAGGTCAGAGTTAATCTTGGTGGTGTATATGGTCCACGCGAGTGGAAAGTAACTTATTATAAGGAACAAAGGAACATAAGTGTTGAAAACACACATTCACATCATGCAGAAACACGGATTATTATATTTAAAAGATGGTGTGCGGCTTCCGACGGTAATAAAATGAAAAGTTTGTTTGTCATTAGTGTTGCGCAATATCTTTCTCTTTGAGAGGAAAGAAATTTAAAAATTATTAGCTTCTGTAGACGAACATATGCGTCTCTAGCAGAAATTTTAATATTTGGATTATATCTTTTTAAGTTAATTAAAAACTGGGTTGGAAGAAATAAAATGAAGGTTATTTTTTCTTCCGGTTTGAGGCGAAGAAAAACGTTGCCATGTTTACTTGTGCTGGTTTAAAATATAACAGAAATTTAACTTGACGATTGAGTATTGAACTAACAAGGGAATCTCTCACACGGTCACATATGACTTCACTCGGTAACACACAAACATGCCGCGAAAAAAGATTTGGATTGCTTTTAACATATAATTGTGTTGGAAAACTCTTTGTAATCTCTTGATGAAAAACTTTTGTTCTAAATTAAATATTGTTGGTGACCTTGTAATAATATTTCCATTGATATATAAAAAACCCTCTCAAATTTATTGAAGTTTTAATAATTTATTATTAGAATATCTATATACTAGGTCTATAAATACATATGTTAAAGTTTTTTTATAGCAATGAAAATGTTAATAAAGGTTCCAAACTATTTTTATTCTAGAAAACAATTTAATTAATTAATAAAGTAGAAGTGGAATCCCTATCCAAAATTTAAATATTCAAAATAATTCAAAACTTGCTTTAATACCCTTAATGGGAAAATAAAAACACATTTTATAGCAAGAGCAATTTTGTAGAACCCAATTATTGTATAATATATTTAAATGAGCTACCAGTATAAAAGCAATCCTAAGATAATTATATTTATCTATAATTAAATTTTAAAAAAACATACAACATTAAAAGGCAAATACGTACTCTAATATTCGCAGCATATTTAGGGAAAATTTAAAATTGTCCAAAATCAGTAGTTTATTTTTTAAGTAAAAATTAATCATAGCGAATTGATATTCATAGTCAAAGCATTCGTATACGGTATTTTAATCTAATACATTTACTTAAGGTTAATCAAATTCGAACAAAAGGCTACCTTTATTTTTCTTTTCAAACTTGGTTAATTTGACTGTTCCCTCGTGGTTTTTATGATCTCCATCCAACAAATGACGGATATTGAATGTGTGTGCGTGTGTGTGTGGTGTGTGGAAAGCACTACCTTGTAGATCTAGCAGGTGACCAGAGGTCCTAAGACGCATCTGAACAACACAAGACACCGACATCTTGTCTATGCGATCGTTCAAGTCTCCGGTTTGTACGACTCGCGGGGCAGTCATTGCGCGATTTAAAGTTCAGATCTTTAGACAATTATTTTGTTAAGTACTTTAATAAACGTTTAGTTCAAAGTAACTCACATCAACAGGCAAACCGTTTAAATGTAGGATCTACACGTTATTGAAACAATAACTTATGTTATTTTTTTTAAAGTGGGTCTTCTTTGTTGTGTAAAATCTATTTTTCTTGTTTTCACCTATTCTTACTACCTGTTCAGGTTATACGCATCTATCTAACCAATAAGGGAAAACCTTCTATAGGTCTACACATTTTGTGTGTTAATAATTAATCTTTTTTTTTTTAGTAGACCCCTAGTATTTTTATCGTTAACAACAAAATAGTTTGAATACGGCCTACCTAATTTATAAAAGGAGTTAATTAATATTAAGGTGGGGACGAAGGGAAGGTGAGAAAATCAGGGTTTTTAGAGTTTTTTCAGCAAAATTATTATTTTTTCGGCCAAAATAAATCAAACATTCCTTCAGTATAGACATAAGTTTAATTTTCTTCTCATAAACAGTTTTGGAATATCTGTCATAAGCATTTAATCATTAATTAGAATATTTTTAAATGAAGAGAAAAGGTTATCATTACACTTTAAGAAATGCTTTAATGATATTCAAAAACTGTTGATGTCACCATGTGAAGAAAATTTAACTGTTTGTAGTGGAGAAATATTTTTATTTATTCTAGCAAAAAAACAAAGTGTTGCTATAAAAACTATAAACACTGCTCTTTCCTTGCATCTCTAGAACCCCCGCCTTAAGTAGCCCAACTTTAGCAAGTTGGTTACACGCTGCGTCCTGACACCTTAATCCCTCTGATTGTCGCTGAAGTAGTTTTAATATTCTTAAAAAACAAAGTGAATATATGCTACACCCCATTAGTGAAACTGAACAATTTAAGGATTTGGTAAATTTATGTTCATTTTCTTTTAACTGGCCTCTTTCATTGACCAATTCACGAATTGGGTCAAAGTTACATGAGCTCTTTCTCATGTCATGAACTGGAAATTATTGTACTATCTACTACAACCTTAACTGATATTTGGTCACTTTCAAATATGAATAATAAACTTACCCAACCTAACTTATCCTAACTTTCAATTCTAAAACGATTAAAGGCTTAGACCAAACCTATTAGTTACTTGTCAATTTCCCAGATAGGGTAAAAACACATCCACTTGATGAATTGGCTGGTTCTTGGAGCTGACCAGCTTATAAATTAGCCAGTCAATGAACTGGGAAACGCATGAGCTACCCAATTCATGTAGTTAACGGATGATTTTTGCCCAGTCCGTGAAATGGACAGGCGAAACTCCAGTTTACGGAATGGATAAAAAATTGCCCAGTTCATGAAATGGCAAATTTCACTTTTGGGGTGTAACATTTACCAAATATTCCTTATTTTACGGGCGAGTTTAGAGTTGTATAGCCTATTAATTATTTAAAATAAATTTTTTTCATTAGAAAAACTAAAATTCTTACTAAATAAAGTCATACTGGCAGATTTAATGAAATAATATTTTCAATCAGTTTAAACAATTAAGAAATGGTATACTAGTTAACGTTATACAAATAATGCTCAAATTTATTTACTTGTTACAAAAAAGTTTTTTTTAATCAACAAATGAATCAATCAAACTGCGGTATTAGTAAACAACAATTTACAAGTTAATATAATACAGCAAATGTAACAATTATTATTATTTTCTCTGTCTAACGATCACTGAGTAATTTATTCAAAATATCTGCAATGTGTCGATTGTAATGCGAGATTTGTTGGTTGTATAGTTTATTTGTGTCCAAACCATCACGAATTATCCATGCAATATCCATACAATCCATTAGCTGGGCCTATTACGAGTATTAATTTTATTTTGCATTACAAACTAGGCTTATATTTATATACACCCATTGGTATAGGTCTATATTTGATTTGTATCTATTAATTAGGTTGACAGTTGTTAAATGGTCAAAAACTCTGGATTATTTTGATTCACAGTTGAACCACTAAGAACTCAACAACAAAACCAAAATTTGAAAAAAAAAAAAATTATAAGATATCTCAAGATTATTACTAAAATATCGGAAATCGTGGGTTATTATTCGGTTGGATTTTAATATAACACATGTGAGTTAAATCTAACCTAGATCCTTGTGTAAGATTACAAGTATTTTTGTTTAATTTTAGCTAAATTTGCGCGTAGCCACGGGCGTAGCAAGATAACTTTTTCTAGGAGTGAGAGTCCGCTAGAAAACGCAAACTTTTTTTTTTAAATAAACGATTACACTTTGTAAGGTCAGACCCAATAAAACAGTTTTGGTTTATCTTCTATTGCGTTACTTAAGTTTGACTTCCAGTTAACTTAACATTATATATCTCCTGGGAGGTCTTTTACTTTAAGTGAACGTTACACGAAGGGTATCACGTGATATAGCCAGCCAATCATTATGCGAGTGACGTCAATAGGACTATTTAGTAATTAATTTGTAGGTATTACGACCAATGTTTACTCTTTAGTATAAGTTCTAGTGATCAGACATTGAAACAAAATAATTAAAACTAAAATAGGGAACTAAATTTATCAAAAAAGTTTAGTAATATATATTTATTATATCAATTTAAAACTGTAAACATTCACAGATAATCACTGTACAAATAGTACAAATCACAGATCATACTCGAGAATGCAGATAATTGGCTCGTTGTTACGTTAAGTTACGTGAATCGTGATCACACATTTGTTTTCTTAAGTTAAGTTAAGGTTAGTTTATCGTGATCCCGGGACTACGCCCAATCGCTCTTTTGTTCGTTCAGATGCGTCTTGTGGATCGACGCATTGCATGTTCTGGGAGTGGTAACTTTGTTGTAAGTTAATCTTAGTATATTGTTGACAATGATACATGTATACTATCTAAGACTCACTTCGTGAGTTGGTAAAATTATAAGTATCACTGAAAATTGACCATTCAATATTATGTCTATACATAGACCTATATAATAATGTGACTATTTATCTTTCATAGCTGAGGAAATTATTGAAAACATTAAACAAATACATTATTAATAAACCAACCAACTATGTTGTTTCCATTAGGTTCTAATTATGCTCGTTTCTACGCTGTCTAAAAGGTGGAACCTATGTTGCGTTAATAATGAAAAATTACCTGTCGGGTGTAATTGGACACATGTTTATTGTTCTTGTAATTCGTTTAGATCAAAAGGGATCTCTATTTTTAATTCTGGATGTGTGCTATACGATTGTTTATACTCAATCATTTAGTGGTGGCTTTTGGGGTGGTTTCCAGGGAAAGCTATACCTCATCTACCATAGGAATGTAGGTAACTGACAACCAGCAAAGCTACCGGATCTACTGTAATGTATCCATTCGCCCAACTATATTATCTTCATTATCATAATTTGAGTAGCTTTCACCTTAAACAGTCAACATTTTAACAACAACAAAAATTGTTTTTAATTATGTTTTTCTTTTAACTGTTTTAAACATCTTCTAGTTATCAGCTAGTCAGCTACCACCACTCCAATGGTGAATTAACTCTAGGCTCGTTATGGTTGTACCATTACCCCCCTCTCCCTAGTTTCCCATCTACCACACTATCAGTTTGACCAACCACGAACAAAATAGTTTATTATAATGAACTAATATAGGCCGATATTTATTGGATTTAAAGGGCAAGTTTAGAACATAGTGAGAGGAAACCGTTTCAATTCTCTACTAACCCGCTACGGTGGCCGCATAATCTAAGGTGCTACTCTCGCAATATACTGGATGCCTATGACGAGGAGATATTGGTTCAATCCTGGTCGGGTGCATCAAGGGTTGTTTATCATAAACGACTTTCCTCTCTCTCTCTCTCTCTCTCTCTCTGACACAAACGTGGGTGCACTTCATCTATATTAAACTTCTTCATCCCTAGCACGTTATAGTAGGCTAATTAGTACATGGGCGTATAACCCGAACGGGTAGTAAGACGCGGTGCTAACGAGGGTGGGGGATCACTAATAGAGTCTGTGAAAACTGGCCCCTGGCAGATATGTAGCCTACTGTACACTACAAGTTTTAATTGGCTTATATTATAAACCTATAGATCAAAATTTGATGTGCAATATATTTCTAATAGTTAATTAAAAGCCTTTGTTAATTATGACCTAACAAGTCTTAAGTACGAAATATTTACTTAATCTTGAAAGCAATATCACACTAATTATTCAGCTCATAAATCATAATCAGACATAATGCCTAAGATGACATTTGCTAAAAACTGTGATATTTAACTAAACCCGGTAGCCTATAAATGACACGAGCCGAAGACGACCCAACCAAAACTTTAGTAGCAACATCGAAATGTTAGCTATTAACTAACATGGGTAAATATTTTGAGATTAAATAAATATAAGTTGTAGAATAAAACACTATTATTATGTTGAATGTGGGTATATTCACCCCTTACCCAGTTTTACACCCCTCTGTCCACCTAACTTAGTAACATAGCTTAGTCTCACCACTATAAAGAAGAAGAATACATTTCACCTAAAGCTAGCTTCAAAATACATTTTAAATTCTTAATACGTAGACAACATATTAATTTATCAAAACGAATTACCTACATTGAATTTCAGATTGTAGATCTTAAACCTGATTTTATAATATTATTGTCTAGGTTATATTAAAAATCAAAAGAATTCCCCAGGTTTAAAAAATTTCAAATTTATTTTTTCTATGTTATATTTTCTGTAGAGCAAGGAAACACACTGGACTACCCAAAATAGTAACATTAACCTCCATCGAGAATATAACATGTGCCTTTAAAATTTCAACTTGACATCTTTTAAAAACTCTTAGAGAAAATATTCGAGGCAAATACAAACCAGTAGGTTATATATAGGTTTTAATTTGCTTTGTATTGAAAGCCATTCAAGAAGCGTTGGAATTAACATGTGTTGGCTCTTGTGAGAGTTGATATGGACAAGATAGTGGTCAATTCTGGCCACCCCTACAGAGACAAGTCTTGCAAGAGTTGATATTAACGAGATAGTGGTCAGTTCTGGCCACCCCTACAGATACAAGTCTTGTGAGAGTTGACATGGACGAGATAGTGGTCAGTTCTGGCACCCCTCCAGAGACAAGTCTTGTGAGAGTTGACATGGACAGATAGTGGTCAGTTCTGGCCACCCCTCCAGAGACAAGTCTTGTAAGAGTTGACATGGACGAGATAGTGGTCAGTTCTGGCCACCCCTCCAGAGAAGAGTCTTACAAGAGTTTCTTGCCAAGGGGGTCACGCTACATTAAACACAGCCCAGAGGTAATCTAACCGCAAGGTTCATTGGGACCCACAAACATTCCACAAACTATTGTTTAAAAGTAGCCCGCACTACATCCCGGCAACCTCCGCGGGTCATACAACGCCGCTAGCGGTCAAACAGTTGTACTACACACTGGTACCGACACTTTTAAACAATATCATCATCATAAGCGTCTAATGTTAGAATCAGTGACAGTACAGGACTATGAAACTCGAGTCACATTACTTTGAAGAAAACTGGTGGCACAAATCCCACTCTCCCTTCACACAAATGCGAGTAGGCCTACTGTTTTGTACATTTTTTTATAAATTATACCTTCCTCAACCTGGCCCATTTACTTAATTAAATATGGATAACCAGAATGGGTGGTAAGGCGAGCTCACAGAAACATCAGAGGCTTCTTACAAAGATCGTTCTAAGCTTGTTTTTGAAAATATTTAAACCTCAAATCCCGCTAAATTATGGAAGGGAATTTAAGTACTAGTGTTCTATTCGTAAGGCCTTTAGAAGTTGTTTTGACGGGTGGAAATAAATTTGGCTTTAACGCTGTGACTAATATATATATATATATTCATTATATGTATTTTTAAACGTGAAGCAATTACTGTTGAGTCTTAAGATTTTTTTTTAAATTAAATCTTATATAAGCCGGGGATGAGACAAAAAGATTCAAATTTCGAAAATATTCAAAGGAGAAGCCAACATTTCATAAAACTGCAATAGGCTAATTTCTTTAGACAGTAATTTCTTGAGTTCTAGAGTACCTATTTTTAATTTTCCTTTTTTTAAAATAAAATCTATTACTTAATTATAGAGCTATTAAATATCGAAATTCTATACACGTTTAGTTACGAAGTGCCTATGAACAATCTAATTTCCATAGGAATATCATTATTTGAAAATTAGGAGATCATGTTGCCTCAATAGCGGAAATAAAAATATCACTATTATATTCACATTTTTAATCCATTTGGTTGGTAATGTAATGAAGAACTATAGTCTAATAATCGATAAGGTAGTATTATTGGAAGCTTTAGATAACTTTTTGCTGAACTTTATAATTAATAAATCAAATAAGACATATTTGTAGAATGTCAAATTTTAGTTACGTTCAATCAATGTTTGTGGTTAAAAGTGGACTTTCTATAACAATCAGTGTTTTATAGATGATTTAGTTTAGTCCGTGGATTTAAGGTCGCTACTAAGACATGGCTGCCGGTGTCATAAAGAAGTGGTTGGGGATCTCTAAGAATGAAACTTTTGATATGTAGATTTATACAACTTGCTCAAAACGTATGAAATTATGCTGCGAGTTAGAACAAACCGTGTGAATGGGTCCATTAAGAAAGTAAACTTGGGCTGCCCTTCTCTTCACGCCACATACGAAATACACGATGAGAATATGGTATTGCTATATCTGTGTGTTCAAAACATAAGCTCACATTTAACTTCTTGCTGAAGACCCGTTTCAGTGGCTGAATGGTCTAAGGCGTCAGTCTCATGTTGGAATGGCCCGCCGATGATTGGGAGATTGAGGTTAGAATTCCGGTTGTGTCTATTGGGGGTTGTTTTCTCTAAATGGTTTCCCACCCTCCTTCCAAGCAAATGTAGGTATAGTACCTCTAAAATCCTTCATTCCTCATCCCCCAGCCCATTATAGTAATTATCACCAACGGGTAGTAAGACATGGTGATACAAAATTCATTGTTATTCAAAGTGCGGTATGAGTACCACCCGGTGCAGTTTCAGGGGGAGGGGGGGGGGGGGTCGAAGGGTCAGTTGACCCCCTCTGTGAAAGTTAAAAAATTAATATAAAAAACAATATGAAAGTTAAAATTTTAGAAATAAAATACAACACAGGTAAATTATACAATTTTGTATCTTTTTGCGCGCAGACACCTCTTAAGCCGGGTCCACACGTGCGTTATTCGTCCATGATTAATCAATGTCCGACATGACTCACGCAAGCGTGGAAAAAATATTGCTTTTCATTTACGAATATTTGTCATTCATAGCGAGTAACGAACATTGTTCCGTATAGGGACGGTAGACTACCACACGTCACACTATGGGGGACTCTGCCCCATGGAAATAATTTGCCCCTCCCTGGAATAAGTTTACCCCCTAGATATATTCCAAATCCTCTGATATTATCGAATATGGAGCTGAAAAATTGCCTTAAATCAAATTCCAAATGACTTCTAGATGAATTCTATTGTCAAAAATTTGCCGGAGAAGACCTCTTCAAATAACTACTAGATTAGAGGCATCTAACTGGCACAAAAAGTCGGGGAAGGAAAGCTATAAATATAGCTTCCAAGGTCAACCAAATTTCGAAAATGTCTAGTTGAGGACAACTCCAAATAGCTTCTAGGTGCATACCATTTTGAAGAATTTAGTTGAGGACACCCCAAATAGCCTAATTTCTGAAATAATTCAATTTTCAACATTTTGTCCGTGAAAAACCCCTTCAAAGATTATCTTATTGAGTTATCTAACCATCGTAAAAAATTAAGGTGAGAATCAATCTAAATAGTTTTAAAAATTTAAAAATGCATATTTGAAGAACAGTTGAATGGCTTATAAGAGAATCGAATATTTAAACAAATAAAGGCGAAGACTACTCATAGCTTCTAGAGTGAAACATTTTTCAAAAAATTGTAGATGATGACCACGGTTTAAAACACACATACCTTTGTTATTTATAACTATGACACCTCTATTAACAAGATCTGGATCCGGCCCGGTGTATGTCGAAACATGGCCTAACTTTATTCACATGGTGACATTATTTCTTGACTATCTGCCAAGGATGTTCTGGAATTTAATGACAATTTTTACTCATGTTTTAAAATGTTTCTCATCTAATGCCACTATGTCCATGACAACTGTTGAAATTAAACTACGTCCATACTGAAGAAATATATTTTTGTATTCTATCCAAAAGTATTGTTTGCTATGTAAACTACAAGAACACTTGCTTTTCCTCGAATCCGTTTCCAACCCATCTTGAATCACATGATGAGATATGTGGGAGTCCAAAAATCAGAACTAGCTTAGTATATGTCCTCAGGGAAACTTCAGGATGTAACACAGGAACTTTTTTTATATAATTATATGTCTAGCGTTACTCCTAGTAATGCGTGACTACTGCCACGGATATCTACAAAACCTAGAAAAATAGTAAACCGGAGCTTGGACTAAATCTGAGTAATCGAAGAATCCTAAAAGGTGTGCTTCTCTTGTTTGTTATTTTATTTTACCATTATATATATATATATATATATATATATATATATATATATATATATATATATATATATATATATATATATTACTGGTAGTATATATATATATATATATGTATATATATATATATATATATATATATATATATATATATATATGTATATATATATATATATATATATATATTACTGGTAGTATATGAAGTCTGGATAGTGTCGATATTAGCCGGAAGATGTCAGTATTATCCAAGGTCAGTGGATATTCAGAAATAGAAAGTAATGTATCTCATTTTCAACCCTTTCCGGATAAGCAAGTTTCAGAACTGACAAAACCCACTCACTCACTTATAACGGTATTTATCCAACCCCGGGGGCCTAAATATTGAATTTTTGCGTGAAGGTTTCTTTTAGGTCTAGAAATTTTACCTCCAAGGGATGAAACAAAGGGGTTAAAAGTTTTCAAAATTCACTTATGTATCTTTAGAACCAGCGAACATGGCTTAAAATTTAAAATGAAGGTTTTTTTATAGAATTGGGTGAGATGATTTTGTGAGTTTTCAAATTTCATCACCTAAGAATATATAGAGGGGCAGAGAGTTGGGGCGTTCCCTGAACCACACATCACCATAATTCCCCAAACCCTGGGCCTAAAAACTTGAAATATTGCTTTTTAGGACGGTAGGGGGATTGCCCTATAGGTTATAGATAGAAAAATCTAAACTAAAAAATTTCAAAATGGGGATCTGGGAAATGGGGGTTTTCTAGTTAAAAAAAAACCTTTTATATGAGGTAGAAAATTAAAATTTTGGCGGAGAGTTAGAGAGAATATGACTAGAAATAGCTAGCTAATTCTTAACATTTGAAATTTTTAAAAGTGAATTGAATTAAAAAAGGGGTGTTCAAAATTTCAAGAACTAATGGTGAACAACTTCTTACCAGTTTTATATAAAACTTAAATTTATCAGGCAAGTAAAAAGACCACTCCGAATAATATTAAAAGCTGAACATGTCAAATTTGTAATTGAGAAGTTAATAAATATGTAGAGTGGGGGGGGGGTATAAAAAGTAATAAATTGTTTTAAGCGTCGTAGAAAATTAAATTTGGCAGGTGGGTAGGAGGATGACTCCAGATAAACAGAGTCTTAAAATTCTAAATGTATTTATAGGAGTTGTTTAAATGGGGGCAGGGGTCTACAATTTTCAAAACTAATAGAAACAACTACTTTGTGGTAAGAAACTGAAACTAGGCAAGTCGGTATAAAGACCTAAGAAAATAACCATAAAGTACTGAATTTATTAAATATAAAAAGGAGGGAAGAATGCAAAAGGTTTTAAGTAAAAAGAAAAGAGAAAAAAACTTTCAGATGATGAAGAAAGCTGAAATATGCAATAAGTGTAGAAGGATTACTTCCATTAGGCAGTTAGTGTTAAATATTTACTATTTAGAAAGGGGGGGTAGTAACCAATTCTCAAAATTAAAATAATAAATTAATTTCAGTGTGGTGGAAGATTGAAATTTTATATGTGAATATAAGAACTACCTCAAATAAAAATTAAAGTATAATCATTAAATTTAAAAATGAAGCAGTAAATGGGGAAAGAGACGCATTTCAATATTCTTAAAACTAATATAAAAAAACACTATTAGGTGAAATGTATGCTCTACATGTAAGTCTAAAAACCTTTTCGGTCTGAACAAATCGAATTTCAAAATTTAAGCTTGGGAAATGGAAGAGCTTAAAATGTATACACTATTTTTAAGTGTGGTTTAAAATTTTAATTTGGCAAGCACTTGAATAAAACATATGATATAGTCAAATAAATCTTAAAAATTTCAAAATAGAATGGTAAAAAATTATAAACGGTGAGTTGATGGGGAAGGTCAAAATCTTTCAAAAACTATTATAAAATCTCTTTTTTTGTTAATGGAAGAAAATTTAAATTCCCCACGTTGTAAAAGGAACACTCCACAATACTCATAGAAGCTGGAAAGTTTGGAATTTAAAAATTGGGGTTGGCAAGTGACTAAAAGAAAAAATCTTCTCGATATAGTAGAAAATTTGAATTTTTTATAGGCAGAAAATAAACTATGACAAAAAACTAAGTATTTTCTTAAATAAACAAACTCTGGAGAAATATCTCGGTTAACCATGATGCTCTTTGAAAAATCGTTATGTTTATTATACAATATGTTTATGTAATAAATTATGTTATTTATGTATATTCTTTTGTGAACTGTGATGCTATTTTTTTTACAACAGATGTATGTATCATTAATTATTCCTAGTCTATTTATCTTATTTTATAATTTTAATAATTATACTTAGGTAAATATCGCGATATTAACGGATTGTGTTTGTTTGTGCACTCAGTTTGTGGACAAGCTAATTGAGTCTCGAATATTAAATGTATTATGTTCTATTAATTACCATGGTTGGTTTGTGATTTCCATAATTGACTCAGGATTGTACACCCATTAGGGTTATACGCTTAAGGACTAATTACCCTAATGGATTAGGAATTGGGAAGGTTAAATCCAAAGGAAATGAACCCGAATTTGCGTGAAGGTAGAGTGGAAAACCATTTAGGAAAAGCCTCTACCAGTTCACCCAAACAAGATCCGAACCTCGATCTGCCTGTCCTCGACAGTCTAACTCAACACGACTAGCGCGTTAGCTAACTACTCTACCAAGGCGCGTGTCGGATGTTAAAGTCCTAATTTGATAAATATTGCTAAATAACATTTCTTTATTTAATATCATCTGTTTGAAGCTTGTTGGTAATGATGTTGACGTGGCGCTAGAGCACGGGTCCGGGGACCGGTCCACTGCATCACTGTCTGTGTGTCCGTCTGTGCGTGTCGTCTCACGTTTCCCACGGACCAACCATGCTCCGTGGAGAACAACGAGACTTTTCATGGTCGGAGCTTGGCACGGGTCGTTGATTCTCTTGGGAGGCTTTGTCTTCAGTATCTACACGGTGCCTCGTCTGTTGGCACTCGGTGTCCTCTGCTGCATACAGCGGCACCTATCATGGCATTCATCGTTCTATATGTTCAGTATCGTCATCATAACCTTACGTATGAATACATGAAAGTATATCTAGTAGCCTTACCCCCCAAAATATGGTACCGTAGATCCACAGAAGTAAGTCAATAGATCGTGTGTATTCGGTACAGGTGTTTCACAGCTTCGAGAAAGTTCGTTAAGAGACGAAATATTACCGGGGAATACCTCACTCATAGTTGATATGGGTTCACTGGCCAGGTTCGCATCATGGCTAGTGTGCCAGACTCAACTAACGTAGAGGGATCCGAATTTTTGAATGTCTTACTAACCATCTAGGCTATCTTCATACTTACATTAATAATCCACGTAATGATGAGGGTATGATCAAAATGAAATATACCAACATTAGGTTGGAGAGGGATCAAGACATATGTCAGTAAAAAAACAGCACATTGATGGTTCCGACTGGGATTTGATCACTGATCTCTTGACTACTGGTCAAACCAGAGATTACGAAACTGATGCCATGTGTCCACCAAGCTGTGTGGGTTTCTGGCTAATACATGTTTGACTCTCCTTTATTGTATTCTTCATTACTTTCCCGTTATATAAAGGCATTAGCCATATATTTAAACTTTACCACCAGTCAAACCACTTGTAAAGATTGTATTAGTTTCAGAATGGAAAGAGCCCGTGGTGCTTAGCGAGTTCCGTTCAGTGTTTTTGTCCAGTTTTCTGAGGCGTTTAACGGTTGAGTTGCCTGAACGTGTCGATGCAGACGCATTGTCCGCCACTAGTATTGATTGACATAACAACAGGTCGACTAATTGAGTCTTTAGCCTCCGAGATAGTCGACAAAACACCAACTAACTCGTCTTGTTAGCACTGGGATGTTTAAATCTAACAGACGTAAAACTTCCAGGCAAAGGTTCACAACTTATTTCATCTGACGTTGTAATGATATTGGTTTGTATCAATCTAAAATATATAAAAAGTCATGGATGAAGGTAGTTTTTCTTTAAAGTAACATATGAAGAGTATCCTTTTATTTTATATCATCCATGAAGAAACACGCGCTTCTCAGAAATAATGTGAAAAGGATTTTACCAGTAAAATATATTTTTTATGCCATTCTTCCTGTTAAAGGAACAACTCCGCAGTATTTGGCAAAGACGCCACTTCTCTAGACCAATAAGAAGCTAGCCTTCACAACACCTGTCTCCAGGACTCTTCCTATTAGTTAGTTTTTACACTGTTGACGAGGGGAGAAAGATTCAAGGGGTATGTAATATATAAGCCGTTGTGCGTATGTTTAAGGCACACTCCTCGCCCACGCACAAGTCAGTCAGAGCCACATACTGGCAGTCACAGTCTAACACAGTATAAAATAACTTACATTAATATCACAAGTGTGCATTGATATAAAGTATTTAATTGGAGTATGTATAAGTAATTAACAGATGTCATTTATTATTATTATTATTAGCACCGCGTCTTACTACCCGTTCGGGTTATACGCACTTACGCTAATGTGTAATGGTAGGGTGATTGTGAGATGAAATGAAGGACCTACAGTTTAACGTGGAATCCGAACCACGGTGGCGGCCTGGCATTCCCCACATTTACAAGATGCCTTGTCAGAGGTGAAGGAAGTGTTTGGTAATCAGATAAATCTGTGCCGGGACCGAGGATTGAACCCCGGCCGCCAGCACAGAAGTCTGACACCTTACCCCTAGACCACCAGGTCACCCACGATGTCATTTAAATAAACCGTGTGTGAATAAACAGCCATCAAAAGTTCTCTTTCTTTAATTGTATTAATATACCGATTTAATTAGTGCTCAACCACGGAGCTATAGACAGCTGGTTAAACGGTATCTTTTCCGTACAGTGATGATAGGCGCTCGACCACGGAGCTATAGACAACCTAAACATCGTCACAGCATTATTATATCAGGGAATTAATCCGTAGTGTTTCAATCGACCACCAACGCGGCTCGATTTAATTCAATAGTGTTACAACGTAGATCATCAAATTCATACAACACCCTATTTATATAACTAAATGTGCTGGTAGGCCCTCAATTATTTAAACTGAATATAAAATACACTCATATATTTATATTTATTTTATATATTATATTTGTTTAGTTAAGTTTGTTTCTCTAAACATGTATGGAAGGTTGGCTTAGTTGATTCCTGGTGAGTTTTATAACTTAAGCCACTCTTGCAGATAGCCCCAGTGCGTCAGTCCAGTCTAAGACTAATAACGGCAATCTATAGGCCTCCCAAGTATCGCTGGCCAAATGGGGCCTAGGAAGAGACATACTTACCACACAATACCGTTAGGAGTCGGTGATGTCCTCCATTAGCTTAGATTGAACTGTGGACTGTAACTACTGCACATATACTAGGAACACAGATTGAACTGTGGACTGTAACTACTGTACATATACTAGGAACACAGATTGAACTGTGGACTGTAACTACTGCATCTATACTAGGAACAACAGATTGAATGTGGACTGTAACATATTACATATACTAGGAACACAGATTGAACTGTGGACTGTAACTACTGCATCTATACTAGGAACACAGATTGAACTGTGGACTGTAACTACTGTACATATACTAGGAACACAGATTGAACTGTGGACTGTAACTACTGCACATATACTAGGAACACAGATTGAACTGTGGACTTTATAAAACAGTGTTATTCGGGGTGAAATAGGGGTCATGTAATTTTGAACAATAATATTATATTTATATGAATATTTAGGCATATATTTATCACATATATTATGTCTGCACAGGTGACGACATTTCTTTCAACGCTTCTAAGCTAGAAACAATACAATAAAATATATAATCTTGAGGAACTAGTGGAATCATGTGTACCAGAGTTTAGTTGAAATATATCAATCAAATTAATATTAATTAGCGGAAGGATACAACAATTAGCTGGAAAACTCAAATGCCCAAGATGTCTTCTGACATAGCTAAAATTCTAATTAAATCATGATTACAGTAAAAGTATCATGTGTGTAGGATATTATATTTGTTATTATTTATTAATTAGACATGAACGCGCTGGTTGATGTGTGAGTGAGAAATCTACTTTGAAGCGCCAACATACTTAGGGTAGTAGCCAAAATTAAATTTTGAGTTAGATGCGGACTTATTGGGCACTATCCACTAAATTCTGGAATCAAAGAAAATTTATGAAGATTTAATGGCACTAGAAACTCTTTTGAGCTATTTTTGCAGTCAATAAGAACCATTATTATAAAATGTAAGTTCTATAGAAAAATAAAGTTTATATTAGGAAGATAAATAAATCTCATTCAAATGTAAAAATATATACTCTTCTCTATTTTGTGAATAAAACTTATAGCATATTTAATTCAAACTTTTTTTTTTTGGTTGATAACATTTGATCTTTATACAGTAATATAAGTTATCTAATTAAGGTTCCAAATGTGTAGCATTTTCTCAATTTTACAAAAATTAAATTTGTTGGATTTTACCGACACTTTATCATTGTTGTTTTAAATAATTTTAATTCACAATCGGCTCCATACTGTTGTTGAAACATCGCCTGATGGTGACATGGAAGAGGACGCGAAAAAAAGGCAGGTGGTTTTTGCCAAAATAAATTAAATATTGTTCAGTACAAATATATAATTTAACTTTCTTCCCATGGTGACCACATAATTTCTTGAATATCTGTCCAGAGTGTTCTGGAATTTGATGACAACTTTTTATCTTCATTTAAAAGGTTTGTTAGATAATGCCGCCATGCTCAAGACAGATATTCAACAACTGTTGATATCAAAATTTGATATGAATTAAACTCACAGCTGTACTGGGGCAGTATTACTTTTTTTTGCCATAAAAACTTTAAAAAACAGTCTCTTTACTCACGTCCCACCTTAACTAACCAGCTACATGCTTCGGTGGCCGCATGGTCTAAGCTGTCACTCTCGCAATAGATTTGACTGCTGATGACAAAGAGATCGGGGTTTGAATCCCGGTTGGTTGTACTTAGGATGGTTTCCCCTAAATGGTTTTCCACTCTTACTCCAAGCAAATGCGCATACACTTCCTCTAAATTGAACCTTCTCCACCCCTTATACATGATTGTGATTAGTACACATGTGTATAACCTGAACAGGTAGTAAGGTGAGCTATCCAGCTGTTTGGATCCCAGTCAACTGAAGTTACATATTCTTAGCTTTATTTGAAGTTGAGTGAGGTAGGCCTATCAGGTATGCTGAAGTTTCGGTCGAGGCGGTCCATTTGGTCAATAGCCCTGTGTTGAGAACCTTGAATACCATCATTTACCTGAACATCAGATTGATCTCTACAAGTCATATGTCTTTTCATGTAATGCACCTTTTATTTGTGTATTAATTAAATATTAAATAAATTAAAACTTTATTTGACTTTGACCTTATATAGAAGTACAGTGTTTCAAAACAATGTGTGTTTTTTTTTTCAACTGAAAATTTTTAGTGCACTACCAATGTGCAAAGCTGTACACCTTTTTATTATTATTATTATTATTATTATTATTATTATTATCACCGCGTCTTACTACCCGTTTGGGTTATACGCACTTACGCTAATGTGTAATGGTAGGGTGATTGTGAGATGAAATGGAGGACCTACAGTTTAACGTGGGATCCGAACCACGGTGGGGGTCTGGCATTCCCCACATTCACAAGTTGCGATTAATACACGTCTTGTCAGAGGTGAAGGAAGGGTTTGGCAATCAGATAAATCTGTGCCGGGACCAAGGATTGAAACCCGGACCACCTAGACCGCCAGGCCACCCTGTGTACACCTTTCTAATATTAGACTAAGTCGTAAACTAAATCTGAACGTGTAACTTATGTACTCAACTCTTCAGGGCTCTTTATTTTGTTTTAGTTCACATGGATTAGATTTTTATTAAAATTATTTGGACTCTTCAAGTCTTTAATCCAACTATTTGGGTAGTTATTTAATTAGCTAATCAGGCAAAACAAAACCGATACATAAGTAAAAACTTTGACAATCTTCACATATGACGTAGGTATAATTTATTTTCAGTACCTAGATAATTTAACTATTTTCAACAAACAATTCTGGCGTGATAATATGTTCCTAATAGCAAATAGACTAAATGGTTTCTTTGAGCTGGAAATCTGGTGCCGACAGTTTGTTTTCATCTGCAGCTGCAGCCGAGTGCGTCTTGTCCTGAGGGTGTGGTTGTTATTATGTGTAATGTAAAGTAACGCGGTGTAATGGAGGAAGATCGTGGGAACATAACCAGAGGATCTGGACCGCAGATGTACGTGCGGCTGTCTGGCCGCGATGAACCGACCAACACCTCTAGACACAGGTCCTGTATTCGACACCTAACTACCCACCTTGACTTCCGGCGCTTGGAAGATCCTGATTAGCTCGTGTCCTGACACTCTGAAATAGCTCTAATTGAAATAGTTTATCGCAGCTAGAAAAGTTCAATGGTCATTGAGAATATACAAGTGAGGTTTGGATTATTTTTAATTTTTCTTGGGAGTCTATTTTAACTCGCTAAAATAACTTTTTTTCCCCTAAAATGAACATTGCTAATGACTTTCTCCTATGATTTCAGTGTAACATAAAACATATTACCATATTTATTGTTTTTACATCAATGATGTCTGATACCTTAGCTCAGTCGGTAGCGATGTCCACTGACCTAAGCGTCCCGAGTTCGATTCTCAGGTTGAATAAAAAATGTATAGTTGATGAATTGTAGTTTTCACCTTTCACACTGATGAATTAATGGGTGGGGGTTTTGTTGTTGTGTCTGTTCTAGATTTAAGTTAGTCTATAAGTCGTATGCCGATATAATCAATCGCTTCAGAAAGTGCATGTTAGTAAACCAAATAATAATAATAACAATAACTAATAATAATACTGTTAAGGAATACACCCCAACAATGTTTATTTTGGTAAAAAAGGTTGTTATCAATATGATTCAAACAGTTTCCCAACAAAATTAATTTAATATCAAGATTAATTGTGAGTTTCTTTGTTTACCATGAAAGATATCAAACCTACCTTTCATAGTTCCACTATGACACAGGTTATAAGATAGTCCCATAATGCAGTTCGTCCTGGTAAGACTGCTACCTTTTGGGGTAAACCAAGTGTGCATCCTTAAGGGGGCCACCTACCAGATGGTTGAGGTCACTACGCACTCATAAATTCCGCACAATTAAAGGAGTGATTTGTGATTTGTAAATATGTCCATATCAATATGTTCTTATAAAATTAAAAACCTTAAATTTTAAGCCGTATAGCTATAAAAAAAAGTGTATGAAAAGGTAGATTTAACTAATTTCAAACCAATTTCAAGATGAAATCTCACGCTTCTGAGCTTAAGATAAACGGTAAGAAACCAATATTAGCTTTCCTGTAAAAAAAAAATAATAATAATTTTCGGACAGTCTCACAAGAGAACCTGTTAAGATAATTGAGGATTGTGGTTTTGAAGCTTCAAGGCTGCCATTCTCGTGAGAAATACTCGAGTGAGATGATGGTGATGATATCCTCCTAGTAGATTAACTCCTTAGTGACGGACCATACCACAACCTCTGCTTGAAGAACAACACAAACATATCAAGTTGGATTCACATTACAGGATTGTGCGCTGGCCTCGCCGCTACCAAGATCTGAATGTTTTGATCATCACTAGTTGTAATCATAGATCAAACATAGGACATGGAATATCTTATCCCACAGGAATAGAAAGATAAACACAACCCTGACAATACAGGGTCCATATTGGGTCTAGAGCAAGATAAACACAACCCTGACAATACAGGGTCCATATTGTGTCTAGAGCAAGATAAACACAACCCTGACAATACAGGGTCCATATTGGGTCTAGAGCAAGATAAACACAACCCTGACAATACAGGGTCCATATTGTGTCTAGAGCAAGATAAACACAACCCTGACAATACAGGGTCCATATTGTGTCTAGAGCAAGATAAACACAACCCTGACAATACAGGGTCCATATTGTGTCTAGAGCAAGATAAACACAACCCTGACAATACAGGGTCCATATTGTGTCTAGAGCAAGATAAACACAACCCTGACAATACAGGGTCCATATTGTGTCTAGAGCAAGATAAACACAACCCTGACAACACAGGGTCCATATTGTGTCTAGAGCAAGATAAACACAACCCTGACAATACAGGGTCCATATTGTGTCTAGAGCAAAATAAACACAACCCTGACAATACAGGGTCCATATTGTGTCTAGAGCAAGATAAACACAACCCTGACAATACAGGGTCCATATTGTGTCTAGAGCAAGATAAACACAACCCTGACAATACAGGGTCCATATTGTGTCTAGAGCAAGATAAACTCAACCCTGACAACACAGGGTCCATATTGTGTCTAGAGCAAGATAAACTCAACCCTACACTGTATTTGGGTGACTCGTCTCCCGATAAGGGAGAGTTTGATACCCAGACTTATATCAGATTAAATTTAAGACGGTTCCTACCCAAACTCGACTGGAATAGGCCAATCTCGCATATGAAACTGGCCCACTTTATTCTGATCTAGGTAAGTGTTGTCTTATATTTAGTATAGCGCCGCACTTGAAGTGTACTAAGTTTGACTAGACTTGAGTCTTTCTAATATTAAATTTGGTTGTTACCTGCATCGATATATTTTCTTGAATACGATTACTGTCATAAGCTTTACGCTGCACTCATACCCTTGTGCCAAAACTATTCAGCTTTATTTGTCCATAATCTTTGTCTTATTTGTCACGAACATCTTAATAGTGCTCTGCGGCCAATGTCAGACCATCTAACGGAGGTTAGCACTTACCGGAATAAAGTGAACCTTCACAAAACTGTGCGTCTAACGTACTTGACCGTCACCTTGTGGTAGGAATAGTCAAAGTATAATCTAGAGAATATGTGTCCAAATTTTCATAGAGGGAGGGTGGGAAAACGTTGAGGACCATACCTGTCTGAGATTAAACCCCCGACCACACCGCCATCGTCAAAGTAGACTAGGTGAGCCTGACATTCAGCTCGCGTGATCACCAATGCGAGTGGGCTGTACATACACGTTAATTACGCTAGGGAAATAGGGACGAGGAAGGTAATATTTTAGATAAAGTTTACCCACATCTGCGCCAAGGGAGAGTGGAAAATCATACCACCTTCAGTACATCCTATACTGGTATTCGAACCCCTATCCCTCCATCGCTGGTAAGCCGGTCTCACTATAGAGTGACAGATTAGACCATGTGCCCACCGAAGCGAGTGAAATAACATAAATTTATTTTTTCTTTGTTACATGCACACGACTCATAAATTAACTCAACATAGGACAGCATAAATTCTACGAAGTATCCAACTCATCATCATCATCATCATCAACTGTTTCCAGGCTGTGGCCGAGTCATTTTAGTTTCCATCTTCAACTATCATTCCACCAGCATTACTCCTTTAATCACTTCCTTTCTTATCCTCTCACTTGCATATCTTCTGTTATCTGCTCCTCCCATCTCTTTCTTCGGCATCCTCTCATTTCCTATCCTCACTACATGCCCATACCATCTCAGCCTTGCTTCCTCTACTATCTCATGTACTCCCGGATAACTTCATCCCTAATCTTGTTCCTCTCCTCGTGACAGCTAACATGCTCCTCACAAACTTCACTCCATGGTCTCCAACTCTGACGTCAAATGGTACATTTTTGGCCCAAGTCCCTGATTTAGTTTAGTGTCGGCTGTTGGGAAGCGACGTGCCACAGTCGACTATCGAACGTGCAGGTGACGGAGGGTAATGTGTGGGGGGGGGGGTCAACAAGACCCCTGAGACTCGCAGTAAAACAACAGCACTGAGTCAGCGGGCCGCTGATTGGCAGATTGGCTGACTTGGTCAGAAATACCCCTTCTGCATGTTTCACGCAAGACACCCCACACTCGCACGGAGCACTATATACCAGACAGGGGATATTGGTGCAATTCCTTTTATCTATCCCTATCAACATTTCTTTATTATATTTGAATAATATTAATGCTATCAATTACCATTTTTTATAGTCAGGGTTGGTTTGGGGGGATATATCTACTCTCTATGGCCATAGAAACCGGACCAGAATATTATAAATAATTTTAATTATTTATAATATGTGAATTTTCTTTAAATGTACCTTCCTTATTCTTGTTATTTAAATTATTTAATATGATATAAGAATATTCCAGACCCGAAGTCACATGTCTAGCATTAATAATAATTATAACCTCACTGTGTTAACGATCCACGTGGCAGAGCAGATAAAGCCCCACTCACACGATTGTTTCGTGGATATTAGTTCGATGCCAGGGACTCCAAAATAATGTAATATCCGTGTATGTGTATATGCATATTAACAAAAATATAAATTTGTAATGTACTGAACTATACATATATATCGGCCACATAGATTGGTGGAGATATGGACAAAGGGGTCAGTCTCGTCCAGTATAGTTACCCGGGAAGGCAAACGATAGAATCCCAATCGAGCGTACTGGAATGGTTTCCCACTCAAGCTAGCAACAAGCAAATTAAGGTTCACTTCTTCTAAATTCCATCCTTCTCATGCCAATATTATCCTGGTAATTAAAGGCAGGTCATTCAGGGACATAGGGAAGCAGTCTGCAGGTATCATGATGGTTATGAAGGGCAGGTCTTTCAGGGACAGAGGGAAGCAGTCTGCAGGTATCATGATGGTTATGAAGGCAGGTCTTTCAGGGACAGAGGAAGCAGTCTGCAGGTATCATGATGGTTATGAAGGCAGGTCTTTCAGGGACAGAGGGAAGCAGTCTGCAGGTATCATGATGGATATGAAGGGCAGGTCTTTCAGGACAGAGGGAAGCAGTCTGCAGGTATCATGATGGTTATGAAGGGCAGGTCTTTCAGGGACAGAGGGAAGCAGTCTGCAGGTATCATGATGGTTATGAAGGCGGGTCTTTCAGGACAGAGGGAATCAGTCTGCAGGTATCATGATGGTTATGAAGGGCAGGTCTTTCAGGGACAGAGGGAAGCAGTCTGCAGGTATCATGATGGTTATGAAGGGCAGGTCTTTCAGGGACAGAGGGAAGCAGTCTGCAGGTATCATGATGGTTATGAAGGGCAGGTCTTTCAGGGACAGAGGGAAGCAGTCTGCAGGTATCATGATGGCAATGAAGAGCAGGTCTTTCAGGGACAGAGGGAAGCAGTCTGCAGGTATCATGATGGTAATGAAGGGTAGGTCTTTCAGGGACAGAGGGGAGCAGTCTGCAGGTATCATGATGGTAATGAAGGGCAGGTCTTTCAGGGACAGAGGGAAGCAGTATGCAGGTGCATGATGTCGTATCAGGAACCTGTGGGCACCACCACTCGATGACGTCACTTCCTGTGCGAGGGTGTAGCTTCCTTAGGCCTACGTGACCACACGCTCTTCTTGGAAGTCAATGAACTTGTTCTTTCTTCGGTACCGACTAAAACAAATTATCTTTATTATGTTCGAAATTGATTTTTTATTTCCAACATTAATATTTATCATCATAGTGCTTTATCACCCTTTTCAAAATTAACATTCTTTGAAACAGTGTTTTGATGAACAACGAGCAGAATTAATCTTGACAATGTTTGTAGCACCCATGGCTGGTATGTAAAAGGAGCATTTTAAGAAATGATTTAGTATTTATCAAATATATCTCAAGTTCCGAGGAGGGGGGAGAGGGGAGGGTAGTAAGTACAATTATTGATGTATTTGATTTATTTTATCACTTAAATGCATAAAAAATTGCTATGTTTTAAATAAGCATATTTAACATTTAATTTGAAGGTGAAGATAGGAATAAATAGTTATGTCCGAGGTATTTCCTAGGAGTGTAGCTGGTTGGGTGACCATTGGGAGACAATTTGGTGTTATCTTGTCCCACTGATTAAGAAGGGAAAATTCTTATTAAATAATAAATTGATACTATTATCAGCTGAGCTCGGACCACTGTCATGTTAGTTTATAAATGGTTAAAACGTGACGCCTGGACAAAGGATTCGAACCAATGTTCTTTAGCCTATCGTGTCATTTCTCTACCACTGAGCTATCCGGGGTGGATCCTCTTACACCTTGTGACCAAGCTCATTTATCTCTCATAGCTTAAGTTAGCTTAGTGGTTAAGAATGACCTTAATCATTGGATAATCATTGGACAGCTCAGTGGTAAAGTTTTCACACGCTAAATTAAAAGTAGTGGGTATCAATTCCAGTTTTCAGGTGTCTTTTATTAAAAAAACTTTATTTAAACTTATAAGTTATAAACTAATTTTAGAACAGACTCAAGACCCAGTCTCTCTAAAATGTATTATTGTCATATCGAAATTCCCAATTACGTCAGAAATACAACTTTTTCAATGCGGATATCGAACTCGGGACCCTGAATTACGTCAGAAATACAACTTTTTCAATGCCGGATATCGAACACAGGACCCTGAATTACGTCAGAAATACAACTTTTTCATTGCCGGATATCGAACACAGGACCCTGAATTACGTCAGAAATACAACTTTTTCAATGCGGATACCGAACACGGGACCCTGAATTACGTCAGAAATACAACTTTTTCAATGCCGGATACGAACACGGGACTCTGAATTAGGAGGTCAAACGTGTTATCGACTTGGTCACACAAAAACTCTTATATAATTCATTATTGAAATTACCATCTTCGATGGACGATATGCTTTAGACGTCACACTCGTAATGGACTGGACTGTCCATGATGGAGGTCGGAGTTCGAAGTCAGGTTGGATGTTTTGAGGGTGTTTTAATTAGTGGTTTTCCCCCTCTCGCCAAGCAAATTTAGGTACAATTCCTTAAATTCAACTTTCTTCATTACTAGCCTACCTAAACTTTCTTTTAAAAAAACGCAATCACGCTAGCAGCGGTTCTCTTGAGTGAATATGTTTCAACGAACAACGAAAGAAATAGTTTGGTTTTTCTATTAAAAAACAACATTGTAAAACCTAATTTACACGCAAAACCATAAAATGACTGAAAGCATACCTAAATTTAAGGCGCAACTGTAGTTACACTAAAAATGTTATTTTTGCTTGAAGAAACAGTTGTGATGGTTTTTCAGTAATTATTATTCGTTCTTTGAAAATAGAAACAAGTATCAGTGCTCGTATTGATCAACATAGCGA
Organism: Timema cristinae; assembly: GCA_039000515.1. Taxonomy (NCBI): domain Eukaryota; kingdom Metazoa; phylum Arthropoda; class Insecta; order Phasmatodea; family Timematidae; genus Timema; species Timema cristinae. The sequence goes on from JBCFYV010000001.1 coordinate 3,500,216, forward strand.
GTTACATTGTTACAGTTACACTCTTAGGTAGTTCAATTTTGATTTAAACTGCATTAAAAAATGCATGTAAAACACTATCGCCCATAAACTTGATGTGTTTTCGATACTGACCAGTGTGGTACAACTCTAACATCCTCAGAGGACAGCTCTAAATTTAATTATATCATTTTCAAATGTTTGTTAAGTTGCTTACTTGTCAATATTTTCAAATGTCTGTTAAGTTGCTTACTTGTCAATATTTTCAAATGTTTGTTAAGTTGCTTACTTGTCAATATTTTCAAATGTTTGTTAAGTTGCTTACTTGTCAATATTTTCAAATGTTTGTTAAGTTGCTTACTTGTCAATATTTTCAAATGTTTGTTAAGTTGCTTACTTGTCAATATTTTCAAATGTTTGTTAAGTTGCTTACTTGTCAATATTTTCAAATGTTTGTTAAGTTGCTTACTTGTCAATATTTTCAAATGTTTGTTAAGTTGCTTACTTGTCAATATTTTTCTTTAAGTCACAAACCGAAGATTGTTTTGATGTGATTTCTCTCCATCCGGGGCTTGGCTTGCATTCAGCTCTTCGGCTGGTTAGTGCCACCCGCACCATCTGATATACATACCATGTACCAGGGGATTTCAGGGAGTGTGGTGGTTCTTCGCTACCTTCCACACTGAATTTCTACGAGCAAGCGTGAAAGGGCCAACCAATTATTTTTTCTCCAGAAATGGTATTTTCACACACCTCCCAGGGTTCTCTAAAATGCCATAATAGACATGGAACCACTGTCCTTACTTCCCTTCCGTAGGAAGTTGTGCTACGAATTTGTATCTCTCGGGACTTTTCTCCAAGATTACCGAGGTCGAATACTCATTGATAGGAACAATAAAATCCACGAACCCCAACAATTTCTGGAAGTTTCCTTGCCTAGGGCTTTTGAGTCACTCTAATATAGCTTACTTTATATTCTCCAAAATAAGGAGTAGAGCAGAAGTAGTTCCAACTCGATCCAATTAGTACATACTTCTTGAGTTTACTGGGAACAAACAAAAGACAATCGAAGGCATATACCAATTTAGAGTTGTGTTATATGTATAGATTGTGATTATATTAGATTAAATATTGTATTCAATAAATCCTGCAACTTTGGAGGATTTTAATATAAAACTAAATTTTTAAAAGTATTAATACTAATTGTATATTATCCTAAAAGTATAAATTCAAAGAGAGAAACGTATTTATTAAACACATTTTAAAACACTTTTTTATATAATATCTAGAGTATCGAAATTACTATTTCATCCTAAGCCGACTGGCAAATATATTATAGTGTATTAATTTTGTTTATGATTAATCACTAAGAAGATTAAATCTTATGCTAGTGGTATTGCTTGAAATGCACGTTTGGATGCCTTTAATCCGCATTGGTGGGCCCGAAGACTAAGGCGTAAGGTTCGTTTGGTCTGGTTTTCCTGTGATGGGGAGTTTAATATTCCAAACCAGGTCGAGTGTAATGATATGGTTCTCTCTGAAATGTTTTCCCACTCTCCCTAAAATTAAACGCAGGTACATTTTTAATTAAAAATGTTTCTTTCCTCGGCTAGATTATTATATTGGTTTACGGATAGCCCAAACGAGCAGAAAGTATCCTCTCGGTGGGTGCAAAATGCGCACGATAGGAGGTTGTGTTGGTGTGTAGAAAGAGGGAGAGGTAGGTTCTGGTCATTGATTGTAAGAAACAGGGCACAAGGGCGAGGGGCCCCATGGGACAACCATCCCCCTCTATATCTTGTAGGGGCTGGGATATCATCTAGCCCCTCTATACTCTGGTGTACGGTTACCATACATTACCACCTCCTTGGTACTAAACAGTGGGTGGAATGCGCTGCACTCTGGAGAGCAGGACAGAGAGATTCAGACAAGACACCTGGAGAGAGAGGGGATTGCGAGCTAGAGACACTGGACAGAGAGATTCAGACAAGACACCTGGAGAGAGAGGGGATTGCAAGCTAGAGACACAGGACAGAGATATTAGGACAAGACACCTGGAGAGAGAGAGGGATTGCGAGCTAGAGACACAGGACAGAGAGATTCAGACAAGACTCTTGGAGAGAGAGGGGATTGCGAGCTAGAGACACAGGACAGAGAGATTAGGACAAGACACCTGGAGAGAGAGAGGGGATTGCGAGCTAGAGACACAGGACAGAGAGATTCAGACAAGACTCTGGAGAGAGAGGGATTGCGAGCTAGAGAGACACAGGACAGAGATATTAGGACAAGACATTGGAGAGAGAGGGGATTGCGAGCTAGAGACACGGACAGAGAGATTCAGACAAGACACTGGAGAGAGAGGGGATTGCGAGCTAGAGACACAGGACAGAGATATTAGACAAGACACCTGGAGAGGAGAGGGGATTGCGAGCTAGAGACACAGGACAGAGATATTAGGACAAGACCTGGAGAGAGAGGGGATTGCAGCTAGAGACACAGGACAGAGAGATTAGGACAAGACACCTGGAGAGAGAGGGATTGGAGCTAGAGAACACAGGACAGAGAGATATTAGGACAAGACACCTGGAGAGAGAGAGGGGATTGCGAGCTAGAGACACAGGACAGAGATATTAGGACAAGACACCTGGAGAGAGAGGGGATGCGAGCTAGACAGAGAGATAAGGACAAGACACGGAGATATAGGACGAAGACAAGGACAGAGATCAGAGAGAACTGGAGAGAGGGGGATTGCGAGCTAGAGACACAGGACAGAGAATTGGACAAGACACTGGAGAGAGAGGGGATTGCGAGCTAGAGACACAGGACAGAGATATTAGACAAGACACTGGAGAGAGAGGGATTGCGAGCTAGAGACACAGGACAGAGAATTCAGGACAAGACACCTGGAGAGAGAGGGGATTGCGAGCTAGAGACACAGGACAGAAGATTAGACAAGACACTGGAGAGAGGGGATTGGAGTAGAGACACAGGACAGAGAGATTCAGACAAGAACTGGAAGAGAGGGGATTGCGAGCTAGAGACACAGGACAGAGAATTAGGCAAGACACTGGAGAGAGAGGGATTGCGAGCTAGAGACACAGGACAAGAGATATTAGGACAAGACACTGGAGAGAGAGGGGATTGCGAGCTAGAGACACAGGACAGAGATTAGACAAGACACCTGAGAGAGAGAGGGATTGCGAGCTAGAGACACAGACAGAGATATTAGACAAGACACCTGGAGAGAGAGGGATTGCGAGCTAGAGACACAGGACAGAGATTAGGACAAGACACCTGGAGAGAGAGGGATTGCAGCTAGAGACACAGGACAGAGAATTAGACAAGACACCTGGAGAGAGAGGGATTGCGAGCTAGAGACACAGGACAGAGATTAGACAAGACACTGGAGAGAGAGGGATTGCGAGCTAGAGACACAGGACAGAGATATTAGACAAGACACTGGAGAGAGAGGGGATTGCGAGCTAGAGACACAGGACAGAGAATTAGACAAGACACTGGAGAGAGAGGGGATTGCGAGCTAGAGACACAGGACAAGATATTAGACAAGAACTTGGAGAGAGAGGGGATTGCGAGCTAGAGACACAGACAAAAGATTAGACAAACACTGGAGAGAGAGGGATTGCGAGCTAGAGACACAGGACAGAGATATTAGGACAAGACACTGGAGAGAGAGGGGATTGCGAGCTAGAGAACACAGGACAGAGATATTAGGACAAGACACCTGGAGAGAGAGGGGATTGCGAGCTAGAGACACAGGACAGAGAGATTCAGACAAGACACTGGAGAGGAGGGGATTGCGAGCTAGAGACACAGGACAGAGAATTAGGACAAGACACCTGGAGAGAGAGGGGATTGCGAGCTAGAGACACAGCAGAGATATTAGGACAAGACACTGGAAGAGAGGGATTGCGAGACTAGAGACACAGACAGAGAATTAGGACAAGACCTGGAGAGAGAGGGGATTGCGAGCTAGAGACACAGGACAGAGAGATTAGACAAGACACTGGAGAGAGAGGGGATTGCGAGCTAGAGACACAGGACAGAGATATTAGACAAGACACCTGGAGAGAGAGGGGATTGCGAGCTAGAGACACAGGACAAGAGATATTAGGACAAGACACCTGGAGAGAGAGGGGATTGCGAGCTAGAGACACAGGACAGAGATATTAGGACAAGACACTGGAGAGAGAGGGATTGCGAGCTAGAGACACAGGACAGAAGGATATTAGACAAAGACACATGGAGAGAAGAGGGATTGCGAGCTAGAGACACAGGACAGAGATATTAGGACAAGACACCTGAGAGAGAGGGGATTGCGAGCTAGAGACACAGGACAGAGAATTAGACAAGACACCTTGGAGAGAGAGGGATTGCGAGCTAGAGACACAGGACAGAGATATTAGGACAAGACACCTGGAGAGAGAGGGGATTGCGAGCTAGAGACACAGGACAGAGATATTAGGACAAGACACTTGGAGAGAGAGGGGATTGCGAGCTAGAGACACAGGACAGAGATATTCAGACAAGACACCTGAGAGAGAGGGGATTGCGAGCTAGAGACACAGGACAGAGATATTAGACAAGACACCTGGAGAGAGAGGGGATTGCGAGCTAGAGACACAGGACAGAGATATTCAAGACAAGGGGACAACTTGGAGAGAGAGGGGATTGCGAAGCTAGAGACACAGGACAGAGATATTAGGACAAGACACCTGGAGAGAGAGGGGATTGCGAGCTAGAGACACAGGACAGAGATATTAGGACAAGACACCTGGAGAGAGAGGGGATTGCGAGCTAGAGACACAGGACAGAGATATTAGGACAAGACACTTGGAGAGAGAGGGGATTGCGAGCTAGAGACACAGGACAGAGATATTAGGACAAGACACCTGGAGAGAGACGGGATTGCGAGCTAGAGACACAGGACAGAGATATTAGGACAAGACACCTGGAGAGAGAGGGGATTGCGAGCTAGAGACACAGGACAGAGATATTAGGACAAGACACCTGGAGAGAGAGGGGATTGCGAGCTAGAGACACAGGACAGAGATATTAGGACAAGACACCTGGAGAGAGAGAAGTCTGATTCTAAAGCTGGCGGCATTTGGCATAAAGCATTGATTTTCCTCATGGTTTTTATAAAGTTTCGATACTTCACTTAAACGCATAATTAACTTTGTTTTTACATAAAAAATGTTTAATATACGTATTATTTTCAAACATTATTATTTTTATATAAATACATTTTCTTCGAATAGTATATTTAATAAGCCAAAACAATATTTTGTACTAAGTTTCATATAAAATAATTTAAGATATAACTTTTAAAAGTAAACATTTGTTTATACACACAATATAATAGATGATATATTTACAATTCAAAAATATCTTTATACATACAATGGTTAACCACAAAGATCTGTTTGCACTATAATTAGTACCAGAACTTAATTATTGTTTATTCATTTGATTATATCCGTCGCGTGGTTTCGATTAAAAGCACACATCAATTATGGTAATTGAATAGAATGAGGAAGACATCATTTTAGAGAAACAGTGGGAATATATTGGCATTTGCGTGAAGAGAGAGTAGAATTTTTTTTATAGAAAACCATTCTCATCCCACCCGACTGGGATTCGATCCCCAATCACCCTGGTGCAGAAAGTGACGTGGGCTGTTCCTAATTAAAACATAGAACTGAATGTCATTCTTTAAATAAATATAGGTATTCAGAATTTCTCATGTTCTTATCAATAATTTGACTGGAGATTATTATTGGGTGCTAAAGTTGTAAGTGATCTTTTCTGTCCTTAAACTGCTAAGCTTTACAGTTCATCCTGACCTTGAACGTTTCCACTATGGCGTAAGCTTATATATATATAACACAACCATAGTGCAATTTGACAAGGATATACTGCTTCTTTTCAATGTAAACGGGGTGTACAGGTAAGCAAGGTTTTTGGTCTTGAATTGTACCATGGTTTTACAAACGTATATATTTTAAATGAATTCCTAATTGTAGTCTCATTATAAGCTTGTCGAGTAATATATTCTAAACATTCTCGCTTTGAGAACCAAATAAGGTTCTAATTTTTTACAACCTCTTCCTTAGCACTGCGTCTTACTACCCGTTTGGGTTATACGCGTTGTACCAATTTGATATTTTATTCATCACTTACCCGCTTCGGTGGACGCATGGCTTAAGGTTTAAAAGTAAACTAGACTGCAATGACGGGTAGATCAAGGTTCGAATCTTTGTCAGGAGTAGCAAGAGTTATTTTCCATAAATTGTTTTATATTCTCCCTACACGCAAGTGTGGGTACATTTCCTCAAAATATAGCCTTATTCATTGATAAAACCATTAGCGTAACTAGCATATAGCCCGACGGGTAGTAATATATGGTGCTGACAAAAAATACTTCATTTACGGACACATACATATCTGGATATATCTCAAGTAATTTTTTTAAATGAAGAATTACACATGTAGACAGGAATCGAACCTTGGACCATTCATTGACTCAGTGTGTTGGAGGGGCTAGGTTTGATTCCGGCACCCATTTGTGTCACTTTTATTATTAGCACCGCGTCTTACTACCCGTTCGGGCTACACGCACTTACGCTAATTGTAATGGTAGGGTGATTGTGAGATGAAATGAAGGACCTACAGTTTAACGTGGAATCCGAACCACGGTGGAGGCCTGGCATTCCCCAATTCACAAGATGTCTTGTCAGAGGTGAAGGAAGGGTTTGGTAATCAGATAAATCTGTGCTGGGACCGAGGATTGAACCCGTACCCCCAACACGTTACCCCTAGATCGCCAGGTCACCCTGCCCATTTGTGATTTTAAAATATATTTAATTAAATTCAATCTAAGAATAAAATATGTATCATTCCTAAAGAGATTATTTGAATGAAATTGAATATTTCAAACTAACTGAATGTATGTCTGGAGAGGATCCACAATCTCGAACAAAATATTGAACATTCTAGTTTAAAAAACCTCATGATATTTTCGAAATTGTAGCAATAGTCTAAAACAGCCGCCGGCACCTCAGGAATGGAGAAATGTCTTATTCGGGCAATGGAACTTTTCTCCCTGGAGGGTGGAGAGGGGGAATAAATTGAAAGACATCAAAGCGATCTTGTAAGATGTTTTCTGGGAGACTGTAGGAATGGTTGTTTTAAAAGGTTGTGGAGTTAAAAAGGGGGCGTCTGACCTTCACAGAAGACAAAAATAAGAAGGGGAGTTAACCTTATCAACACCTTGGTTCTTTCCACTTCTTGAAAGTCTTTTACAAACCGCACACACTAGCTTGGACGTGAATATTTCATGTTGGCTACACGCTACACACTTTCAAACACATTTGTTAAATGTCACTATGCTATGATAAAAACAATTCAAAATGTAAAATTATTTAACTTTAACTATTACTAACTTTTCAAACTTTACATTTATCTCCCACTATTCTATAATTATAGTAACAAATATATATTAATTAGCTACCACTATTCTCAATCTATGAGACTGACGTTTACACGTCACTTTTATAAAATGATAACACCCTAAAACAGTGTTTCCCAAAGTTGTGTTATGGAGGACCATCAATTGAGGGTTATGCGCACCAGGGACCAACGAGAGCCTTGGGAAGGGGTGGGGAGTCCAAGTTATGTATGAAAAATATTATTTAAAGGCAAATCCATTTTTGTGAGTATAAATATTAGACAAAAATTAATTTACTAAATGAAATGTTGAAAAAATATATATAATTACTTTGGTGTAGTATTTTTTTTTAATAATTACTAAGATATGTTTACTTAATGTTGAAAATAAAATAAATACAGCATAGTATGGATATTTCATTTTTAATCCTTTGCAATTCAGATGTTTGTCCTAGGCTTATATTTGATCAACAATATTAAATCAATTAATCAATTATTATTACTAAACTTCCTAAAATCCTACGGTCCACATGATAGGCTACCTCGGGCCACAATTTTAGAAACTATAGACAATATTTGTGAAGTGAGAGGTTCACTTGTAGTTGAAAAAGCACCTTAAATAAAATAGGGTATTTTAATAAATAATTTATGGACAAAGATTTATAAAGAAAATACAAACTTGTTGTAGCTAAGTAAAGGGGGCTGTCTCGGTAAGTGAGAAATTACCTTCCAGACGTTCAGCTCTAAAACCATATTTAATTTTACGTTGCATTATTCCAAATATGGTTCACGCCAATATAAAGTAAAAAGATTCTAAATGGGGGTCTTTTTCCGTAACAATCCCATAGCTTGAGTCTTACTAGTAGAAAAACATATATTCAATGACTTTCTAAGCTAAGTTGCGAAGCTATGAGATTGGAATGGGTGGGGGGAAAAAGGCTCTAGATTTAGCCTTCCTCTGACAAACTCAAGTAATTTTTTTATAGTCTCACAACATAAAATTTAAGATAGTTGAGAACTAGCAGGAGAACTAGCAGCGAGCTTTACTCTTTACCTTGAAATAAGAATATTCTGTAAATTGAAAAATTAAACCTGGACACGAGAATCGAACACGGGACCTTTGATTTAGTACGTCAATGCTCTAACCACTGAGCTATCCCGGAATCTTCACGTGGCCAGGATCATTCTTCACTCATATTTTAATTTTCAGAATATGACATCTTGATGGAGTAATTCTCACCAAAAACATAAATAATAGCTTTGGATATTTGATTCTTGGAATAAGACGTTTCGAAGTTTTCTTTTCTCTCTTTCTTATTGACATGACATAGTGTTGCTATAGGTGAAGGGCGAAAGGGTGTGTAAGCTTGGACCTAGTATAGAGGTAGTTCCAGAAAACAGCACAGACCATTGTATTTTAAGTCATGTGGACTGACAGTTATTGAAAATTTATCGCTAACCCCCTTAAGCTGGTGATGAAGAGAACGCAAATTAAGGGCAGAATTTTTGAAGTTTTTGTATTAAAACTTTTTTTTGTCAAAATAAATCAAATACTTCTTCAGTAAAAACATTTGAGTTCAATTTTCTTCACACGATGATAATATCAACATTTGTTGAATATCTGCTATGGGTGGACAGGATTTTAATGACAACCTTTTCTCTTCATTTACAAAGTTTATCACATAATACTGCTATGCTCGTGACAGATATTCAACAAATGTTGATATCAACATGTGAATAACAATAAAACTATTTTGTACTGACGCAATATTTTATTTATTTTGGCCGAAAAAAGTTTCACAACAAAAACTGCAAATGCAAAAACTCTGGCCTTTCCTCACGTTATCTAAATCCACACCGAAAGATATATCTAATAAAGCAACTGCTTTGCCAAATAGATGGATTCATTTTATTTTTAAATATTACATGCATCGGTGATCACGCCGAATCATACGACAAACCTGTATTGCCTTGTTTACTGTTGATGGGAATGTTATGGTTTGAATCCTGGGCGAGTCTATTGGTAGAATTTTTTTTTCATAAATTGTTACACCACTCACCCTCCCCTCAAATGCGGGTACATTTACTCTAGCATTTTACTGTTGATTGTTCTTACTCTACTAACATGAACAATCCAAGTGGGAAAGAGGGGGGGGTCTTAGTATTTCGGAGAAACCTGTAAAACACTGGCAGTCTCGTATTGAGAAACTTTTGGCAACCCCGAGTAAAGTGAGTTGTCTGCTGGCACAGCTCAGGGGCCTTAGTTTTGAAACTTGCGAGTAGCGAGTCGCTAGCGGATTACTCGATACTCGCTTGTAATCTCGCAAATACCTAGTTTTGAAACTTCAGCGCTGCGAAAACTGACGTCACACGATCGAATAGCGAGCGGATTCTACTCGCCAGCCTCACACCGTGCGAGACAGGCCTTGTCTATCGAATAGGCAATAAAATAACAAAATGGATGCCATCCCCCTCTTCGGTTGCAGCTTTCCGAGAGTGATTTTGTTGAAATAAACCTATCACTGTACAAAATAGGTTTACAGAAGAAAAGAATATGATTGCTTTGTACACTTTATACAATCCTTCAATACAAATATTTGTTTGGGTGAAAACCAAACTATATATTCTAATTTTTTCAATTTCCTCAATGGTCAATTTGGGTGAGTCGGTAACGTGACCGTCTCGTGATCTAAGGTTCGCGTGTTCAAATCCTTAAAAAAAAAATTTTTTTTTTTTTAATTTATCAGACTTTAAACTTTAATTTTAAATGATCGTATTAGTAAGCATATAATATGTTTTAAATATATTTTATAGAAATACACAAGGTATTTGAGCCTAAGTAGACTAACATAACAGTCGTTAAAATAAATTAAAAAAGCTAGGCCTACATTAATTTTGAAATTTTGTATGTAGGTGATTATTTAAAAATTAAATAATGGGTTTTATGACATAAAATTGTACACATTCTAAAATAAGGCTTGTACACATTTTAAAATAAGGCTAAGTAAGCTAATTATTATTCGCATAGTAAAATTTTTTAGGGTATATTTATGTTTTAAAAATAGTTGCGAAAATAAAAAAATATATTACTGAATTCTAATTACGAAAACGTGATTTAAATTCAGATAAAAATTAAAATATTTTACCTAGGTTGGGATTGAATTCGTGGGAGTACGAATTCGGGTCAAGCGCGCAACCAAGTGTGCTAAATTGGATTGTTTCATAGAGGCGGTTTTTATTTACTTATATAACTTTGAGAAAATTTTGAGTTAACACGTTTAGATGTATACAATTGGAAGATGGTTTCCCAATGAAACTAAACTAACCGTTGTATATGATGTAATCAATACAATAATAATGTTTACTTTCAGTTACGTATCTTGTATAATGACGTGTTGTGGCATACCATCGCCCCAACCCTTTGACACGTCATGGTTTTACAGTGTTGTCAGATTTAAAATTCAGTCGCTAGCGAGTAAGCCGTATTCGATAGTAGATCAACTCGCAGCACGAAAGAAGCATTTCAAGACTAGCACTTTTAGCATTCAGCCTCCGACTAGCGAGACAGCAACTGGCGAGTTCATTCGGTAGCGAGTCTACCCGCAGGTTTCAAAACTAGGGGCCCTGTACAGAACTGTGGTAACTCAATATAACCTCTCGTAGACGCTCCCACTCTAACTGGGGGAGGGAGAAGAGGGAGGTAGAGAGGAATTCTAGGAGCAATTTGAGCCGAGAAGCTGCATGGACCCTTAATTTTGTTTTCACACGCACTCCGTCCGGCCTTTTCCTCCCCCTTTTATCCGTTTCTTTGTTCCTTGGCGGTGGTGTTTATTGGTGGGTGGATGGAGGGGGTGGTCTCCAGGGAAGGTCTTATCATCCTCCTCTACGTGAGGAACTGGACAACTGGTCCTCAAGTGACGCCTCGCGGGTGCTCTTACTTCGTGGACATCTTCAAACGAATGTGTTGACGCGACAAACGTGTATAGGACTGCGGACTGGGCCGGATTTACTGCTTTACCAGGAGAGTTTATAGAGGATGTGTAGCAGCCTCCATTCGAGGAGTTATTAAATAGGTTAAAAGTGCTTGGCTAGTTACAGTGAATATATATGTATATGTGTGTGTGTCTAATGTATGTACAGAATGTTTGGAAACTCATATCCCAAACTGCACATATAGTTTGTTTGAACCAAAAGTAAAATAAAATCCCTGTGCACTTATATCCGGAAAACTATGCTAGGACTATTAAATGGTGTTCAAAGTTTCTGTGTACAGCGCCGGGAGAGCAAAGCTGTTCAAGCATGCGTGTACAACAGGTTGCATAGGAGTTAGGCGCGCGATACTATACACCTCGACATCTTGGAGTACGGCAGCAGAACATACCACAGTTAATAGTAAACAACCCACCAGTCCATCTAGAAATGTTACTACGTTCTGAGGCTCATCATTAACGCTTTCAAATCACAGAAAGTGTTTGCCATTATTACATGTGTAATTACACGTGCCTAACTCTTATGCAACCTGTTGTACACGCATGTTTGACAGCTTTGCTCTTCCGGCGTTGTACGCCTAAACTTTGAACACAATTTATTGGTATTAGTATAGTTTTCTGGATGTAACTGTACAGGGATTTTGTATTACTTTTGGTTCAAACAAATTATATGTGCAGTTTGGGATATGAGATTCCAAACACCCTGTATATTAGATATGGGACGCTCGAATCACGAAATCCTATGGTATCGCAAAATAGCATCTAGAATACAATTATGAAGACCTTGAACTGATATAAGAATTTTAAGCAATGGGTAAAAGGAATAATACGAACTTGAATAATTGGGGGAAGTAACAAAATCCACCTCGTGAAGACCCCTTTATCTTAATTATTATCTTGGTCGATGATTGTAAAACTGATTGGTTGCTCGTATAGGTTTTATTAGTAATGAGTTGATTGTGCAAATGGGGGTCTCGCCGACATAGAATTAGGCTAAATCAAGATCTGATGTCTGAGAAAGTGGTGCTTGGGACGGCCGGCACAACCTTATCAGACGTAACTCAAGTTGGCCCACCACATTGCTGGAAAAAAAAGTTCTAATCGTGTGTGCTCTATTTGTGCTCATATGGCCCGAACATGAACATTTGTGCTGTAAAACTTGCCCATTTAGAAAATACTTAATGTTGCGGGCCAAACTTGAGTTAGGTGAGGTTGTGTGACATGCAATGTTGTAGACCAGAGTCTCTCCAGTCAAAATTGTCAACACTATAGATCTAGAGCAGTGGTCGGCAAAGTGCGGCTCCAGAGCCGCATGTGGCTCTTTGACACCTTAAGTGCGGCTCTGACACAAATATCCACGGAAGGCGCAATAACATTTTCATTTTAAAAAAACTAGGTAAACGAAAAATTACATCTTATTTTGATAAATTAAAATTCTTCTATAAATCGAGAACATATATAATTTTTTGTTTAAGCTAAAAGATAGATAGGTAATTAAAATTTTATATTGTTGTAAAAATACGTAACGAACATCGAGTTTAATTTTATTAGTTTTCGTAAACGTAAACACAAACCATGTACAAACTACCGACTGAAATTGTTCGTATTTTTCGGCGTACTCCGGTGTGATACAAAGGTACAAAGCATGCGCGCGCATACTTTTTCTAAAGTAGTGGGGGTACAAATTGGCATCACAGATCAGCAGTTGCAGTGTGAACAGTTTTGTCTTTTCTACTTTGTCTGCCGTTGTCCTGTCTTATTAAAAAGTTGTTGTATTTTCAATCTAGTTGCACATCTTACAGGTATATTTATACGATTTTATTACACCTGCTATGTATGTTTGTGATTCCGGATCAAAATTTGTAATCAATTTTCAATAACTTCTATTTGTCCAAATGTTGGAAGTTTTCTTCCATTTTTGGTCATTCTAAAAGTTTTGTTATTTAGATGATTGAAAAAATTATTCGTAAGTTATGGAATTAGTGATTACCATTATCAACTCCATTTTAGCTAAAGCTCTTAATCATCGCAATTCAAAGAATTTTTATTTGAAATGGAGAGTGAGTACGCTGATTTTCTGCTTCATAACAAGGTACGTTGGTTATCAAGAGGGTCGCGTCCCTTTTTCCGGAAATTAAAGCATTTCTCCTTGAGAAGGGCGTTCACTATCCAGAATAACCAGACGATCAGTGGATCCAAAACTTTTATTTCATGGTCTATCTAAATCAGCTTAATCGTAAACTACAAGGGAAAGGAAACTTAATTTTTTCGATGTTAGAAGAAGTAATAGCATTCGAAAACAAATTATCCATTTTTGCTCGGGATTTGGAAAGGGAAACATTATTTCACTTTCCGAGCCTGCTGAAGTATCGCCAAGAAAATAATTCCTCTATTGATAAACACCATTTTAAAACAATAATTTTAAATATTAGGGAAGCATTTCTCAGCAGGTTTCAGGAATTTAAAAACAGCAGAGCAACTTTAGCATTTGTCAAAAATCCTCTTAATGCTACGATAACCGAGTTGAAAATTTCACCTTTTGATATTGACATTGGTAGCTTTGAAATACAATTGCTGATTTGAAAAACAAGGAGATATGGCGCTCTAAATTCGAACGTCTTTGTGTTGAATTGGAAATATTGGAGAAGAAAAATGTGATCTTAGTTCACAGCACAAGAGGTCTGCTTTGAATGACCTGGAGAAGAAGACATGATCATTTTCAACGCTTGGGAATAGTATTCCTGATCTTACGATCAGCTGAAAAAGCTTGCGTTTGCTGTTCTTTCCTTTTTCGGTTCTACATATATATGCGAACAACCTTTTTCAAGCATGAACATTATCAAGAGTAAACTGAGAAGTCGTCTTATTGATGAGAACTTGGAATCATGCCTAAAATTAAAAACAACAACGTACAAACCTGACTTACTCAAACTTTCCGAGGAGATGCAAGCACATTGTTCGCATTAATAAATATTTATTAAGTATGAAATGTAGTTTTATTTAGTGTAATAAAAGTTTACTAAACAAGCAGATTTGGCTCCCAATTTTTTTAAATTGTTGTAATGTTTATATTTGTCTCTTTGGCAAATAAGTTTTCCGACCACTGATCTAGAGTATAGACCCAGAGAGGGGCACTTTATTAACATGAGGCACTGTGAGATCGCACAACAGGCCATTCATCATCACAGTGACACTGGTTTATTTAGCGTTTGTAAGATCTAAGAACGAACAAACTAAACTACGATGGACAATAATCTGGCACTAACTAAAGAAAATTATAATAATAAAAATTCAAATTTTATTATTTAACTAGTTAAGGTGGGAAAAGGTAGCTATGCATAGTGATAAATATATATATTAATTTTAAAGCCATTAACAGGAAATAAACACATTTTTCTAAAATTAATTTAAAACAAAATAAAGATAAACATGTTTAAGAACATTCGAACAAAACTAACAACAAACTTTAAACAAAATATGTTCAAGTTTTGAAATAATAAAGGTGAGCTCCTACAAACAAAAATATTGAGGTTTTGAAAAAGGAATAAAGGAAAAACCTTAAACAAAATCCAAAATGAGCCAAGAACAAATTATTGATTGCGAAGTGTGTGTTTGTGTGTGTGTGTGTGTGTGTGTGTGTGTGTGTGTGGGGTGTGTGTGTGTGTGTGTGTTGTGGTGGTGGTGTGTGTGTGGAGGTTTGGGAGAAGGGATGGAGTTGCCATAAGGATGCTAAACAACACTCCTACTGTAAATAAGTCATGTGTTGTCATACCTAAACGAAATGTGCGTATTTTTTTTAGGGAACCATTCGGAACAAACGAATAACAAACGATTGCAATAATAAAAACATGGATTTTTAAAAGTAGCGGGGCTACCGTAAAGTGTCCCCCCCCCCAATGTAAACATATAATTTGTGGGCCTATAAAAATGGAACAAACGAAAATTTTTGCGGAACAATCCGAAACAAACGATTTCAATCATATATCATGAATTATTTACAAGTGTGGGGGAGGGGGGGGGGGGGGGGCAACTTCACGGACATGTAGCAGGCCTTATAACTGGGTGGACGTCTACTGGGTTTTTCTTCACTGACCCTTGTTTTACGGCGATCGTAAGTTAAAATATCTGAAGAGCGTATAGTTCTTATTCTTAAGATAATAAAATCATTTTTCTTTAATAGTGTGGGTGACCTGGCGGTCTAGGGGTACGGTGTCGGACTTCTGTGTTGGGGGTCCGGGGTTCAATCCTCGGTCCCGGCACAGATTTATCTGATTACCAAACCCTTCCTTCACCTCTGACAAGACGTGTATTAATCACATCTTGTGAATGTGGGGAATGCCAGGCCTCCACCGTGGTTCGGATTCCACGTTAAACTGTAGGGCCTCCATTTCATCTCACAATCACCCTACCATTATACATTAGCGTAAGTGCGTATAACCCGAACGGGTAGTAAGACGCGGTGCTAATAATAATAATAATAATAATAATAATAATAATAATAATTTCATATTGTGTGATGAATTATCAAATATAACTAATTAGGCGAGGAATAGGACAATTAAATAAAAAACAGTAACTACAGCCCCAATATTATGCAATATTATCATATGTCTGGTTGACCACTGACTGAACTGTGTGTTCACACAAAGTCAATGGCTGACTTATCTGCAGAGTGGGGGAAGTTCAGTAGAGATAAATGTGTAGACCATGCTGGGAATCGAACTTGCCTTAGTAAGTTGTGCTACAGAGTGAGCTACGGTTTCAGACATACTTTGAGAAAGATGAACATGAACCAATTAGTGCAACCCACATCAGGGAAATGACTTCACTGAATTCTAGTGCCTGAACTAAGTGCCTAACTCGACTGTGTGGATGACATAACTGTTTATAGTTCTCAAAAGTCAAGTGAGAACTATCTGTTGTTATATCGGTACCATCTAAAGTAGAACAAGGGCAGAAAGATACGTTGATATGCCCAAGTAAAATTCGGTTCAAATCCCTTTGTTCCGCCGCTTAATATAGTGCACACATTCCTAAAGTCAACACACCGACCCCATTGAGCATCGTTCCACCCTCAGACTGGGTTGGGGTGACCGCAATGATTGGCAAGGAGGCGGTGGGATAAAGTAAATACTGCAGGCGGTTCAATTCAACCCCCATTCCACCCCACGGAGGGTGGAAAATCAACGTCCGCAAGAGGGGTGTCTTGAGGCATCGGTCATCAGTGACTGTCGCTTCGGTCAATGGAGGGTTGCAAGGGGTGAGGGGTCTATTTCACCCACACGAAGAAGATTTCGACCCTGTCCATCGACCTCTGTCGCTTCACTGTCATGCGTTTATTGAGGAGGAGTTTGATATTCTTTCTATTCTTGAGGGCTGTTCATCAAGAGAACCACTCGACACTCGTTGAAACTGTCAACTATCTGGATACAAAAAATAGACACTCGACACTCGTTGAAACTGTCAACTATCTGGATACAAACAATAGACACTCGACACTCGTTGAAACTGTAAAATCTCTGGAGCCTAAGCCAAGAGTAACATCCTGTCAACTGTATGAGCCTAGGCCAGTAGTAACATCCTGTCAACTGTACGAGCCTAGGCCAGTAGTAACATCCTGTCAACTGTACGAGCCTAGGCCAGTAGTAACATCCTGTCAACTGTATGAGCCTAGGCCAGCAGTAATATCGTGTCAACTGTATGAGCCTAGGCCAGCAGTAATATCGTGTCAACTGTACGAGCCTAGGCCAGCAGTAATATCGTGTCAACTGTATGAGCCTAGGCCAGTAGTAACATCCTGTCAACTGTACGAGCCTAGGCCAGTAGTAACATCCTGTCAACTGTATGAGCCTAGGCCAGCAGTAATATCGTGTCAACTGTATGAGCCTAGGCCAGCAGTAATATCGTGTCAACTGTATGAGCCTAGGCCAGCAGTAACATCGTGTCAACTATATGAGCCTAGGCCAGCAGTAATATCGTGTCAACTGTATGAGCCTAGGCCAGTAGTAATATCGTGTCAACTGTATGAGCCTAGGCCAGTAGTAACATCCTGTAAACTGTATGAGCCTAGGCCAGCAGTAATATCATGTCAACTGTATGAGCCTAGGCCAGCAGTAATATCGTGTCAACTGTATGAGCCTAGGCCAGTAGTAATATCGTGTCAACTGTATGAGCCTAGGCCAGCAGTAATATCGTGTCAACTGTATGAGCCTAGGCCAGTAGTAACATCGTGTCAACTGTACGAGCCTAGGCCAGTAGTAACATCGTGTCAACTGTATGAGCCTAGGCAAGTAGTAATATCGTGTCAACTGTATGAGCCTAGGCAAGTAGTAATATCGTGTCAACTGTATGAGCCTAGGCCAGTAGTAACATCCTGTAAACTGTATGAGCCTAGGCCAGTAGTAACATCGTGTCAACTGTACGAGCCTAGGCCAGTAGTAATATCGTGTCAACTGTATGAGCCTAGGCCAGTAGTAACATCCTGTAAACTGTATGAGCCTAGGCCAGTAGTAATATCGTGTCAACTGTACGAGCCTAGGCCAGTAGTAACATCCTGTCAACTGTATGAGCCTAGGCCAGTAGTAACATCGTGTCAACTGTACGAGCCTAGGCAAGTAGTAATATCGTGTCAATTGTATGAGCCTAAGCCAGTAGTAACATCCTGTCAACTGTATGAGCCTAGGCCAGTAGTAACATCCTGTCAACTGTACGAGCCTAGGCCAGTAGTAACATCCTGTCAACTGTAGGAGCCTAGGCCAGTAGTAACATCCTGTCAACTGTATGAGCCTAGGCCAGCAGTAATATCGTGTCAACTGTACGAGCCTAGGCCAGTAGTAACATCCTGTCAACTGTATGAGCCTAGGCCAGTAGTAACATCGTGCCAACTGTAGGAGCCTAGGCCAGTAGTAACATCCTGTCAACTGTACGAGCCTAGGCCAGTAGTAACATCGTGCCAACTGTAGGAGCCTAGGCCAGTAGTAATATCGTGTCAATTGTATGAGCCTAGGCCAGTAGTAACATCCTGTCAACTGTATGAGCCTAGGCCAGTAGTAACATCCTGCCAACTGTAGGAGCCTAGGCCAGTAGTAACATCGTGTCAACTGTACGAGCCTAGGCAAGTAGTAATATCGTGTCAATTGTATGAGCCTAGGCCAGTAGTAACATCCTGTCAACTGTATGAGCCTAGGCCAGTAGTAAAATCCTGTCAACTGTACGAGCCTAGGCCAGTAGTAACATCCTGTCAACTGTAGGAGCCTAGGCCAGTAGTAACATCCTGTCAACTGTATGAGCCTAGGCCAGCAGTAATATCGTGTCAACTGTACGAGCCTAGGCCAGTAGTAACATCCTGTCAACTGTATGAGCCTAGGCCAGTAGTAACATCGTGTCAACTGTACGAGCCTAGGCAAGTAGTAACATCCTGTCAACTGTACGAGCCTAGGCCAGTAGTAACATCGTGCCAACTGTAGGAGCCTAGGCAAGTAGTAACATCCTGTCAACTGTACGAGCCTAGGCAAGTAGTAACATCCTGTCAACTGTACGAGCCTAGGCCAGTAGTAACATCGTGCCAACTGTAGGAGCCTAGGCCAGTAGTAACATCGTGTCAACTGTAGGAGCCTAGGCCAGTAGTAACATCGTGCCAACTGTACGAGCCCAGGCAAGTAGTAACATCCTGTCAACTGTACGAGCCTAGGCCAGTAGTAACATCGTGCCAACTGTAGGAGCCTAGGCCAGTAGTAACATCGTGTCAACTGTATGATCCCAATGTCTGACTAATGCGCGTGTCTTGTCACACTGGTTACTGCCCAGAACACTTGGAGGTGTGTCGGGTTTATGTGGTCCCCGAGGGTTAAGGAGGTGGTCCTGGCTAGGGTGGAGTTGAGCGACCCTCTGGGGGGCTCTACCGTCCACATCACACATTCTCCCTGCACTATCAACTGTTAACGTTCAGGTATTCCCCATCTCGTGCTTTCAAGAGGACGTATTTATTTCATCCCTTAGATTGAGTGTCGTAAGGACTGTAGGGCTGTGGTTTCCAAGGAGTTCTATCATCTTACACCTAGCTCTAAAATTAGTAATATATGCTATATAAATATATAGAATGTTTGAAAACCCACAGCCCAAACTGCGCATATAATTTGTTTGAACTAAAAGTAATACAAAACCCCTCTACCCTTACAACTGGAAAACTATGCTAACACTATTAAATTATGTTCAAAGTTTCTGCGTACAGCGCCGGGAGAGCAAAGCTGTTCAAGCATGCGTGTGCAACAGGTTGCATAGGAGCTAGGCGTGTAACATTTACACACCTCGACATCTTGGAGCACGGCAGCAGAACATACCACAGTTAATAGTAAACAACCCACCAGTCCATCTAGAAATGTTACTACGTTCTGAGGGTCATTATATCACCTCTATCACAGAAAGTACTTGCCATTATTACATGTGTAGTGCCGCACGCCTAATTCCTATGCAACCTCTTATACACACATGCTTGAACAGCTTTGCTCTCCCGGAGCTGTACACCGAAAACTTTGAACACAATTTATTGGTATTAGAATAGTTTTCCGGATGTAAGTATACAGGGATTTTGTTTTACTTTTGGTTCAAACAAACTATATGTACAGTTTGGGCTGTGAGTTTCCAAAATCTCTGTATGTGTATATATATATATATATATATATATATATATATATATATATATATATATATATATATATATATATATATAGTGGATTATTAAGATATCAAGGTAAAATACTATATACAGGTTGTATGGGGAAACAAGACAAGTATTTTAACGTTTTAAATTCAGGGTCGGCGAAACTAAATATCTATGCTACTAAACGTTAGAGTTGGCTCCATTAATGAGTAGCACAGATTTATCTGATTGCCAAACCCTTCCTTCACCTCTGACAAGGCGTGTATTAACCACAACTTGTGAATGTGTGGAATGGCAGGCCTCCACCGTGGTTCGGATTCCACGTTAAACTGTAGCTCCTCCATTTCATCTCACAATCACCCTACCATTACACATTAGCGTAATTACGTATAACCCGAACGGGTAGTAAGACGCGGTGATAAAAATAATAATAACATTGATGATTACATAATTTAATTTCAGTGTCTACTAAAAACATATCCGCCCCATTGCGGTCCGCGAGTCCCAGGTTTGACACCTTCAGTACCGACCCAACCTTCCGATCTCTCCGAGTGGGTTCGTTGTGTATTTTTATTGTGCCGTAGTATTGGTAAGACGTGCTAACAGAGGGCCAGCCTCTCTAGTCCCTCGAGGTCTGATCTACTCCAACACTGACCGGGCGAACCTTTAATCGAATTGCATCACGGTCCTTTTCAACAATCGGCACGAAACAAAAACGCTCCACCCGGCTTCACTTTTCCTTCCCTCCTTTCTTTTCTGTTAGGTTAGTTGATTCCCCCTCCCTCTTCACGCCGTCTGTTGATTGCCACACCACGACTTACTCTTGCAGGAGAGAGTTACGGTTGAGGCTTTTCATAAAGCGCACAGTCTGAATGATGCCTGTGGAACTCTAGATCCAAACATAAGTTGGATTAGTGTTATAATTAAATATATATTTCGACTAAACTGTAGGCCTAGTATAAAATAGAAGTGAATAATGATAATCGCCATTCTATTCAAGTCAAGGGTCCGGGTTCAATCCTCGGTCCCGGCACAGATTTATCTGATTACCAAACCCTTCCTTCACCTCTGGCAAGACGTGTATTAATCACAACTTGTGAATGTGTGGAATGCCAGGCCTCCATCGTGGTTCGGATTCCACGTTAAACTGTAGGTCCTCCATTTCATCTCACAATCACCCTACCATTACACATTAGCGTAAGTGCGTATAACCCGAACGGGTAGTAAGACGCAGCTAATAATAATATTCAAGTCAATCATTAAGATTAGTTAGGATATTATTATTATTATTATTATTATTATTATTATTATTATTATTATTAGCACCGCGTCTTACTACCCGTTCGGGTTATACGCACTTACGCTAATGTGTAATGGTAGGGTGATTGTGAGATGAAATGAAGGACCTACAGTTTAACATGGAATCCGAACCACGGTGGAGGCCTGGCATTCCCCACATTCACAATATGTCTTGTCAGAGGTGAAGGAAGGGTTTGGAAATCAGATAAATCTGTGCCGTGACCGAGGATTGAACCCCGGTCGCCAGCACAGAAGTCTGATACCTTACCCCTAGACCACCAGGTCACCAGTTAGGATATTATTATACTAATTTGTATATCTATTGTTGTATTATCTAGGATTTATTTCACACACATCTAACTTATATATACATATATTAAAAAATACTTATATTCTCTATTGATTGATTCATTCATAACTGTGTACAGGATAAATCAATTTCTCAATATGAATGTAATTCTTGGGTCCGATGCTCTCATAATACATAATTTTGTAAAAAATAATAATGGTATAAATCTTATTTACAGTTATATTGGTCAATTTATTCAGCCATTAATTTCTCCACTTATTTTTTTTTTCAATTTTTTATTAGTCTACCCCCACCCATAGTTATATTTATTTATGTGGTCATTTACTGGCCCAACCGATAAATAATACATTCATTAAACCACTGTTTAATATACTCATTAATATGTTAATTCACTCGTATATTAGCTTAACAAATCTTTGCTCAATTCACCAATATTCAAATTCACTTAACCATCAAGTCAGTCACAAATATATTAATTTCGTATTGTTATTTAAACATTATCCAATTAATAACTTCACCTCACCTTATATCAATCTCTCCAACCATTAATTTACACTTTATATTAACTCACTCAAATAACAATCACCAAAATCAATCATCTGTCAATTTATTCTAACATCTATCTATTCATTTGTGTATACATACATTGATTCATCCGTTCGTATGTTCGTCCGTTTTATTATTCTCTTATTCACTATTCTATAAAGTCTAAAATTCATCCTTAAGCAGACCCAATTTGAATATCAGAGGAGAGGAATAGATGAAGAGATTAACCCATCTATCTATTCACTTCTCCACCCATCTATCTATTCCCTTCTCCACCCATCTATCTATTCCCTTCTCCACCCATCTATCTATTCCCTTCTCCACCCATCTATCTATTCCCTTCTCCACCCATCTATCTATTCCCTTCTCCACCCATCTATCTATTCCTTCTCCACCCATCTATCTATTCCCTTCTCCACCCATCTATCTATTTCCTTCTCCACCCATCTATCTATTTCCTTCTCCACCCATCTATCTATTCACTTCTCCACCCATCTATCTATTCCCTTCTCCACCCATCTATCTATTCCTCTCCACCCATCTATCTATTCCCTTCTTCACCCATCTATCTATTTCCTTCTCCACCCATCTATTCTATTCCCTTCTCCACCCATCTATCTATTCCCTTCTCCACCCATCTATCTATTCCTTTCTCCACCCATCTATTCCCTTCTCCACCCATCTATTCCTTCTCCACCCATCCATCTATTCACTCCCCCAACCATCCATCTATTCACTCCCCCAACCATCTATCTATTCCCTTCTCCACCCATCTATCTATTCCCTTCTCCACCCATCTATCTATTCCCTTCTCCACCCATCTATCTATTCCCTTCTCCACCCATCTATCTATTTCCTTTCTCCACCCATCTATCTATTCACCTCTCCACCCATCCATCTATTCACCTCTCCACCCATCCATCTATTCACTTCTCCACCCATCTATCTATTCACTTCTCCACTCATCCATCTATTCACCTCTCCACCCATCCATCTATTCACTCCCCCAACCATCTATCTAATAATCCCCACACCCATATATATATATATATATATTTGATTCCTCCCCTACATTTTCTGTATCTTTCCGCCTAACTTTCTTTCTCCCCTTGTTAATCCTAGGACTCTTCTTTCTACGTTACCGAAGATCTAGCTTTTATTATCATTGGGATGAAAGGGTTTAGCACAACCCTTCTTTTCTCGAGTGCATCAACTTTTCAAAGTTTCCTTGGAAGAGTAGATAGATAGATAGATAGACAAAGTTTCGAGCTAGGTCAGGGAGCTAAGCTACTGACGTGTTCATTTTCCTATCAAAACAAACGCTCGTGGCCGGTACAAAACTAATGCACATGCATTTACTAACTTAGGCTGATATATTATACAAAATTATCTTTACAAAAATATGTTTTCTCTCATGATTGACATTCTTAAATGGATATGGTTTTCAAATTTAAAACTAATACGCGGTGTTGGTAATCAGAAGTGCCGCTCAGTTATGAACACATTCTGTGATGGATAGGGATCTATTTTAATGAATTCCCACGACTAATATTTGTTTAAACCCGCATCAATCGTCGTATCCTCTCGTGTTGGGCTGGAGGCTCAGTGCAGGGGTATTTAGGTTCTATGCCTGATATGGTATTCATAAATAGTTTCCTACTCTTCCTCTACTACACAAAAGGAAATAAAGATATTTTAAAATGATACCTTCCTCTTGCCTCTTCCATTAGCTTAGTTAATGTATGTGTATGCCTCAACCGGATACTATAATAGTATTGATAGTCTGGACTACATTTATCTGTAGCTCATTTTATGGAAAGACTAGCCAGTACTAATGTACTGTTACCCATGTAAAGCCCGAATGTACTAACAGTACATCCTTTCCTTGGAGGATCTCTCCATGTCCCGACAAGAT
This sequence comes from Timema cristinae, assembly GCA_039000515.1. Taxonomy (NCBI): domain Eukaryota; kingdom Metazoa; phylum Arthropoda; class Insecta; order Phasmatodea; family Timematidae; genus Timema; species Timema cristinae. The sequence goes on from JBCFYV010000001.1 coordinate 3,524,377, forward strand.
GAGGGTGATCATGAGTATGGTTATGAGGCTGTAAGACCAATGGAAACTCGTGAACCTATCTTAGGCCTAATTAACCAAACCTTGGTGACCGTTGGGGTGATTCTGCTAAAGGGAGGGTTTCCAAAGGTGCCAGCCGGGATTTGAACCGCTTGTAGCCAGGTGCACTGAACACTATACCACGGGGCCGGTTAACTGCGTACTGAGACGAGCTGAAAATATATTTGTTCGAGAAATATTTATTGAGGTTAGATCTTGAATAGGAGAGAAGCCAACCTACACGTCTTACCACCTGTCTATAATATAAGTGTATTTACTTACATGGGGTGCGGATTAGGGAGGTAGACTTTATAGGAAACTTACAATACTTGCTTTCTACTTGGAGAGCAAATGATACGCATTTTACGATAAAAACAGCTTAAGTACAGTCGGATGGAATTAGAACTCCGAGTTTGCCGTCACAGATAAACACGACTGGATGAGACTAACACCTTAAACCATGTGCTCACTGGTGCAGGTAAGACTTCTTTTTTTTAAATTTGAGCCTTTAAGGTGCACTTTCTGAACCTAATGTTTATATGACTTTATTGCTAGCACCGCATCTTACTACCCGTTCTGGTTATACGCACTTACACTAATGTGTAATGGTAGGGTGGTTGTGAGATGAAATGGAGGACCTACAGTTTAACGTGGGATCCGAACCACGGTGAAGGCCTGGCATTCCCCACATTCACAAGTTGTGAGTGATTAACATGCGTCTTGCCAGAGGTGAAGGAAGGGTTTTGCGATCAGATAAATCTGTGCCAGGACAGAGTATTGAACCACGGACCCCAGCATAGAAGTCCTACAGACCTTACCCCTAGACCACCAGGTGACCCAATTATTTTTATTATACAAATTATAATTTAATGCAGTAGTATTTATGAATAATAAAATACGTAAAATATTTCAAAAGAATAATTATTTGAAATATCAATATATTAATTATTGTTGATGTGACAAAATATTTTAATTTCAATCCTACAAGAAGGATTTTGAAGTGAATTTGAGTCAGCATAAATGTGATTTAAAACTAACCAAACAATGAATACATGTTTTGAAATGGAATCTCCTTAAACTATGTTTAAATTTATTAATTTTACTTTTGTTTCAACGTATGCACTTTTTAACTTTTATTCACTTCCGTGACCACTTCCATTTTTTAAAGTATTCGAATCTGTGTTCACGCTGTAAGTTTTCAAAATGTGCAAGCATAGTATATATTATACATGAATATAACCAAGTGACCAATGATCCAGGTTATTCATACAGTGACTGTACCAAGCATGACTCGTTAGTATTGACAACATGTTCTCTTGAGCTGAAGCAATATAACCAAGTGACCAATGATCAATGTTGTCCATACAGTGACTGTACCAAGCATGACTCTTGTTAGTATTGATAACATGTTCTCTTGAGCAGAAGCAATATAACCAAGTGACCAATGATCCAGGTTGTCCATACAGTGACTGTAGCAAGAACGACTCTTGTTAGTATTGACATGTTCTCTTGAGCAGAAGCAAAATAACCAAGTGACCAATGATCCATGTTGTATATACGATGACTGTACCAAGCATGACTCTTGTTAGTATTGACAACATGTTCTCTTGAGCTGAAGCAATATAACCAAGTGACCAATGATCAATGTTGTCCATACAGTGACTGTACCAAGCATGACTTGTTAGTATTGACAACATGTTCTCTTGAGCTGAAGCAATATAACCAAGTGACCAATGATCAATGTTGTCCATACAGTGACTGTACCAAGCATGACTCTTGTTAGTATTGACAACATGTTCTCTTGAGCTGAAGCAATATAACCAAGTGACCAATGATCCATGTTGTATATACGATGACTGTACCAAGAACGACTCTTGTTAGTATTGACATGTTCTCTTGAGCTGAAGCAAAATAACCAAGTGACCAATGATCCATGTTGTCCATACAGTGACTGTACCAAGCATGACTCTTGTTAGTATTGACAACATGTTCTCTTGAGCTGAAGCAATATAACCAAGTGACCAATGATCAATGTTGTCCATACAGTGACTGTACCAAGCATGACTCTTGTTAGTATTGACAACATGTTCTCTTGAGCTGAAGCAATATAACCAAGTGACCAATGATCCATGTTGTATATACGATGACTGTACCAAGAACGACTCTTGTTAGTATTGACAACATGTTCTCTTGAGCTGAAGCAATATAACCAAGTGACCAATGATCCATGTTGTATATACGATGACTGTACCAAGAACGACTCTTGTTAGTATTGACAACATGTTCTCTTGAGCAGAAGCAAAATAACCAAGTGACCAATGATCCATGTTGTATATACGATGACTGTACCAAGAACGACTCTTGTTAGTATTGACAACATGTTCTCTTGAGCTGAAGCAAAATAACCAAGTGACCAATGATCCATGTTGTATATACGATGACTGTACCAAGAACGACTCTTGTTAGTATTGACAACATGTTCTCTTGAGCTGAAGCAAAATAACCAATTGTCTGGAGCCTGCCTGAATAAAGTAATTTCAGTCATTTTATTTGATTAACCATTCAGAGAGAGTGTAAGAATATATTAAAATGTATCAGGAAGGCAGACGGACTAAGGAGATATAAAGCGGGCCGGCCCGCCCACTCCTGACTAATTGGAGGCCTTGGGGCAACAACCACGCAACGACAGATATTGTCACCTTGTTGAACTACTGTTGATTCATTTCTCATGAACAGCGTTATATAGATGAAGTATGAAAAAACTTACCACGAATATTTAGGATTTTACCGGTATTGGTGAGCACGTAGGCTAATAGGTCAACTTCGTCTGATCTAGTTTTCCGGTGACAAGAGTCTAATAAAATATTGAGTAGTTAACGTGCATACAACTAATCATCAACACATGACTTACAGACCACATGCCCGAAGTGAGGGACTGTGTTTTGAGAATCAAACCAGATTTGTAGTCTGTTGTTGCCCGAAGTGAGGGACTGTGTTTTGAGAATCAGACCAGATTTGTAGTCTGTTGTTGCCCGAAGTGAGGGACTATGTTTTGAGAATCAGACCAAATTTGTAGTCTGTTGTTGCCCGGAGTGAGGGACTATGTTTTGAGAATCAGACCAGATTTGTAGTCTGTTGTTGCCCGGAGTGAGGGACTATGTTTTGAGAATCAAACCAGATTTGTAGTCTGTTGTTGCCCGGAGTGAGGGACTATGTTTTGAGAATCAAACCAGATTTGTAGTCTGTTGTTGCCCGGAGTGAGGGACTATGTTTTGAGAATCAAACCAGATTTGTAGTCTGTTGTTGCCCGGAGTGAGGGACTGTGTTTTGAGAATCAAACCAGATTTGTAGTCTGTTGTTGCCCGGAGTGAGGGACTATGTTTTGAGAATCAAACCAGATTTGTAGTCTGTTGTTGCCCGTAGTGAGGGACTATGTTTTGAGAATCAACTCCACTCCAGGATCCGTGACGCGCCGAGGAGACCTATCCTGGCGTTGTGTTCCATTCGAATGGAATCTCGTGGCAATCAAATTAGTTGCCTTGTTGCCGAGCAACGTTGCTCTGTCCCGTGGATTCGTCTCTGCGGTGTTTAACTCCCGTGTTTTAGCGCTCTTCTCCGGAACTAGAAGAAATAATTGATCAGGGGTGGCCAGGCCTCTAGTGGGACATGTTTGGCCCAGATATAAGAGAGACCCAAAACACTTTTGATTAATTAAATAGCCAAGAAAATTTTATTTTAGTTATTTCCACTGTGTTCTAATACTCGTACGGACTAGTTATGAAAGTAAATTGTAGAGTAAATGTGCCAGAATTTGCGTGGAAGGAGAGTGAGAAACTATTTAGGAAAAGTCTTCGTCGGTAGACTCAACCTAGATGCAAACCCCGACCTCTTCGTAACCAAAATTTACGAACCTGACATTTAGCTTGCGTGCCCACCAATTCGGGTCATTTATAAAATTAAATTGGCATTTTGGCAGTTTTTGATTGAATGGCCTTTATGGGCTTACATCATTAATACTTTTTTAATTAGTGGGATCTACACCAAGGTTACTAAGCGGTTGATTTAAATGGGCAGGAATTGCACCAGCATTATCTTGAAGAGGGGATCCCCGCAGTAAACCTGTCTGAGATAGACTACTGATATAGAGTATTGCGGGCTTGACATATCAGACAGTGTGAACACTGGTACGGGCTAGAAAGTGTTTTTTTTGTAAAAGAAAATATTTTTCCTAAATATTATGAATATTCTAGTTATGAAATAAAATAGTTATTTGTGTTATTTTTGCAAATGTTGAGGCTATACAACATTTTTTCTGTTTTATTGGTTTCTTGAAAAAATTGGTTTAGTTAACCACTTTCAAATTTTATATTTGTGATAATATTTATGCAATTATAGTCATGTAGTTAAACGACATATATATAATGTAATTATAAAACAAGTTAATTTTTCTATAAAGACGAGATTGTCTTTTTTAATTAAAATTTGTTATATTCTGTGTCTAGACCGTATTAAAAAATATAGCCTAAGAAAAAAATAATGGTAAATGTTAACTTTGAGAAAAGGAAAGTACTCGCCTGGAATGAAGATGGGAAAACGTTGTAAGAATAAACAAATGCAACTAATATTCTGATAAAATATTAACTAGAAGCAATGGCGAAATGTTATAAATCGTACTTAGTTGATAAAGCTATTATGTCTATAGATGATTTGTTTATGTTCTGAAACACATGCTAACTGCATAAAACATATTTAAGAGGTGGTTTCGTTTTTCATAATATGGTTCAAGATTAAATGAGGGTGGAATAAATAAACATGTATCCAAGAGTTAAAAACCTTGCATTTTAAATTTAATAATCCAATAAATTCGTGAAAACGACATTTTACGGGAAATTTCTCAGTTCTGATATTAAGGCAACTGGTGGTAAACAGATATCTCTATTTCTTCTAATAAAAGTGTCATTGTTTTATAAGCTTTGAATAGCTAACGTTATCATTTTTTTTAACATCGTGTGAGGATATTTCCCTTTAATTATATCCTGTTGTTAAGATCGTCCATCATAACAGGCCAGACTCATCTCCCAGCTCGTGCAAGGTATGTGAGTAGAAGGGAAAAGAAAAGACCAAGATAAGCCAGAAATGAGTGCAGTACATTCGTATTTGAATTATTACTCGATATTTTCCGTGGTGACGATGGGGGACAAAGTTTCTTGTTGATAACTACAGTAAACTACAAACTACCAAAACTGCCTTTTCACTGTAGTTATTATCAAAATATCATTTAATATTTCAACAATGTTCTGTATTAGTAACTTCTTTTAACTCTTCATCTCCATTAATGTTTAATCAGAAATGATCCATGTGCAATATTGTTCGTGTGAATGAACTATTTCTATCCGACTGTCTCACAGTTGATTGGCGTGTGAAGCAAGCTCTATAATCAAACCTTTAGATTGTATCATGCCAGATATATGCTGGCTAAACAAACGATATCACCTCCATGGATCTACCACACACATCTGATCTCTACTAAAAGGTCTAATTTTCCAAGGAAGACCAAAATGAACCAGATTCACTCCTCGGGAACTTTAGTCTACTATTGAAAATGTACTTAAATGTAAAACTATAGACACTAATAGAATATATCACACTTCAGTGGCCGCATGGTATAAGACGATACTCTCCCAATAGACTAGACTGCATATGGCAGAGAGATTGTGGTTCGATCCCGGTCGAGTGTACTGAGGATGGTTTATGATGTTGATAAGAAATATTAGAGGATATAGAAAAACTTAATAGATTTACTTAGAAGCCCGTGACATAATTAAGTATGCAAGGAATGCTTAACTAATGGCCTGAGTGACCTCTGGGTGATCCTACACGGTTTATGAAACCCGGTAACCTGGGCTCGACGGTAGCCATCCAATGCACGTGCTGATGATCCGGCATCCTAACTTTCGTAGCCCCAAGAACGGGTAAAGTGACCCCCCTAGACTCCATGATTAGTCAGCCCTGTTAGCTGGGGTACACTATTATTTATCCTAACTTCTGGCCTGACTTACCGTGAGGAATGCTGACACTTTGTTTATGTTGTCAGCGAGTGTGTTCTATTTGTTTACAAGCTAATCACAACACCTTGCAACTCTCGTTTTGTCATTCACAATCCACAACACAACATATCTTCTATTTGTTTACTAGCTAATCACAACACCTTGCAACTCTCGTTTTGTCATTCACAATCCACAACACAACATATGTTCTATTTGTTTACTAGCTAATCACAACACCTTGCAACTCTCGTTTTGTCATTCACAATCCACAACACAACATATGTTCTATTTGTTTACAAGCTAATCACAACACCTTGCAACTCTCGTTTTGTCATTCACAACCCACAACACAACATATGTTCTATTTGTTTACTAGCTAATCACAACACCTTGCAACTCTCGTTTTGTCATTCACAATCCACAACACAACATATGTTCTATTTGTTTACTAGCTAATCACAACACCTTGCAACTCTCGTTTTGTCATTCACAATTCAAAACACAACAAATGTTAATCAAACACACGTCTAAATCTAGGCCATATCGTGTCGATTACGCTTAATATTTAAATGATGTAGTCAACAAAAACGAAAATTCGATTAAACTCATTCAACTGTAATTTAAAATACGTGAAAATACTGTTACCCTACTTTCTCCCAGGTAATACGAACAAGTTTCGGCCCCAATTAGTTTAAATTAACAAGATCATAGTGTATTTATATTTAATTCAACTTTAAAATTAAATTTAAAAATATATCATTAGTGTTCCCCTTTCTTATATCAACATAGTTTACCCCAGTATGAACTCAGGTAATTAAGACATTTAAAGACCTACATTTTCTATTCATCCAACATAAAAGTCAGTAGATTGTTTGTAAAAAAAATATCACTTTAATTAAATCGCTCCTTCAAGGAACTGTGGTGAGATATAATAGTTGGTGTTGGGGGAAGAAAAACATAACTGAACTATATTGGGGACTGCATGAGCTTAGAGCTTTAGTGGCTGCTGACCCAATTAGACCGGGCATACGCCGTGAGAATAAATATACACCCCTCATAACTCCTCATACAACTCTCGGACCTAATCCGGGCGAGCGGGAAGGGGAAAGAAATAAGGAAAAAGTTTAATTCCTGGGAATTGCCCCGTTTAAGACCCTCTATCTCCCTCGGTCCATATCCCATCAAGATCTGAGTGGACATTTCATTTCACGGGAAGGGAGGGGGGGGAAAGGCTCTGTGTATGCGCCTAATCATCATCTCTCGCTCCCTCTTCACCCTGGGTTTCTTTCCTTTCTGACCGACCCAGGCTACTTTTCACTTTTATTTGCCCTCGGGGACATTACCCCCCCCCCCTCAGTTATATCTGTAGCTGTCCCTTCCTTCTAACCCTTGTTCTATTTCCTGACTCTGTGATTTCAATAGCAGGGCACAAAAGGAGCCTCTTACACTCGAGTCATACCAACAGGAAGAAAGAAACACTAAACACCGATTAGATTAAACCGGTGAGCTTACGCCACAACAGATTTCAATTATATGCCTATAGCGTCCCTGCTATCAAGTAAATCTTAGCGCGAGTTCTTTTTTAAACTGCTTTCCTCTTTAACGTGTTTTAAAATGGCATTAAAATGAATGGGTATTTACTTTTGGAGCCAGTTGTTTAACTTCAGACATCAAATGTATCCTAGTGCCGTATTCACTTGAATGGTGACGATTCGGCCAGATACAGTCCGACTTTCATAGAAAGGCCCATTAGTTGCATTACCAGCCCGTGTAATTTATGATGTAACCCTCTTCGGAGGCCGCATAGTCTAACACGCTACTCTCGCAGTAGAATATACTGCCGATGACGGGGGAATCGAGATTCGAATCTCGGTTGGGTGTACTGAGAGTGGGTTTTCCAAAATGGTTTTACACTCTCCATCCACGAAAATTAGCATACATTTCTTATAAATATAACCTTCTTTATCTCTAAAAATAATTAGCGTAATTAGGTAAAAAGCGTATAACCTGAACGGGTAGTAAGAAGTGATGCTTAAAAAAATGTATGATGTAAAGAGAAATCACATAGTAATTCATAAGGAACTATTATTGTAGGTCTTTTATAATTTTTATTAAATTTTTAATTATTAATGACTCGTACAAGTTCTATTTCCAGAACGCCCGCCAAATTTGAGTGACTTTCAATCAATGCTTGTGGTAAAAAGTAGGTTTAACTCAGTGGTCTTGGGGTAAAGTGCTCGCCTCAGAACCCAATGCTCGTGGGTTCAAACCAAACCGAGGTAGACGACATTTTCTTTAGTGAAAACAATCCTTAGCACAACTTCCTTGGGAAAGTCGGTCCTATGTCGATGGTGGCATTTAAAATAACCCTGAAAAGTATGTGAAAATACCTTTCCCGGCCAAGATTGTATGGCCTTTCACGCTCGTTCATAGAAATTCTCGTGGGAGGATCTAATAAGTTGGTTGAGAAAGTGCAAGTTGAATACCTCCAATAAATAAATAATAATAAAATAATATAAAAATCAGTGTTAGGATAACTGGACCCTTGCCGTATTCAACATACTATCCCGCTACACTGGACGGTTGAGCGGCTTGCCTATGCACCACCGTGTCCGGGGGTATCCTGCGCGCACATACACACCTTACCACTTACATGAGGAACCCTGCCAGGACCACTTTCGACAGTTTTATCCTTCAACAACATTTAAAACACAAATATCGTATATTATGTCATTTTGAAGAAAAATTCAGTACAAATCAAATATAACTGTTTATTTAAATACATTAAAATGTCTCAAGCTAAGCAACACGTTTAGTATTTACTTTTAAATATGTAAAAAATTGTTTCTTTACAGACCTATTAGGATGTAAAGGCTGGCTCACACAGAACACTAAGCTAAGCTAAGGTTTCCCTCATTGTTACTTCTTTATGGTCTGCTCCAGTGAAGTTATGTGATGGCAGTCTTCAAAATGTCTTGTTTGAGCTCAGATGACGGTACTGAGGAGTTGTTGCTGTTAGCAACTGTTTTGGAAGATTAATAAGATGTAGGAAATGGAGGTTTGACTTGCAATATAAAAACACTTATTAAATATAAAACTTTAAATAAAAATACTTAAATACATTTGTAACATTTTAACACTTCTTTGGCTATTTTTAACGATCCAATAGTGAGTATGTTGACATATAGCCCAAACTGAGCTATGCGCATGCGTAACATTGGATGACTCAAGATGGGAGTTGGAACATCTGCCCGGGCAGTATTCTGAAGAGAAAAAAACACTTAGCGTGGCTTAGCAAGGACTAGCTTAGCTTTCTGTGTGAACAATCACACACACACATATATATATATATATATATATATATATATATATATATGTGTGTGTGTGTGTGTGTGTGGTCCGCTATTTTCCTTAACAGTTAGCAAAGAAAATTCTAGCTTTCAGTGTGAACCGGCCTTAAGGGTGTTATTTAAAATTTTGTAAAATACATCTATATTCGGGACTTCTGTACTGTTAGCTCTTAGGCCAGTGCTCTAACACTGAGATATCCAGGTTCGTCTCGTGCCGAGTGTGATACAATACTCAGGCCGAGTCTGTAATGGACGTGTCCCCGGTTTGATTATCGTATCCAGGAGTCATTTTACAACTTATGTTAAAACTAGTTCGCGTGGATGGCTGTCATCCTCTACCAATGATGTAATATTTTAAGTTTTTTCAAAGAACACTTACACATACAAAATTAATTTATATCTACAGTACATTTTAAAATGTGGTTTAAAATGCTCTAAGGGAGTCTCGTCTTGTCTGGTTTGACTGTCATCTGACAGTGGAGTGGAGTGTAATGAAAAGCTCTCGATTTAGGAAAATTCGTGTACTTTTTTTAGATTCTACCCTACTCAGCCATGCATCAATAATGTAGATATTCGAATAGAACATAATGGTACCTTAACATAGTACACATCTATGTATCTATGTGTCTATGAAACTTCGGACTTAACGAAGGATATCTATCTATAGCCTCCATTGTGATCTAATGACGCAATGCTATAATATCGTGTTGTCTCAGTGTTGTAACCCCATGCTGTCTCAGTGTTGTAACCTCGTGCTGTCTCAGTGTTGTAACCCCATGTTGTATCAATGTTGTAGCCTCATGCTGTCTCAGTGCTGTAATCTCGTGTTGTCTCAGTGTTGTAACCTCTTGTTGTCTCAGTATTGTAACCTCTTGTTGTCTCAGTATTGTAACCTCGTGTTGTCTCAGTGTTGTAACCCCGTGTTGTCTCAGTGTTGTAACCCCGTGTTGTCTCAGTGTTGTAACCTCATGTCTCAGTGTTGTAACCTCATGTCTCAGTGTTGTAACCTCATGTCTCAGTGTTGTAACCTCATGTTTCAGTGTTGTAACCTCATGTATCAGTATTGTAACCTCGTGTTGTCTCAGTGTTGTAATCTCGTGTTGTCTGTGTGTGGACAGTATCTTGGAGCTGCGCAAGGAGAAGTCTCGAGACGCAGCGCGCTCCAGACGAGGTAAAGAGAACTACGAGTTCTATGAGCTGGCCAAGATGCTTCCCCTGCCCGCCGCCATCACGAGCCAGCTGGACAAGGCGTCCATCATCAGACTCACCATCTCCTATCTGAAGCTGAGGGACTTCTCCGGCCACGGGGACCCTCCTTGGAGCAGAGAGGGTCCCCCGCCCAACAAGAACCTCAAGGGTTAGTTCACACTTTGTTTGGGGGCTCATAAAAGTCAATAAAATATTTTGAGATGGGAAATGTTCTTCATTACAATAATCTCTCAACACGATAAATTTAAAATCTAACTAAAAGAGGGCTGATATTCCGCTCTAGTTTAGTTTATTATTTGATAGCAAGGCTGTCACCAGACAATAATTTCGGGAGTGGGGGGGGGGGATGTTGGTGGGCACATCTCTCAATTGCCGGAATCTAGAAAAAATTCTATATGATAAACAGTTCTAGAAGCTCTCCGTTTTTTAAGTGTTTTTCTTTTTCATGGTAAAATAACCCCCAAAATGCTAAAGGCTTGGAAAATTTCTAAATATTTAAAACCTCTAGAAGCTCTCTGAAGTGCTTTTTATGGTAATACAGCCCCCTAATTTGAATTTGTATCTTAATTTTGATATTGTTTGAACCATATATATTGTTCATAAAATTTCGCGGGGGGGGGTTGAACCCCCAACCTCCCTTGTGTGATAGTGATTATTGAAATGCTAATTGATCCATTCATTAAAGAGTTACCGCCATGTTTGAATACTATGACGCGTAGTTCCCCAAGTGAAGCAATCTCTACGCACGCAGTTACCGAACATGACATTCTATAAGGGGGGGGGGGAGGGGGGTTGTATTTGAATGTTACGTCAGGGGGAATAGACGGAGGTGAGGTTTGTTAGACGAGGGGCAACGACCCACGAATTGCCCGACATGCATTGCGTCATGCAAATCTAATCACGAAGCCCCAAAACTCTGCGAGGGAGGGGAAATGGGCGAAGGGTTTTTGAAGCTAACCTAAATCCAATTTTCATTTGTGAGCAATGATGGAATTAAGGGGATGAAATGGAAGGGTGGGTTACTTATTGTAAACCAAACTCGGTTAATTCTCAGGTTCAAGTATGTACTGATGGGGGTAGCGCTGTCTGGCTAAGTAGTTCGTTGATTTGCCACCGGAGAGCTCTGTAACTCTGTCTTGTGAAATAGTTTACTATTGCAAACTTAAGCTCATTAAAATAGCTATACAAATATTAAAAACAAGTTATTCTGATAAAAAAAATCTACAAACTTTTTGTTAGATACGGAATAAAAATAGGTAGCGGTACAATGTGAATGATTCTAGATAGTTTTTAAATATGTGATGGTATACAAAAAGGAAAACATTTTATTAAGTAACGTTAGGAAAAAAATAATATAAATGTATATAAAAAATTAATGTATATTCAGGGAACTAGAAAATTACAAATTTTGCTGATAACATAATTAGAGCCTATGAAAGCAAGTGAATAAAATAATTGTGGAAACTTAAAATTTAATAGGTTGCTTACTATAGGCCTACTTTAACTAAGAGTGGAGGGGGAAGGGACCACAACTTTACATAATTTTTTGTTTGGTTGAGTTTAATATAATAAAACTGTTTGGTGGAAAAGAAATAATAGGTATTTTTTTTAATAAGCAAGAGATATTGATTGGAATTATTGTATTTTTATTTTATACATATTATTTGAAATCGACTTTGTTTAGTAGCTTACAGTACTAAAAGAATTATTATATAAATTTAAGTGAGCTTCTAGTATCGTGATCTGAATTAAGAGAGTTCTAATTTTAAAATACCTTTGGTGGGTGACCTGGCGGTCTAGGGGTAAGGTGTCAGACTTCTATGCTGGCGGCCGGGGTTCAATCCTCGGTCCCGGCACAGATTTATCTGATTACCAAACCCTTCCTTCACCTTTGACAAGATATCTTGTGAATGTGGGGAATGCCAGGCCTCCACCGTGGTTCGGATTCCACGTTAAACTGTAGGTCCTTCATTTCATCTCACAATCACCTTACCATTACACATAAGCGTAAGTGCGTATAACCCGGACGGGTAGTAAGACGCGGTGCTAATAATAAAATACCTTTGAGTTTAGTTTTTATTAAGTTTGTAACCATGAATACCAGTTTGCTAAATAATTAATTCATCGGGAGCCATTACATTCAAATATTTATACATTTCAATATTGTTCTCTGGCAGCTACTGAAAACAAAATACTTCCGAAACTGAATCTAGTGTATTAGTAAACATTATTTTACTAAATTGCATAAAGCGCAAATGAGGAGTGACAAAGCCAAACAGCGGTTTCCTAGCTATGTATTAGTACCCTAACAGTGCACCTCCAAACTGTGTGTGTAAAGTTGGCAATGCAATCACGGCCCACTGGATACATAGCCCATCAATCAGCGTCTGCTTGATCGTCACTCGTGCGTGTTCAACGCTACAATATCCACTTCATTGTTGCTCATTGGTATTCTGTTGCGGCGGAGTGTTATCAAATAAGTCTAGTGCGTGCTTCATTAACTGCCAGGAGTAACAGACCTTCTTCAAACCGAATGTTGTATATATTATAAACAAAAATATATAAATGTTTGTGTTACGATGGTTTTTTTTGTTTTATTATCTTCAATTAAACTTCTCGGAAAGTGAAATATAAAGCAATAATGTACGATAGTTAAGGTACCTTTAAATAAAGAGCACAGGTTTTTCTTTACTTGACTCAATTCTATTTAGGTACTTTGTTTTACGTTCTAAGTTTTGGAAAAACTTATATTTGCCAAACGAATTGAAAATGAAAACAAGTATAGTAATATTAACAGGTTTTTGTTACTTTCTCGTGAACCTTCGGGTATAGAAAGTATTTTGATCGACAAAAAAAAATCTATTTCGATATTTTGAAGAATATCGATGTTTTATGAGCCACTGACCTCGAAAACGTTGCTATTTTAGATACCATCCATTTGTATCGGGCTGGTGTTGAAACTAATGCTTGGTATTGTATCTAGATTGTCCATTAAGTTCCCCCGAGGAGTTTTTGGGATTATATATCTAACCTTAAAATTAAGGGTACCTAACTTACTGAAGAGCAAAAAGAGGAGAAATCAATTTTATAAAAATCCGCTCTGATAATTTAATTAAAACTTGTGTATATATACTGTTTAACATCACAAATAAAATGTAAACTCTCATTTCCCTATAAAATGACTTTGAGGTTACATTACAATAGCAGGAATTTCCAATTTTGATATGTCAGCAAATATTTGAAATACAAAATATTTTATCATTTTAAAGCTGTAGTACTATTTACAGTAAGAAATTTTAATTCAAAAAATAATTTTAAGAAACAAATAGTTTTCAAGTATTTAGTTAATATACTTTCTAATTGACGTCTTTGAAATTGGGAGTTGATTGATATACTATTGGTAAACAAAGATGTTACATTTTGCTAAAAATGTTTCTGTTTATGTGTATAGTATTTAACTTATTCTGTTTGTTGGAATGTTCGTGTGTGTGTGTGTGTGTGTGTGTGGGTGTGGTGTGGTGTGGTGTGGTGTGGTGTGGTGTGTGTGGTGTGGTGTGGTGTGGTGTGGTGTGGTGTGGTGTGGTGTGGTGTGGTGTGGTGTGGTGTGGTGTGGTGTGGTGTGGTGTGGTGTGGTGTGGTGTGGTGTGGTGTGGTGTGGTGTGGTGTGTGTGTGTGTGTGTGTGTGTGTGTGTGTGTGTGTGTGTGTGTGTGTGTGTGGTGTGTGTGTGTGTAACGAACCAAAACAAAACAATACTTGATTTGGTAACTCCTCGCTCAACTTTCCAACACGCTAACCACTCATACTCACGTGACAGAGCACAGCCGACTTGCCACTGGAGAGTGGGTGACCTGACAACTCCCAGAAGATACTTGTTGCAAACATTGGTTGAAATTAATATGTTCCCTATGTGGAAATAATGATTATCTTCTTAGTAATATTATATTATCCACGAGCTTTAACCCCAGGCCAAAAACCAGTACAGAGTGCTATTCGTCATAGCACACAATATCCAGGTATTCATTTTAGACAAAACCGTTAAAGTCAGTTTCGAAATATTTGGAACTTTTAAAAAATTACCATTAGTAATGTACCATTGAAAGAATTTTTGCCCCAAGACCAAATATACAGTGTTATTTATCATGCAAAAATAATTCTTAGATATTCATTTTAAACAAACTAGTTGGAGTCATTTTTTTAATGTGTTATTAAAAAAGATCACTCATCAGTAGCCTTAATTGAAAGGGAAAGATAAAAAAATTATCTAAATATCAAGTTTAAACAAAACCTGTCTGAGTTGTATCCATAACCAAGGACAGACAGACAGACAAACTAACAGACAGACAGACAGTCGTGATTCCTCCCTCTCCTTCCTGTCTTGACAGTCAAGGGGCAGTTTGGTAGTTCGTGGACTGGCCTCGGCTGACGCGAAATGGGTGAGGGACAATGTTAGACCAAGGTTAGGGAGACAGACTGGATAGTAGTTCAGTAATTAATTTGGAGAGAGAACACGTGTCGTCACTTGTGCCGATTGTTCATACCGGAATGCCGGATGTCCCACCAGCATTTGTAAGGACTAGTCCAATAAATAAACTAATCAAAATGTGTTTACAGTTTTATTTATAGTGCATTATAAAACAACACGGCTGACTCACTCACTGATATTAATGTTTACCCACTTACAGATGAGCTAGAAACTTGATTTGGCAAACTTATAGCTTCTAGCCTGTAACCGACGAGAAAATTCCAAAAAGTTAAAAATCTTAATTTTTAACCCCCAAAAAAATTCAAAATGGTGGAGCAACTTTAAAGTCAGTGCGGACCTTTCTTTGGAGGTCTCTTGTGGCTAAACGGTAAGACCTATCAAAAAACGGATTGCACCAAAGCTAGATATTTTTATTTTAGGTAAATTTTTGCACATTTTACACACATTTTGAAAAAATTTCTGACAAACTTATGGGACAGCTGGAATCATATCCAATATCATCCAATTGCCATAAGCGTGCCAAATTTGATTATTCTTGCTGCCCAATAAGTATGGAGAAACAAGATGTGAAAAACACAATAAAATACTGGTAACTTCAAGTTGTTACCTTCAAACCAACCTTGGAACTACATTATTTTACATCCACTAGCAAATAAACTCACTGGGTCTTAGGGGGGTGGAGCCCCGACGAGCAAAGCGAGTTATTTTCTAAACAAACAGATATAATCGAGTCATTGGTTCATGCTGGTTCATTGGCACACACAGAATTGCATGGTTCGTGCTGGTTCACTGGGCACACACAGAATTGTATGGTTCGTGCTGGTTCATTGGCACAGACAGAATTGCATGGCTCGTGCTGGTTCATTGGGCACACACAGAATTGTATGGTTCGTGCTGGTTCATTGGGCACACACAGAATTGCATGGTTCGTGCTGGTTCATTGGCACACACAGAATTGCATGGTTCGTGCTGGTTCATTGGGCACACACAGAATTGCATGGTTCGTGCTGGTTCATTGGGCACACACAGAATTGCATGGTTCATGCTGGTTCATTGGGCACACACAGAATTGCATGGTTCGTGCTGGTTCATTGGGCACAGACAGAATTGCATGGCTCGTGCTGGTTCACTGGCACACACAGAATTGTATGGTTCGTGCTGGTTCATTGGCACACACAGAATTGCATGGCTCGTGCTGGTCATTGGGCACACACAGAATTGTATGGTTCGTGCTGGTTCACTGGGCACACACAGAATTGTATGGTTCGTGCTGGTTCATTGGGCACACACAGAATTGTATGGTTCGTGCTGGTTCATTGGGCACACACAGAATTGCATGGTTCGTGCTGGTTCATTGGAAACACAGAATTGCATGGTTCGTGCTGGTTCATTGGGCACACACAGAATTGCATGGTTCGTGCTGGTTCACTGGGCACACACAGAATTGTATGGTTCGTGCTGGTTCATTGGCACACACAGAATTGTATGGTTCGTGCTGGTTCATTGGGCACACACAGAATTGTATGGTTCGTGCTGGTTCACTGGCACACACAGAATTGTATGGTTCGTGCTGGTTCATTGGGCACACACAGAATTGTATGGCTCGTGCTGGTTCGTTGGGCACACAGAGAATTTTCACAGATCTTTTTAATGTTTAGAAAAAGTTCAGGATGAATTCCGGGATACCCATTAGAAAATAATCAAGAAATGTTTAGTTTATGTGTAGACTTGCCTTATATATCAGTGAGACAAGCTATCCGTGCATACAATTCATCCCAAGTGTTGGAATATTGTTTCTGGAATAAATAGAAACTACCTCTTTATAGTAACGATTACTAGTGGAATGGATATAACTAGCTCAAGATAGGGATAGAGTGTAATGAGGTGGACTGGATAGAACTAGCTCAAGATAGATAGAGGGTGTAATGAGGTGGACTGGATAGAACTATTATTTATTATTATTATTAGCACCGCGTCTTACTACCCGTTCGGGTTATACGCACTTACGCTAATGTGTAATGGTAGGGTGATTGTGAGATGAAATGAAGGACCTACAGTTTAACGTGAAATCCGAACCACGGTGGTGGCCTGGCATTCCCATATTCACAAGTTGTGATTAATACACGTCTTGTCAGAGGTGAAGGAAGGGTTTGTTAATCAGATAAATCTGTGCCGGGACCGAGGATTGAACCCCGGCCGCCAGCACAGAAGTCTGACACCTTACCCCTAGACCACCAGGTCACTCGACTGGATATAACTAGCTCAAGATTGGGATAGGGTAAATATAGGAAAATATCGACGTTTTCTTGCTCTCCCTCTGCATCTCACTTTAAATTGTCTGAACACTACTTCATCGCAGAAGCAAACCAACATCCGATGAGTTGGTGGTGAGGCCTGGTCACTCGCCGCCCTTAGTCGACCACCGAGTCCTGCGAAGGACGTTAAACCACGGACGATACAAAAAAAAGCCAAAGTCATGATCACATTCCTAGCATTGTTCTTGCTGCCTCAATTCTCATGCCCCCGAGACAAAAGAAAACAAAATGTTCCTGGGGCTGGTTGGGATATTTCATGGTTGGCAGCATTTCACTGTGATCGACTGGTCAGGGGCAATTAGGGCTGTCCAACTATTGGTCGATAGGTGTGAATGTCTTTAGAAAGTAAACCGATGAAGAGATAAAGTTTGTGTGAGATCAAAAAACTGCATCCTAAAAGTAGTTAATGCAAGCGGCATTTAAACTCGCCAGTGGAGTGAATTAGGTAGAATCTAGATTAAATATACCAGCATTTGCTTGATGAGAGAGTGGAGAAATATTTAAGACAAAAACCCCACCAGTGCAATGCGGTACTCGAGTAGTGCATGGTTTTAGCCCTGAAATGGTACATAAGGGATTTCTCACCACATCACTATTTTTCATTCTCTCTAAAGTATACTTATTTTATTTTGGTTTAAACAGCTAAAATATGTGTTTCTGTTGGGAATTATCTTTAGTGGCATTTTAACATTAGGAAATTTTGACTTACCCGGGACTCAAACCAAATTATTTTTATAGAGGAGATAGTTCTTCATAAAATGACACAATTTGTCAATCATCTTACCCAAGGCCATCTAATCACAATATTAAAAGATGTAATACGCACCTTATCAGCTAAACCCACAATTGACTACCTTGATTAGAAGAGTAAGTATTTTCCCTTATTTAGACCCAGTAATTGGGTTCTCTCCTCGTCCGGGTCTCGAGGGACAAGATCCTCGCAGTGTACTGGACCGCTGGTGAGGAGGCTGAAGGCTGTATTCCGGTTGGGTGGTCTTCCTAGACAGCTTACCACGTTACCTGGTCTCAAATGATGATACATTTCCTCTACGCTATACCTCCGTAATCCCTATCCCATTTGTGGATGGGTAGTAACACGCTGTGCACAAAAATGAAATCTAAAGCCTACTGAAAGTCTGGGAAACACCGGCTCATCCCAAGAAATATATTATATGCTCATGATATCGGGGTTTGAATCCTGGTCGGGTATACTCCGGGTGGTTTTTCCTAAATGGTTTCCTAATCTCCCTCCACGTAAATGTAAGTACATTACCTCTCAAATTCTTACTGTCTCATCCCTACCCTATTAGAGTAATTATCTCTATTATTATTTTTAGCACCGCGTTTTACTACCCGTTCGGGTTATACGCTTAAGTACTAATTACGCTAATGGATTAGGAATTGGGAAGGTTGTATTTAGAGGAAGTGAACCCACATTTGTGTGGAGGAAGAGTGGAAGAGACATTTAAGAAAAACCACCCCAAGTTCACCCGACCGAGATTCGAACCTCTATCTCCCCTTCCTAAGTAGTCGAGCTCAACACGACTAGCGCGTTAGCTAACCACGCCACCGAGGCGGGTGAGTAATGATCATGTAATGTATCACCTGGACAGGTAATAAGACGCAGTAATTAAAACAAACTGGAAACCATATTAACAGCTAGCGCTAGCTATACTATTAATATGACATTTATTAGTAGGCCTACTTATTTGAATAGTTGTTTCGTGGTTAAATCCCTCGTGTATTTTGTCTGTAATTTGTATTATTTCTTAAGCACGTTCATCTACCCCGCACCGCCCCCCCTCCCTCCACCTATAACGTCTCCAATAGCTCCTGTCTCCAAGAATAATCCTTCATGTTCTTTGCAATATCCGATAATCCCCTGGCGGCGCCTTAACTCCCGCGCAAAGTGGCAGTTAAACACGCGGGAAACGAGACCAGCGCTCCTGGCGGACGGGGCTCAAGACTCGATTATCGCCGCCATCTAATGGCCGCTTTTATGAGGCTCCTCAGGCAAATCAAATTTGTCCCCTCCTGTCTTTCCCCCTCCCCCTCCCAGCAACTTAACTTACATGGTAATGGTGTTATGATATTCCTTGGACGAGATATGAAAACTTTATTACGTATTATGTGGGCGGTGGAAGCTTCATAGTGTGATAATGTTGCGCGCCGGAAAAGATAAAGAAAGGGGTGGGGGCGGGGGGTTATTCTTATTTCAGAGCACCCTCTCGCCCCAGACTCGACAGGAAATGCAACATATTGTCTTCATAATTTTTTAAACAATTCCTTGCTCTTGGGTAGGGAAAATTTAAAATGTTCAGCTAACGATAGTTCTCCGGTGTTTGAAAGTATTTTAAACAATTTTTTTTTTAAAGTTAGGATACTTTACTTTAACTTCTTTGAGATTAGTGTTTTTAAGATCCAGAAAACCGTTGTTCAATTCCTGGCGGAATGATATTTAAAAAAAAAACATAATATTACGGTAAAATTATCAATATTGAAGAATAGCCGGCATTAAGTAAAAACAACTTTAAATTTAATTGATAAAAATGTGTCTGTAAACTAAATAGTGATATTATCTTTATTCGTTTTGAATAAAATGTGAAAGCTAATTAATACTTCGTATTATTGATACATAAATACATACGTCAGTTAAATGAAAATAATAATTAATTTGTCTACTTTCATATAACGAATAGTTAATACTTTAGTTACGTGAATGAGTCAGTCCAAATCATTTATAAATGTGTTATTAGTAACCTTCAATGTCGTATGCAATATTTCGCATTCATGGGATTGAGGTTAGTGGTGAGAAATACAAATCTAGTAGTCTGGAACAAATCAAGTATTTTTTGGATGATATTAAAACTTTTTTTTTTAAATAGTTGAGAATAGATTTAGTGGTATCTATACAATAATACGGCACTTTATCCAAACAAATTAATAAAAAAAAGTCTCAGTCAACTCGTTAAACACAAACAACATTTTCAATTTTAGCTCTTCAACTTGTTTATTTACATAATATTTTGGTTGATTTTATTTGGTGGAGATTTCTAGGATTTCTTTTAAATAGATTTGTGAAAAATACGAAATGTAATAAAAAAAAAGTTGATACACGGTTACACCGATATGTTCAATTATTTTTTTTTAATTATTTTTTTTGCCAGTGATTGATTCTACGTTAAGTAACGGCATTTCCTATAAAGTTAAAGTTGATTCAATTTCTTACGGACACTACGGAGTAAGGACCTAATGGATCAAGCTGTTAATGTCGAGTCAAGCGCTTGTAAAGTAAGATAAGGAATTAATTAGCTTATGAATACGTAACGTGTGAACTTAGCTTTAACCTTTGACAACATTATCTCTTTATTTTTATTCCCTTCTTATTTGATTGTAGCTCATTCTTCAATGACAACATGTTTCGGTGTTTTTATTGATGCTACACCGTCTTCAGGTCTGAGGAAAACTAATGTAACTGTAAATAAAGTGTGCAATTGGCTACATGTTTGATAGAGTTGAGTTCATACCCAGGCTGAGTCAAATCTTACTATTATTCACGTCATAAGAAATCATTTAGCAATTAAAGTAAGTAAGCTTACCGTGTATTATTCCGCTATGGTGTAGCTTATAAGATAAGGCCATAGTGTGGTTCGTCAAGGTAAGAGGACTGCTACCTTGCTGGAGAATTGGAGTGTACCTGTAACTAAGAGGTTACCAGAATTAAAGAGTTGTTTTGCTAAGATTGTTCAAGTGAGTTCTGTATAGCTTTTAACGCTTTGATATTTTGTTGCTAAACCATTTGCCCGATTTTTATTATAAAACATTAGTGTTAAGATTACTTGTTTAGGATCTTACTTAATATTTTCACTGTTATAAATACAAGTTTAGCATAGTTCTAGAAGTTTAATGAGGTAACGTTTTACTATAAAGCACTCTAACTTTGATAAATATGTATTATTAGCGCCGCGTCTTACTACCCGTTCAGGTTATACACACTTACGCTAATGTGTAATGGTAGGGTGATTGTGAGATGAAATGGAGGACCTACAGTTTAACGTGGGATCCGAACCATGGTGGAGGCCTGGCATTCCCACATTCACAAGTTGTGATTAATACACGTCTTGTCAGAGGTGAAGGAAGGGTTTGGTAATCAGATAAATCTGTGTCGGGGCCGAGGATTGAACCCCAGACGCCCAGGTCACCCTTGATACATATGGTATTATTTTTAGTATAGCAATGGAAATAGTATA
Source organism: Timema cristinae (assembly GCA_039000515.1). NCBI lineage: Eukaryota > Metazoa > Arthropoda > Insecta > Phasmatodea > Timematidae > Timema > Timema cristinae. The sequence continues at coordinate 3,546,068 of JBCFYV010000001.1, forward strand.
GGGATGTCCCCAACAAAGATTATTTTAGAACAAAAGTTATTCAAGAATTGACAAATGGTTTCTCAACAAATTGTTAAACGTTAATTCATAACTATCCTAAACATCCTTAAAGTTTATTACCGTATTTATTCGATTCTAAGACGTAAATTTGTTCAGATTTAAACGTATCTAAAACTGTGTGCTCTTAGAATTGATGGCTTCTTAGAATCGCAGTTCTTGTTCGACCAACACTTTCGAAGTCTCAGAGGAATATATTGACTGGGATACTAAAGATAAATACGGTTCAGACTAATAAGACTAACATTTATTCAGAAGGAAGTGATGAATAACATTCCTAATGATAAAATACAGTCTAAAAACAACCTCTCGGCGCCAAACGTTTGATCCAGGTAATCAGATTAATATCATGAATGGGACGATCTTATTAAAGAGGAACGTTGGTATAAAGTAATAATGACGTGTTTGTGTTGCGCGGGGAACTGAAGCCGTGACTATGATAGTCTGCTCCCAGGGTCGTCTCCACTCGTGTTGTGTCACCAAGTCACGATTTACAGGGTCGGGGGTGTTTAAGACACAGATGTGCTGCCAGTAACACCCCCTCAAGAGAAATGAGGAGGGAAAGGGGGGGTGCACCAATATTGCTACTGTCTCGCGGGTTGAAATATGGACCGCAGCGGAGCAAGACTTATAACCTGGCAAGGCGCTGCTACATCAACAGGGCCAGTGCTTACAGGGGGTGAGCTACATCAACAGGGGCCAGTGCTTACAGGGGGTGAGCTACATCAACAGGGGCCAGTGCTTACAGGGGGTGGGCTACATAAACAGGGCCAGTGCTTACAGGGGGTGAGCTACATCAACAGGGGCCAGTGCTTACAGGGGGTGGGCTACATAAACAGGGGCCAGTGCTTACAGGGGGTGAGCTACATAAACAGGGGCCAGTGCTTACAGGGGGTGAGCTACATAAACAGGGCCAGTGCTTACAGGGGGTGAGCTACATCAACAAGGGTCAGTGCTTACAGGGGGTGAGCTACATCAACAGGGGTCAGTGCTTACAGGGGGTGAGCTACATCAACAGGGGCCAGTGCTTACAGGGAAGGGGGGTGAACTACATCAATGGGAGCTCAATTTATCACCTCCAGATTTTGTCAATTTTGTTCTCCGTCTTTCAATACCCGACAAAGTTCTACGCATACATAATTTAATTTTAGAGGAAATGTTCCCTCATTTGTGTAGAGGTAAAGTGGGAAATCATTTAGTAAAAGTCAACTTCAGTAAACCAGACAAGGAGTCGATCTCCGATCTCCCCGTCTAGTTTAAGAGATCTTTCACACTCTACGATCTCTGTCGTACGAGTTGTTGTCATATGAGTGTGATCGGAAGATATTTCCTCACACGACATGGTTTATGTCGTACTATATATATATTTTTTTTAATGTCAAAGTCTTATAACTTTTCTGGTAATAAATATCGCTTCTTACTCTCAACTTTAGAATGTTTTCTGAAATAATTACTCATCTTTATTAAGTTTTAGCTCGAGTTTTATCCGAGAACTTTTTTATTTTTTCCCCATGTAGAACACCTTCAACATTATAGGGCTGTATTTTGTGTGAGGCCCTACTTTATTCAAGGCAATACAGTATTTAGTTTTTATATCACTCCGCTAACGAAATCAATACATTGGTGTCAAACTTTCTGGCCACCATTACCTTGACTATCTATTAGTGAGTTATTACGATAGAAAGACAAGCACAGAGGTTGTCGGACGATTGTTTAGTCGGATCGTGTGAAAGACGCCATACCGCCTAATGTATTAGTAGGCACACGACAAAAACCTCGTACAATAGAAATGGTGTGAAAGGGTACTCCGAATTTGCGTCAATGGATAGTGAGAAACCTTCTATGTAAAACTACCCTCAGTATACCTAGACCCAGCTGGAAGTTAAACCCCGACCTCCCTGTCATTACCAAACAAGACTAAACGAGCTCACCATCAACTTTTGTTTCAATAAATCACTACATACCATGTAGCAGCCCTTGGCACCAGATATTATTACGTAATCTCAACTGATACCAAAGTTTGTCGAAGTGTGTGTAAATACCCCCTCTCCCCCCCCCCCTCCCAAGCCAATATTACCCCTGGGGTCCTTGCACCCTTCGTCAGTTTGTTTGTTGATACCCTTCTAAGTAACACCGACCTCATCAACACCGGCTCAGTTCAACTTAATGAAACACTGGACTGGTGACATGATTGGGGGGGGGGGGGAGCCTTAGTCCCCCCCTTTCCCCTGTCCCGCCACTCACAAGAAGTGACTAATAATATACGCCGTGTTTGCTCATCGACAGGAGGTTAGAACTGGTTGTTTATTACCGCTCTATCGACAAGAAAGAGGCATACAAACATTTCCGCCATCCACAACGTTATAAATGAGAATCTTCGTTGTTAAGTTGTGTTGTAGTGGATTAAATAAACACATATTATAGTAATAATAGAAAAGGCTGCAGCATAGCTTCCTATCAGCACATCGCTTAAAACCGACCTAGCCGAGAGATAGTATAAACCATCTAGTAGTAGATTTTTATAGGAAGAAATATTTAGAAAATAGATCTAGTAACTTTTCTACCTGTCTTATAACATGGCCTGAGGTATGAATACGTTAAAGTAGATATAGTGACTCTCCTGGCCGTCAGATGACATAGCTTGACGTATTAATACGTGAAAGTGTAATCAGTAACGTGTATATCAGTCTGGTAAGGTTGTTAGTACCTACCCTAGGCCACGTTGAGACATTCCACGACTTGTTTACAGCTAGGCTCTGCTAGTCAGGAAACTAATAGTCTTCATTTAGGTTGTTCTTGTCTGCTCCATGTCTACCTGGTTGTAAGCCTAACTACACTAATAACATAGAATGGAGGAGGGTGTACCCGCATTTACGTCGAGGAAGATTGGAAAACTATCTTAGATAAACCACCCTATTGAGGTCTCCCTTACTACCTCGGCGTGGGTTGTTCCTTGTTAATTACTGAAAGTAAACAATGGTTTTAATTGTAATTCCTCAATTAGAGTAATAACATGAGACTAGACTTCATTTTTATCTATAAGGTGAGTGTCTAAACCATTACAAATACTCATATATATAGTAGCCACGTGAATAATATGTTCCAGTTATGTATGGTTAGACTGGAGAAGTGAGTTTTAGTTGTTTTTTGGTCACGGACCCCTTTGAGGATCTGACAAAGGCCATGGACCCCCCTTCCCATAAAAATTAACGTAAACATACATTCAGAAAGTTTTACTTACTGTCTTCTCTTTAATACAAATGTGTCCACCCTTGTAAACACAATATTGACCTTTTTTGTTGGTCGAAATTTGCAAATAAGGATTTTTATAGCAATGCAATGACCTTAAGATGGGAAACCACTAGTAAAATTTTTAAACCAGAAGTAGATTTTCTATTTTTTAATATGAAAGTGTTGACCCCTATTTAACCAATAACGACCTTTTTCATTGGTCAAAATTCACAAATTAGGGCTTTAGTAACAATACGATATATCTGAAGATGTGTAACTTCCAATAAAATTTCAAAAGTTTTAACCGGAATTCAAAATATTTTATACAAAAGTGTCGAACCTTTTTGATCCAATATTGACCTATTTTATTGGGTAAAATTGATAAATGAGGACTTTTGATAGCAATGCGATGACTTTAAGGTGTGCAACCTCTAATAAAATTTTAATTATTTTCGAACAGGATTTTTAAATGTTTTAACCAAAAATCAAAATTTTCAAATAATCTTAAATCACAATAATAAGGTTAAGACTTAGATATTATTGTAATTTAATAAATGAAAGTATGAATTAAATAGGTTAGTTAACCTCTAAAATATTTGTATATAAATCACATTATTATTTGACCTTATAAAAAGTTGGCGTAATTTGGTAATATCTGTTTACATTGGTAGTGTTGTTGTGATATGTCAAATACATACAAAATAGCACCAAGATATTTACTATGGACTGACACGCATTCTCAGTGGAAGTCTGAGTCTAAACATCTTTACAATACAGACAGTTAAAATAAAGGACCAGTTAAAATAAAAGTTAAAATATATTACACCATATATGAAGAGTTGGCTAGTTTTAGTGTCCAAGTAATGTACATAATAATTGGTTTTGAGTTTTTAATATTAACGGAGTCTTATCTGTGGGTTTTTTAATCCCTCTACTCCTTTTAGTTTTCCAGTGTGAGCTGGAGTTTACCGGAACTTCATTAACCCGACATGTTTCGGTACTGTTAATGACGTACCATAATTATGGAACTGATTAAAATTTAAATTAAAACCTGATGAAATAATATAGATTACAAACCGAACATATAATTAAGTTAAATAAGAGAGCTAGGGAATTAAAATCAAACACCCAGACTAAAGATAAAGCAGTGATATTCGAACAAACAAACTTACCTCATTATGTGCAGAAATACGGTGTGTTGTAACGACCTTTGGATGTTGACTGTCTTAGTGTGGTTGATCGTAGAATCAGGTGAAATGGAACTTGCAGTGCTGGAAACCTAATAGGATGTGTAGTTAAAATCCCGAGGTAAGCATTTGTTAGGTGAGAAGTGATGTAAAAAATGTTTGATTGTGAAACTGTAACAGGTTGTAAAGATATATGGGTAGGTTGTTTCTAATCTTCTCGACTCCGGCTTGAACGGGTTGGTGGTTGAACCATAGGTTAGCAAATGTCTTACACACTTTCAATCTCAAGTTAAATTATTTGAAAGATACTTTTGTCTGGGGGACATTATACAACATTTAGAAAACATTCTAATTTGATCTTTCGTAAGGAGTTAATACTATAATAAGGTTAAAACTTAGATATTATTGTAATTTAATAAATGAAAGTATGAATTAAATTGAATAGTTAACCTTTAGAATATTTTATATAAATCACATCATAAGGGCAAAATATAATATAAAAACAATCTTTACAATGAATTATGCCTCTCACTTTTCATTTCTATGCAAAAATTAATGGTAGATTATGTAAGAATACACTAGAGGAAGTATATTATGTAAGAATATACTAGAAGAAGTAGATTATGTAAGAATACACTAGAGGAAGTATGTTATGTAAGAATACACTAGAAGAAGTAGATTATGTAAGAATACACTAGAGGAAGTATATTATGTAAGAATACACTAGAGGAAGTATATTATGTAAGAATACACTAGAGGAAGTATATTATGTAAGAATACACTAGAGGAAGTAGATTATGTAAGAATACACTAGAGGAAGTATATTATGTAAGAATACATTAGAGGAAGTATATTATGTAAGAATATACTAGAAGAAGTAGATTATGTAAGAATACACTAGAGGAAGTATATTATGTAAGAATACACTAAGGAAGTATATTATGTAAGAATACACTAGAGGAAGTAGATTATGTAAGAATACACTAGAGGAAGTAGATTATGTAAAATACATTAGAGGAAGTATATTATGTAAGAATATACTAGAAGAAGTAGATTATGTAAGAATACACTAGAGGAAGTATATTATGTAAGAATACACTAGAGGAAGTATATTATGTAAGAATACACTAGAGGAAGTATATTATGTAAGAATACATTAGAGGAAGTATATTATGTAAGAATACACTAGAGGAAGTAGATTATGTAAGAATACACTAGAGGAAGTATATTATGTAAGAATACACTAGAGGAAGTAGATTATGTAAGAATACACTAGAGGAAGTATATTATGTAAGAATACACTAGAGGAAGTAGATTATGTAAGAATACATTAGAGGAAGTAGATTATGTAAGAATATACTAGAAGAAGTAGATTATGTAAGAATACATTAGAGGAAGTATATTATGTAAGAATATACTAGAAGAAGTAGATTATGTAAGAATACACTAGAGGAAGTAGATTATGTAAGAATATACTAGAAGAAGTAGATTATGTAAGAATACACTAGAGGAAGTATATTATGTAAGAATACACTAGAGGAAGTATATTATGTAAGAATACACTAGAGGAAGTAGATTATGTAAGAATACACTAGAGGAAGTATATTATGTAAGAATACATTAGAGGAAGTATATTATGTAAGAATATACTAGAAGAAGTAGATTATGTAAGAATACACTAGAGGAAGTATATTATGTAAGAATACACTAGAGGAAGTATATTATGTAAGAATACACTAGAGGAAGTATATTATGTAAGAATACATTAGAGGAAGTATATTATGTAAGAATACACTAGAGGAAGTAGATTATGTAAGAATACACTAGAGGAAGTATATTATGTAAGAATATACTAGAAGAAGTAGATTATGTAAGAATACACTAGAGGAAGTATATTATGTAAGAATATACTAGAAGAAGTAGATTATGTAAGAATACACTAGAGGAAGTAGATTATGTAAGAATATACTAGAAGAAGTAGATTATGTAAGAATACACTAGAGGAAGTATATTATGTAAGAATACACTAGAGGAAGTATATTATGTAAGAATACACTAGAGGAAGTAGATTATGTAAGAATACACTAGAGGAAGTATATTATGTAAGAATACATTAGAGGAAGTATATTATGTAAGAATATACTAGAAGAAGTAGATTATGTAAGAATACACTAGAGGAAGTAGATTATGTAAGAATACACTAGAGGAAGTAGATTATGTAAGAATATACTAGAAGAAGTAGATTATGTAAGAATACACTAGAGGAAGTAGATTATGTAAGAATACACTAGAGGAAGTATATTATGTAAGAATACATTAGAGGAAGTATATTATGTAAGAATATACTAGAAGAAGTAGATTATGTAAGAATACACTAGAGGAAGTAGATTATGTAAGAATACACTAGAGGAAGTATATTATGTAAGAATATACTAGAAGAAGTAGATTATGTAAGAATACACTAGAGGAAGTAGATTATGTAAGAATATACTAGAAGAAGTAGATTATGTAAGAATACACTAGAGGAAGTATATTATGTAAGAATATACTAGAAGAAGTAGATTATGTAAGAATACACTAGAGGAAGTATATTATGTAAGAATACACTAGAGGAAGTATATTATGTAAGAATACACTAGAGGAAGTATATTATGTAAGAATACACTAGAGGAAGTATATTATGTAAGAATACACTAGAGGAAGTAGATTATGTAAGAATATACTAGAAGAAGTATATTATGTAAGAATACACTAGAGGAAGTATATTATGTAAGAATACACTAGAGGAAGTAGATTATGTAAGAATACACTAGAGGAAGTATATTATGTAAGAATATACTAGAAGAAGTATATTATGTAAGAATACACTAGAGGAAGTATATTATGTAAGAATACACTAGAGGAAGTAGATTATGTAAGAATACACTAGAGGAAGTATATTATGTAAGAATACACTAGAGGAAGTAGATTATGTAAGAATACACTAGAGGAAGTATATTATGTAAGAATACATTAGAGGAAGTATATTATGTAAGAATATACTAGAAGAAGTAGATTATGTAAGAATACACTAGAGGAAGTATATTATGTAAGAATACACTAGAGGAAGTATATTATGTAAGAATACACTAGAGGAAGTAGATTATGTAAGAATACACTAGAGGAAGTAGATTATGTAAGAATACACTAGAGGAAGTATATTATGTAAGAATATACTAGAAGAAGTAGATTATGTAAGAATACACTAGAGGAAGTAGATTATGTAAGAATATACTAGAAGAAGTAGATTATGTAAGAATACATTAGAGGAAGTATATTATGTAAGAATACACTAGAGGAAGTATATTATGTAAGAATATACTAGAAGAAGTAGATTATGTAAGAATACACTAGAGGAAGTATATTATGTAAGAATACATTAGAGGAAGTATATTATGTAAGAATATACTAGAAGAAGTATATTATGTAAGAATACACTAGAGGAAGTATATTATGTAAGAATATACTAGAAGAAGTAGATTATGTAAGAATACACTAGAGGAAGTATATTATGTAAGAATATACTAGAAGAAGTAGATTATGTAAGAATACACTAGAGGAAGTAGATTATGTAAGAATACACTAGAGGAAGTATATTATGTAAGAATACACTAGAGGAAGTAGATTATGTAAGAATACACTAGAGGAAGTAGATTATGTAAGAATACACTAGAGGAAGTATATTATGTAAGAATACACTAGAGGAAGTAGATTATGTAAGAATACACTAGAGGAAGTATATTATGTAAGAATACATTAGAGGAAGTATATTATGTAAGAATATACTAGAAGAAGTAGATTATGTAAGAATACACTAGAGGAAGTAGATTATGTAAGAATATACTAGAAGAAGTAGATTATGTAAGAATACATTAGAGGAAGTATATTATGTAAGAATACACTAGAGGAAGTATATTATGTATGGATTCCCCAGATTCTACTGTTCCGGTACTATGGCAGTAATTTGTCTCATTACGTCCAAAGGATACCCCCCTCTCTAACCACGCCACCCCCACACTGATATGAGGCCGTCACGTCTACGGAATGAGCCCGAGAGAGGAACAAATCAGAGTCACGCGTCGTGCACCACGTGACCTGTCCCAATCAAGAGAAGTGTTCCCGTGCGCCTTCATCGCTAGCTACGTGTCCCATTCCGTGTCAATATTTGTCCAATTTGAACATTTCTTGATATAGCAGATTAAATTTAATCCAATGCTCCTTAATTTCACCAGCTGTGGATATAAGGACAATAACATAATTATAAAAGTATAACTTTATTCAAACAGTTAAAGTTCCGAATTAATCTCTAAGAGACCTCCCTCCCTCCCTCCCTCCATGTTATCAACGTTTCTACGGTCTTAAGATTCTTTTTCTCCTTGGTGATAAGGTTAAACAGAAATAAAATGATACTATATTCAACGAAAATAACCTTTGTTCATGCGGTTTAATATGTCAGTATTGCTAAATTTGTCAAAAAATTGTTTTAAAAATAAGATATTGATTGCTTGGAATTGTAAATTAAAACCACTTCGATGGCCACATGATTTAAGGCGCTACTCTTGCAATAGACTAGATTGCTGAAGAAGGGGAGATCATGGATCGATCCCGGTCGTGTGTACTGAGAATAGTTTTTCCTAAAAATGTGTTTCCGTGCAAAAGCGGATACATTGCCTCTAAATTCACATTAGTGTAATTAGTACATAGTCCTATACTCGAGCGGTTAGTAAGACGCGGCACTAAAAAACAAAAAACAGGCCATAAGAATAAACAATGTAAGTGCAGTGCATGCATTGTTCGGCATAGGTTTAAAAATGTCCCTGACTATTTCCGTTAGAATTGGTTCCACTCATTTTGATTATTATCGGACAGATAGACAGACAGACAGACAAAATACCAAATGGTAGAGTAGGAATAGATTCTGTCTACGCTTGGTCAGTAAAATATAGCCCCCTTAGTGCATGAGGCCTGCATTCGAACCCCGACCTCTACACCACTGATGAACTAGACCAACTTGGCGTTTGGCCCGCGGACGTGCCGATTCGAGCGTCTGTTACAACATGTTCTTGTACATTGTACCTTCATCAGGTCCGGTAAACAATATAATTAACGTTACAATAAAATTGTTTTACTAGTTATAAGAGAATCAATTCAACAATTAGCCTCGTTTGCTTACGTCATCTATAGATATTTTTTATAAAGCACCTCCAATAAATACTAAAAATTTAATTTGAACCGTAAATATTATGTTATTGTTTTCTTTGGGACTGATCGAAATTAATTTGTCAAAGTGAATAAGACCCTCTGATGTTAACTATCTGCTTAGCACACTTGTATACAAAATTGCATACTCACCTAATGACACGGCGTACAGCAATGGTTTCCATATTAAGCTAATATTATCTTAATTAATATTGGAAATTTAAAAGGTTCAATATTGTTGTGTTAAATATATTATATCTAAGTAAGGGAACGAAAGTCGAGGTAATTTTTTTTAGGTTTATTAAATAAAAATACTTTCTGCTAGAATAAATAAGATATACTTACAAATTAGTTTCAATTTCACATTTATAAATGTTGACAATTAAACTGAACCTATCTACCGAAGCAGTGAAGCAATATTTTACTTATTTTAGCCAAAATAACTGTAAAGACACGGACCTTAACGCACTTTCCCTTCCATCTCACATTAGTTGACCATATATATGTTTATTAATACTAGCAATGGTGATATATATTTCTTTGGTGAGTGACTAAAATGGCATAAGTCAAAAAACTAAGCTTTTCAGTAAAAGTTAAAGTTCAAAATAGCCTGTGAAATCAAATAAAATAGTCAAACATAAATAAGGGGTTTGTATTTTATTAAATGTTCTCTTTAAGGTGGGGTGGCAAGGAGAGGCGAGGAATGGCCAGTATTTTTGCAGTTTTTATGGCAAAACATTTTGCCTAAACAAATAAAATATTGCTCCAGTAGAATCACAGAGTCTAGTTTTCTTCACGTGGTGATATCAGCAATTGTTGAATATCTGTAATGAGCATAGTGGCATTAGACGATAAACTTTTTAAATAAAGAGTAAAAGTTTTCACAAAATTACAGAACTCTCTTTACAGATATTCGTGATTTTGATACCATCATGTGAAAAAATTTAAACTCTGTTTTTAAACTGGACAAATATTTTATTTATTTGAGACAAAAAAAAGTTTGCTATAAAAACGAAAAAAAAAATGGCAATTTTTCACTTCCCCTTTCACACCACCTTAAGATGGGTCTATATTTAAATATTTATTATTTGAGTTTAAGGGGTTTTAGCGACTTAATCCCTTGTGAATGTCAAGTGAGTATTTTTTTTTTAATTCAAGCTTTCTTCGGACTTAAGCCCTTATGACCATTTAGTAAATATTTTTTTATTTAGCACCGCGTCTTACTACCCGTCCAGACTATACGCTTAAGTACTAATTACGCTAATGAATTAAGAATTGAGAAGGTTGAATTTAAAGGAAAACCATTTAGGAAAACCACCCCCAGTTCACCCGACCGAGATTCGAACCTCAATCTCCCCGTCCTCGGTGGTCTAGCTCAACACGACAAGTGCGTTAACCAACTACGCCACCGAGGCGGGTTAGTAAATATTAGAAATGTTAGCACATTGCTCAAGAAAAGTTGTGAATTAATACTTTAGTTTCATATTAGTCAGCATAAATGTATTAGAAAAAGCTTAGTTCACTATGGATAAATGTGTGTGCACCTAATGATATTCCCTTACAACTCATTATATCAACGCACGACTTACAAACTCACTTAACTAAAGAACAGAAACAACACCCAAGAAAGAGCAAATCCTAATTTCTCCAATGAAACATTTTTGATCCAGCCAGAAATCAAATGAGGGACTCGAAAGGCCGACGTACTAAAAACTGAGATTAGAATCATTTAGTTTTAGATAAGCTTGTTATAATAAAGTTGAAACATTGTGTGTTGGTTTTTTTCACTTGTGTCTACAGCCTTATTCTCATATGAAGTTCATTGTTTGGTAACTGAAACGTATGTTGTCACAATGTCGGGGGAAAAAAGGGAAAATTGTATTTATATTCTTAGCACATTTAATTAAATAATATGAAGATAAATTTGACAGTAATTCATAAGAAAGTATTATTGGAAGCTTTTGATCATACTAACTTTATTATTGATAAATTAAATAATACATTTTTTAGAATACCTAATTTTAATAACTTTTAATCAATATTGGTGGTCGAAAGTGGTCTTCTAATAACAAACTTAATAGCGTGCATCATAGCAGGCCAGACTCAGATCCCGGCTCGTGTAATATATGGGAATAAAATGGAAAATAAAGTCCAGAAATGTGTGCAGTATGATGATTGAATGATTACTCGATATTTTCCGCTGTGATGATGGGGGACAAAGCGACAAAGCTTGTTGTTATTATAACCACACTATGTCCCTATTATGACTGAACGAAGATTTGTATATAGTTCTCATCTGTGAAGCCATTCTAAAATGGTCAAAAACAACCTTTTCAACACAGTTTTTATCCAAATATAATTTAATATTTCAACAATGTTCATCAGGAACTTCTATTAACTTTTTATCTCTTAATTAGAGATGGGACGATACTAGTTTTTCGATTCCTATTTTCGAACGGGGAACGGCCATATTGGTTTATGTTAATAGAAACCAATATGGCTGCCGTGATAGGTAAATCTTTTTTTACCAATTTGATATTATTCCGGAAATTTCAGTAAACGTCTATTAAATATTAATTAGAGTTTTAAAACATTTTATCCATTACAAATTACAGTCATGAATTTAAATTTGACTTTAAAATCTTGAAATAAATTGTACCTATATTATTATATTATTATTATTATTTAATTTGTGACAGTAAATTTCAAAGCAATCGTAATACAATTCTTAACACAAGGTTGGTATCTGTTAATATGAGGGTTTATTTGTGTTTTTTTCTTGAATAAATTATGCTACCACGGTAAACATGATTACATATTGAAGAAAAACATCAGTTTTTAGGTTTTCAAATCTAATCAATGCTTTTACAAGTTTTATTACATAAATATATGGAATAATTAACTAAAAAAAGCGTTACAAACTGCCTTTAATATCCGATATTCATTAATCTCATAATAAAGCAGCCACGATCATTTGCACGTATCTTTAGGAATCGAGGAATCATGAATCGAGGTATTTTATAGATTCTCGAACCTCTCGATACTCTTAAGAATCGATAGGTATCGAGGAATTGAATTTCCCATCTCTACTAGTAATGTTAGATCAGAAATGATCCCCGTGCAATATTGTTCGTGTGAATGTACTATTTCTATCTGACTGTCTCACAGAGTTGATTGACGTGTGATGCGAGCTCGACCTGTTCGGGTTATACGCATTTGTATAAATTAATGTGGTGTTGTAAGGGTGAGGAAGGTTTAATTTAGAGATAGTGTACTTAAATTTCATGAGAGATCTATTGGGAAACTCTTCAGGAAAAACCACCCTCAGTTTACCCAACTGGAATTGAAACCCCGATCCCCCAGTTTTAGGAAATCACTTCTAATGAAAGAGTGACAACTTAGACCATTTGGCCACAAAAGTGGATGATATATTGGGCTTTAACTAGAATCCTCTGTCATCTGAGTTATCTAAACTGATAACAAGATTATATTAGGCTTCGGTGACCTGGCGGTCTAGGGGTAAGGTGTCAGACTTCTGTGTTGGGGGTCCGGGGTTCAATCCTCGGTCCCGGCACAGATTTATCTGATCACCAAACCCTTCCTTCACCTCTGACAAGACGTGTATTAATCACAACTTGTGAATGTGTGGAATGCCAGGCCTCCACCGTGGTTCGGATCCCACGTTAAACTGTAGGTCCTCCATTTCATCTCACAATCACCCTACCATTACACATTAGCGTAAGTGCGTATAACCCGAACGGGTAATGAAACGTGGTGATGATGATGATGATGATGATGATAGTAATGATTATTTTGGGCGTTTGACCATCAAAACCAGCAACGGTGGGAATGAGGACTAAACGTCAGTCTCATATAGTAGTAAAGGAGTGGTCAGGTTCGAACCCCAATCCAAGGAACTGAGAGTGGGGTGGGTGTCCAGTTGTCACACACTGTATACTGTCCAGTTGTCACACACTGTATACTTATGTCCAGTTGTCACTCTCTATGAGGTTGTTCTGTCCACAGGTCCAATGAGGTCCAGGACGGTTGCAGGGATTGCTATGGACATGTTTGAACAACACCAAGGCACGCACATCCTTCAGGTGAGATATTACACAACCGTAACTCAAGGACTTCACTCATAGTAAGGCTGAGTCTGTAATGGACTTGTGGGAATCGTCATGGTCGTTCATAATATGTAGCTAACGATTATCACACGTCCATCACATACTCAGCCTTAAGTTATGGATGAAGAATGACCTTAAAGTGTAATCAGGTTATGTCTGTACACGCTTAGCCCGAACAGAAGCGCAGACTAAATCTCCGGCTCATCTAACCTGGGCTGTCGAATATTGAAAGGTCGAGGTTACAATCTCAACCGAGTGTATTGAGGGGAATTTTTCTTAAATTAATCCTCACTTTCCCTCCACGCAGATTTGGGTACATTTACTCTAAATTCTCCCTTCTCCATCTCTATCCTACTAACGTATTTAAATTCTTATAGCCTGCACAAGTAGTAAGACGTGGTGTAAAACTAAAAATATTGATCTATCTCAAAGTCATACAACAGATAATTACAATAAAACAACTAAATATAATATTAATGTTGCTGGTAGTATTTCAAGAGGATATTATTGTGAATTGTAGTTAGCGTTCTATATTTGTTCATATTATATTGAGCTGAATATAAAGTTATTGTGTTGGTTTGTTTCAGTCACTGGATGGGTTCGCCTTTGCTCTTGCATCTGATGGCCGGTTCCTGTATATCTCCGAGACTGTCTCTATATACCTGGGCCTTTCACAGGTAGTCACACTAATAATATACCTGGGCCTTTCACAGGTAGTCACACTAGTACTATCCCAGTGTTTCACAGGTACTATCTATATAGGTGAAGTCTTGCTTGGGACGATATAGGGTTGCAGTACTACTAACTTGGAGAGCCGTGTATTGACCTATTTATTTTCATAACATTCTGTATTTACATGGGTACTACTTGTTTTGAACTTGTCTTGACCATTGACGTGATTATAACAGTCTCGGAAACATGTTTTGACGTAATATTATTACTTCATTAGGATATTTATTAATGTAATTATTACTTTCAGGGATATTTTTACTTCTGTAGGTTTTACTTAAGTTGGTTATTTTTTAAATCAATTTTTACTATATATATTTATCTGTATTGATGTAAATATTAATTTATTTACACTTTGTATTAACTCGTTTTTAATTGATATTGTATGTTGACCAATTTATTAATTGCTTGGGACTAAGCATTGACTTGAATAATACTTTGACGGGAGTGAGTTAACTTGAGGTTAACATTTTATTTAGGTTTTGCTTCATAGTAAGCTCTAAATTAGATCCCTTTTAATTGGCAATCTTTTATAACTTTACTTTGATTTCAACTTGAGTGACCCGTGTTTTAAGAGTCAAATCCAAAACATTGTTATCTCCACTTTAATAAAATTCTACATTGTAATAATTTAACTTAATAACATTAATTGAGGTCATTAATTTTGAATAGCTTATTCCTCATAAATATAATCTCTTTGTTTTCTTGAATGCCAACAAAATTTCGCTCGTTTAATTATCATTTTAAAATCAGCCGTTTACGACACGTGCTCCTATATTTATAAATTGATTTTAATGTTGTTGTACCAGTCGGCCATCTCTTTATCAGGGTCGGACCAGGGAGGTATATTTTGGGATTTAAGCCCTCCTGATCTTCTCAAAATTATAATCACCAATCTACTTCTGTGGCCATGTTGTTTAAGGCGTCGCTCTCGCAATAGATCGAGGTTCAAATCCTGGTTGAATGTATTGAGGGTGTTTTTTACCTTAAATGTCTTTCCACTAAAATTCGCGTACACTTCATCTAAATTCAACCTTCCTCATCCTGAACACATAAGCGTAATTATTATATATAGGTATAACCTGAATGGTTGGTAGTAATACGCGGTGCTAAAAATAAAATAAAAAATAAAGATATTTTATTAATAATGTATATTTGTACTTACACTCAGTTCATAGGTTATTAGCTAATTAGATTATTTTATATGCTATTAGTTAATTAGATTATTTATATGTTATTGTATAATTAGAGTATTATACAGGTCATTAGATATTTAGATTATATAGGTTATTAGCTAATTATAATATTTTATATGCTATTAGCTAATTAGAGTATTATACAGGTCATTAGATAATTAGATTATTATACAGGTAATTAGCTAATTAGAATATTTTATATGCTATTAGCTAATTAGAGTATTATACAGGTCATTAGATAATTAGATTATTATACAGGTCATTAGCTAATTAGAATATTTTATATGCTATTAGCTAATTAGAGTATTATACAGGTCATTAGATAATTAGATTATTATACAGGTCATTAGCTAATTAGAATATTTTATATGCTATTAGCTAATTAGAGTATTATACAGGTCATTAGCTAATTAGAGTATTATACAGGTAATTATATAATTAGAGTATTATATAGGTTATTAACTAATTAGAGTATTATACAATTCTGTACATCTTCGATACTAATTATGTACAAAAATATCTCTTTAAAGGTTATTCCATGATTGAAACACATTCCTTGTCAGTTTCTGTTGGGGGACTTGACCCCGATGCCCCCCCCCCCCCCCAAGATATAGCACCTTGTCAGATAAGTTTCGGTGTACGGCACTACCCTATATTCATATATTTGTGGGACAGTTTTATTAAGAAACTATGTTAAATAAGATGCTAAGAATCGTCTCATAATTACCTTACATATTAATATTGATATTAATATTTGTAAGGATCTAGAAATGATAATGGCTCCTGATATTTCCTTGTTAACTTATTTCTCACCATAGAATATTATTTTTACTTTCTCTCTACACCTCGGGGAGAAAGTATTGTTATCGTAAAAAAAAAAAAAAACGGACTCGATATTTGGATAAATGTCAAACCCCCTGAAACCGAAAATGTGGTTTTCGCGATGCCGTCTGTCTGTCTGTATCTGTACCATTTTACGGATTGGACTAAAACTTAGTATCCTGGGTTTTCATAAGGTCCACCTCAGGGATTTTTGGAATTAGATATTTAACCCTAAATTTAAGGATAGTTTGCTGAATGGTAAAAATAGAAAAAAAAAAGAATTTTTTTGAAACTCACTTTAACGATTTTGATTACATTTTATATCTAAACACTGTTTATTATTGTAAATAAGATGAAAATTCTCATTTTCTCATGAAAATGAATTTTAGGGTACTTTACATAAGGTAAATTTTCCAAGTTTCATCATTTCTCAGCAAATATGTGAGATACGAACTAATTTATCACTGTAAAGTTGTAGTACCATAAAAGATAAAAAATCTTTTATTTGAAATAGAATTTTACTAAACCAATAATTTCTGAGCTATAAGCATATATATAAATATAAAATTCATATCATTAAAATGAATTTTATTCTTATCCTCTTTGGTGTACAAAGATGTTTCTCTTTTCTCCATTTCTCTGTAACATTGTTCTTAGTTCATAATGCCATAGAGCAAGTAACAGTGTACATTATTTAATTTGCGATCATTGCGTAATGTTTCTACAACAATTTATAGATCTATTCGTTTCCCAAATCTGACGAGTTTTTAGTAAATATCTATCTTAAGATAAAAACGAGAGAAAGTCTGTGCGGTGCTACATACAATTCATTTTAATAAAAACACCGATACATGACAAAACCATCAATTAATTTGCCAAAGTTAGTTTATTTGAATGTAAGTTCTCCAACTGGTAATCCGTGCTAATATTCCGTCGTAGCTAATATTGTGTGTGTAGTGTAGTCTATATCCACAGCTCCTATTGATTGCTACGAGCGACTAGCAGGCAGGCAAGCCCGCATTACGAATGGGCGACGCGCTCCCAAACTCCTCTCTCTACTGCCGTCTACGTGATCCGCATTCTTCATTACACGTCCCAGGACCTTCGGGAGCTGCGGGCGACAAGGACACAAGCGACACTTCACATTGGCTTTTAGCGCCTTGTGTTGCGATAGTAGTGTTATAATACTGACTCGCACCAGCGGGCACCTTGATTAAACGTCAAGATCGTCTAGTATGATAGTGCAGGCAATGGGAGGTCGAGATTCGAATCCCGGTTCAATGTATAAACTGCTTTTTTTCCCCTATAAATTATTCTCCCCTCTCCTTCAACCAATATGTTGATACATTTTATCTAAATTCTACCTTCCTAATCCCTACCCTTTAGCGTAGATTAGTTATAGTCGTATTGCCAGAATGGGAAGTAATACGCAGTTAAAAAATATATATGCAATATTTTTTTTAAAAACTCTTTTGATTAGTCGTATTTAAAAATCATTAATATGCAAATGATATTGCTAACTTGTTTTATTTTAAAAGTTTGTTAATATTTCTAAGATATATAATATTAGTATATTAGTCTTAATCTTCAGTTCATATTTCAGATTGACCTTGAATGCCACATTAGCAGATTTGCTAAGTCATGAGCTGCATTTAGACCTTTTTGGAATTTAATTACATTTGTTTAATTTAATGGCGTTCCTCTACCTTATTAAATATACCTTAAAATAATTTATACAAAAAAAAATATTTGGATTGATTTTCCTGATTATAACGAGGCACAAAATATACAGTGATAACGTTTTATTAGCGTTTGGTTGTCGAAAATTTGAGTTCGAGTCTTGACTGGGTTACTTAGTCATCTATATTCCACTGCGTCTTATTGCACCCACCACTAATAGGTTAAGAATGAGGGTGACATAATAGGAGAGGAAATGGGTCAAATTCTCGTGGGTGGGGGGCCTGGGAATATTGGAAAGCCATTTAGAAAATAAAATTGTCTGGTGCGCCACACAAACTTTCTCCCGCTTTTATCTTAAATTAGGTCTACACATTGATGTAAACACTACACCAAAGAGCATAAATGGAATAATATACACTGTTACTTACTCTATGACATAGGAACTAGGAACATTGATACAGAGAAATGTAGAAAAGAGAAACATCTTTGTGCACCAAAGAACATAAGAAACAAATTAATTTTTAAACACCTGAATTAAAAATTATTATAAACTGAATATTTGTTTATAGCTCAGAAATGATTGGTTTTAAATTAGAAATCGCTTTGCTCGTTGAGGGCTCCGTCCCCAAACCCCCAATGAGTATGTAAACTAATGTAATTCCAGAGGATTTTTGATAGGTCTTACGTTTAGTCACAAGAGACCTCCAAAGAAAGGCCGCACGGACTTTAGAGCTGCTCCGCCATTTTGAATCTTTTTCAGGGGTTAAAAAATAATGTTTTTACCTTTTTGTAATTTTCCCGTCGGTTACAGGCTAGAAGCTCTAAGTTTACCAAATGTCAAGTTTCTATCTCATCTGGAAGTGGGTAAACATTAATATCAGTGAGTGAGTCAGCCGTGTGGCTTTATAGTGGTATAATTTCAAACAAAAGATTTTTATCTTTAATGTTATTACAACTTTACAATGATAAGTTACCTCATAGTTCAAATAGTTGCGAGGATTTGATGAAACTAGGAAAATTTATCTCATGTAAATTATCCTAAAATTCATTCTAATGAGAAAATGAGAGTTGACACCTTGTTTACTATGATAAATAATGTCTAAATACAAAATTTAATCAAAATTGTTACAGTGGATGTCAAGAAAATCAATTTCTTTATTAAACTACCCTCAATTTAGGGTTTGGAATCTAATTACAAAAATCCCTCAGGAGGACCTTATGAAAACTACAGGTACAAAATTTTTGCCCAATCAGTAAAATAGTTTCGCCTCTAGTTCTAGTCCGAGATACAAACATACGGACAGACAGGCATTGTTTCAGGGTGGGGGGTCATGAAATGTTGATATTTATCAAAATCTCGAGTTCAATTTTTTTACGATCACAATATTCTCTCTCAAAAGTACCGAGATAAAGTATAAAAGCATCCTCAGATAACAGCCTAACCTCCTCCACAACAGCAAACTATAATAGAAAATAATCAAATAGTCGAAGCTATTATTTGTACTCTAATACAAACATATATTTAACCTATTAATGTTTAATATAAAAGTGTATAGTGTAAATGTGTATTGCTATTCCTTAATACAGTAATATTTATTAGTGGCATGAGTTAATCTATAAAATAAAGATATTACCGAAATATCTTAATTCATTGAACTAATTGATCAATATTTTATTAGATAATAGTTCATGAATATAAATATTGGATTTAGCTTTTACAATAGCGTTACTAGTATTTACGTAATATATTATTATCTTCAAAAAATCCATTGTGTTAGATAGAGGCTGCTATAATTTATTACTATTTAATTTTATATAAAATCTAAGTTTTTAATATTAAATTATTTGAATTTGATTAAATAGTTTTTGCGTATAGATCATGAACAAGATCATAATGTTAGTTTATATTAAAACAAATATAAACATATTCCTTTGCAAATCGATTGTAGATACTTACTAGAGAATACCATAAGGTGGATTGGACTATAGGATTCTGACATCGCAATATATCGTCTGCGTTGAATCAGTATTCACTGTATTATATAGTTTAGAGATTTAGTGGCTATAACTGAAGAGTTGTGTTGTTTATAGGAACATTACTGGAGTGTTGTGTAGAGGAACATGACTGTGTTGTGTGCAGGAACATGACTGTGTTGTGTGCAGGAACATGACTGTGTTGTGTACAGGAACATGACTGTGTTGTGTGCAGGAACATGACTGTGTTGTGTGCAGGAACATGACTGTGTTGTGTGCAGGAACATGACTGTGTTGTGTACAGGAACATGACTGTGTTGTGTGCAGGAACATGACTGTGTTGTGTGCAGGAACATGACTGTGTTGTGTGCAGGAACATGACTGTGTTATGTGCAGTAACATGACTGTGTTGTGTGCAGGAACATGACTGTGTTGTGTGCAGTAACATGACTGTGTTGTGTGCAGTAACATAACTGTGTTGTGTGCAGTAACATGACTGTGTTGTGTGCAGTAATATGACTGTGTTGTGTACAGGAACATGACTGTGTTGTGTACAGGAACATGACTGTGTTGTGTACAGTAACATGACTGTGTTGTGTGCAGTAACATGACTGTGTTGTGTGCAGGTGGAGATGACGGGTAGTAGTGTGTTCGACTACATACACCACCAGGACCACGCCGAGATGGCGGAGAGCTTGGTCTAGGACTGGCTCAGGGGCAGTCAATGGCTTCCCCGGGCAGCGAGGAGGGAGCCACCTCCAACTCGGGGACCAACAACCCTGACGGTGAGTACCTACGAGCCACCTCCAACTCGGGGACCAACAACCCTGACGGTGAGTACCTACGAGCCACCTCCAGCCATCGAGTTCTTGGAGCCATCTAAGACTTGTATCACTAATAAATACAATTATAACGGTCTGGGTAAGACATAGTAATAACTGCAAGACCTCGACTTACACGGATTCAAGATACGCGGATTCATATATTTGTGTTTGCTGTACTTAAATTTACGACTATTAACTCTTTCTATCAATACTCACTTTCAACGTAATAGATGGCTTTCCTAGTAAGCTGACGCACAGCTTGAGTGGTGCCATCGCCATTTTGTTTGTAGAGTTAGTTTGGGAAATTTCATTTTCTTTAAGTTTTATCTCCATAAGTAGAATCTGTAATCTGTTTAGGTTTAATTATCCTTTGAAACGAATATTTATGTCGAAAATATATAATATTTTAAGTATAATTCGACTTACGCGGTTTATCAACTTACTCGAAAGCCTTTGGAACAAATTAACGTCCCAAGTTGAGGACTTATTGTGTATCAACTTATAATTATTTACAATTATTATTATTCTTTAAAAATGCATGAGACTAATTGATGCCAGTTCAGTTTCATATTGTTTGTTTCATATCATTGTGTTGAGGAAACTCTAAGTAATGTGCCATTATTCGGGCGTTACATGTTGTTCAACTTATATGTCAGGGAAGACCTGGAGAGATGTGGAAATTTCAGGATAAGAGGAAGCTTTATCATCACAATAAAATACGAAGATAATATAGCATTGCTGGCCAAAAATAAAGAATAGTTGCAGGAAATGATGGCCAGCTGGTGCAAATAATTAGAAGATATGGCATGGAGATCAACAGTGAGAAGTCAAAAGTGATGGTGATTTCAAAAAATGAAGAGTCGCTGTGAATCAAAATTGGAAACCAGGAATTTGAAAACAGTTCAAGTATTTGGGATGTCCGATGACAAAGGATACCTTCTGAACTAAAGAAATTATGTTGAGGAACGCTATGGCCAAGGAAGTTTTCAACAAGAAGAGGTTACTGCTGATCAGCAAGTTGAGTTTGGAACTAAGAAAGAAATTGATGAAATGCTACATTTGGAGCAGAAACTTGGACTCACAGGAAGATGGAAAAGAAATACTTGGAGAGCTTTTAAATCTTGTGTTGGAGAAGACTTGAGAAGATCAGGTGGACGAGGTTAGGAGAGAGCTGGAATAATGCCTCATTGGGAAGACAGTTTGGAAAATGAGAAGGAATGAGAAGGAATGCAAGCGGCTGGATATCTTAGCGGACAAAGTGTCGATAGAGGAGAAAGAGAGAGACGTTCGGGAAATGCTGGTGAGGAGGGCGATTGCAAACCGTGTTGCGTGACAAAGAGAGTATCAATCAGGTGGTGATGACCCAAGCGGAGTTTCAGTGACTTTTGAAGTAAGTACGAGTGATAGTGAAGTGTAGTTTGAGCGAAGCAGGTATGGAGATAATGTTGATCGTACACAAAAGCACATATAATTACAAGTGACAGAAGATACGTGTAAGCAGAAGCAACAAGATGAGGCTAGCCGCATTGTGTCTGGAAGGGGGACCGTCGCCGGAGTTTCCAGTC
The DNA here is from genome assembly GCA_039000515.1 of Timema cristinae. Lineage (NCBI taxonomy): Eukaryota > Metazoa > Arthropoda > Insecta > Phasmatodea > Timematidae > Timema > Timema cristinae. The sequence goes on from JBCFYV010000001.1 coordinate 3,568,698, forward strand.
ACTGAGGCGACTGAAAAAAAGGGACGGCCCACCCAAGAGTCTGCGTGGGGCGCTCACATCCGGGAAGATGACTCAATATGACGGAGCTAATCCCGAGGTAATCCAGCTCCACACTCTTGGGAACAAGAAAGAAGATGTAGAGGACAGTGGACGGGCCTCCGAAGATGGACGGTTACAAATGCAGCCAACGTGCACCAGGAAGGACTAAAGTAATATTAAGGAATATCATAAGAAAATGTATTTTAAAAAATGTCCAACACTAGAGTAATGAAAGTAAGTTCTAGGATGAACCAGTTACTAGGATAGATTAGGGAAATAATTCAATCTTATTTGATTAGATTAGATTAAGTTTAGGATTTTCCGCCAGTGTTTCACTAGCAGGTAGTCGGAGCTCTATCTGCGAAAGGGCGTATCCCCAAATGGTGGCTAGGGGAACGCTCGCCACAGCTGGAGATCGTCCTGTGCTCACTGGTAACGGTGAGCTTTGGGGGTGCCAGGTGTGGAGGTTACCGGGGAAACTAAAAATACCCTGGGTGGAGTGATATAAAAATAGTTAGTGGAAACAAATTAGAACTTAGATTTAAATAGTACTAGGAGTCAATAATACCAGATTAGATAAATTAAATAAAAAGGATACAAGAAAATTGAGCAATTAACATGTGTAGAAAAATAGGACTCTGGTTAAAATTGTTAGAAACTTAGTCAAATAGTCAAGGTAAAATAATAATAATAATAATAATAATAACACTCCCCTCTACTCGCAGCATTTACATTAGGAATTCCCAGCTTTACTTTCTCTATTTAGTTAAGAAATGAAGCAGTACAATTCACCGTTGGTAACATTTAAAATTAATTTAGTTTACTGACATGAGCAGTTCATTTAACTAGTTAAATAATTCGTGAACTACTTCTTATAGTGATATAAATAGAGCCCGTAGTTTAGTCGTTTACGACCGATCTACATCTTTCAGTTTAGTCCAAGGCCGTAGTCAAGGGGAGTTGGGGGGGGGGGGTTCAAGGCCCCAGAAATTTTATGAACAAAATACATATGGCTTTATTTATGGTTCAAACAATTTCAAAATTAATATAAAAAGTAAAAATCAGGGGGTTTTTTGCTACTTTAGATAACTTCTAGAGGTGTTTATTATTTAGAATTTTTCCTAGCCTACGGCGGTTAGGGGGCCATGTTGCCATAAAAAAAAAAACACTTCAAATAGCTTCTAGAACTGTTTATCATCTAGAATTTTTTTCTAGCAATTGGGGGAATGAGCACACCAACCGCCCCCCCTCCCCCCCAAATTATTGGCTGGCTACGGCCTCCGTTTAGTCCTCCACCAATTCGCAAACTACCGCGTGTGAGTGAGTTATTATTTCCCCTTCATATCAATAGTTACACAGTAAAGATCTGCCGTCCTAAGAACGTTTTTAGAGTTTATTTAAGTGTACTCATGAATCAAATCTATAACTCATTATTTTGTCAAAATAATTTGTATAAGCTTAAAAACAAAGCAATAAATAAATAATCAATTCTTAATCAGAAAAATAATACTTTAAAGTGAAATAAGATTAGTTACAACAGCACAAGCTGTTAGATTAATGATAGCTTAGTGGGGTGCAGCTAGAGTAGTTTCCTCTAGTAGCCTATTTTCAAAAACCACCCATCCACTGACGTCACTATAGACACACTAATGGTGACATGACAGAACTGAAGGATAGATGTTGGGAACCGTCTCTTTCGAAAATAACGAGTGCTCTGAATGCAGCGGACGCAGTCCACTAAATAAATCCTATTCGTGATATGCGTGCGATGCCGTCTAGGGGAAGGTTTACCTTTATACCTCCAAGGTACGATGATAACATAGCTTCTGAAACAGGAGCGAAGCCATTTTCATCATTTATCTGGTTTTCTGGCCAGTTCACAGTCTATAAAACAGGCGTTGTGCGTCTCTAAAGATGGCAGGAAGCTGAAAGAGGATATAAAGACGCCATCTTGTGTCCATGTTTCTAACTCCAGTAACAATGTCAAAGAGGCAAACAAATCCCTTCCTGCACACCGAGATGGAGTTTTCACACTTTGATATTCACGGGCCGTGCCTCTGTTCGGTTTAGTAGCGTATTGTGCTGTGTTCAATTGTATTGTTACTGTGTTGTGCGCCGGTTGATTGCCAATTGTTTATTCCGTGGGCGTAGGGTTTCGGGGTGTGTTCAGGAATGCACTGTCACAGACGCACACACACGTTAGCCAACATTTCACACAACTTTAGTCACTAAATTCTCGATAAAACGTTCTTACTGTTTCTGTTGTGTGTCTATAAATTATTCTGGTTTATTTTGACTGTTACAAAATACAAAATACGTGGACAAACTTAATCAAACTTTAAGCTTGCTTCTAGTCACTTACGCAATAGTTATGGAATTATTAGTATTTGCATATATATATATATATATATATACTATCAACAGACATTAATGTTTACCCACTTCCAGATGAGCTAGAAACTTGAAATTTGCCAAACTTATATCTTCTAGCCTGTAACCGACGGGAAAATTCCAAAAAGTTAAAAAGAAATGTAACCCCCGAAAAAAATTCAAAATGGCAGAGCAACTTTAAAGTCGGTGTGGACCTTTCTTTGGAGGTCTCTTGTGGCTAAACGGTAAGACCTATCAAAAATCCTCTGGAATTACATTAGTTTACATCCTAATTGGGGGTTTGGGGACGAAGCCCCCAACGAGCAAAGCGAGTAATGTATATAAAAGATACAGTAACAAATCTTGTTATTATTTTTCCAAGCATTATTCTATTTTCAATCTAGACCTCCATCATACTAGCGCTGAACAAATACAGAATAACATCCTGCTTGGGAAAAAATAATTAAATTATGTTGTTGTTTGAGGGCGAAACAAATTAATAATTTAAAATGATAAAGAGATAAAGAATAAAACCGATGATTCATATGTAAACAATAATTTAGTTAAGAGTTCATAATAAACAAACTGAGAGTACTTAATGATAAGGGTGATCCATTATAACTCTCTATTTTTTGTTTTCCTTTTGTGAGCGATGCTTTTATAACGGCCCAAAGCTACTGATAGAAAATATTTTAGGATTCAGAGACTCATGAGAGGGCATAAAAATGGCCACATTTTCGAGGGTAAATTGACAAGAAATTGTACTATTACATTTTTTAAGGGCACTCTGATAAAGTTTTGGTGGGAAGGGAGTTTGGAGCCCCAACAGGTTTCAAATTATATCACAATCATTGTCAAAGCGTTTAAAAATAATGTATCAGCAGTGAGAAATTTTCGTTGAACACTTTCCAATCGGAGAGAGTCAGTTAAGATGATGGAATTCAACGCCAACACTAACGTATTAGAGGTATTTTATATGATCAAAGAAAATTACAAACTTAAAATGCAGTCTACTTTAGAGAGAATCGTTTCGGTGACCACATAGTCTAAGGTGCTACTCTTGCTATAGACTGGACTGCCGATGATGGGAAGACAATTCCGTAGTCAGGGGTGTTTTGGGGGTTCGAACACACCCCCACCACCACCACCCTGAAATCTTATTAACAAAATACATACGGCTTTATGTATGGTTCAAAAACTATCAAAATTAGGGTATAAATACAAATTAGAGTGTTGTGTTATCACATAAAGCACTTCAGAGAGCTTCTAGAACTGTTTATCAATTAGAATTTTTTCTAGCCTCCAGCATTTAGAGGATGGGCCTGTCAACCCCCCCCCCCAGCTCCGTGGTATTATTCGCAGGCTACGGCCTTGTGGTGAGATCGAGGTTCGAATCTTGGTCAGATGTCTTAATGTTGGGTTTCTCTAAATAATATCCTGCTCTCTCGCCACGTAAATTCTGGTACACTTCCTCTAAATTTAACCTTCCTCATCCCTAATCCATTAGCTTAATTAGCACACTAGCGTATGACCCAAATGGGTAGTAAGATGTGGTGGTAAAAAACAACTTTACACGATGGAAAGGTGATAAACTTAAAATAAAAGATCAAGTAATTAAAGAGCATGAAACGCTGTATGACCGACATGATAGTAGAGGAAGTAGAGGTGTTTGTCTACGACAATACCTGAATCATTAATAGAGAAACAACATTCTATATTCTAGAATATCGTTGCCAAGTTTATAAATAGAAAAAATACGGTTGGTATGCCTTGTGAAACCTATAGGCTTAGTTTTATATTTATTGATAGATATTCCAGTTTCATTAGATCACTGTAATAAATATACCAATTATGTAAATTTGTAAATCTTAGCAATCAGCAAGAGAATTGATGATTATAATAAATTTAAGGTCATCAGAAAACAATAAATAGTTCGAATATTTTTAAGTACTTACCAATGTCGTTAATAAATACATTAAACAGTATAGGAACTAAATTTTACCCTTGAGTTAAAGACATATTATGTAAATAGCTGCTAAACCAATTTACATAAGAAATAGAAAGGCCAAAACTACTCAGTTTTATGAGAATGCTGCTACCATATATCAAAATCTCTACTTTGGTTAAAATAAATAGCACTAACCTGACCTTGAGTAGAAACTTGAGGAGCGAAATGAACCAGAAATTCTATTGAGCTAATTACAGTAAATTCATTGTTAATAAAAGCATTTTCGTTTCCAGTTAATTTACTTTTCAAATAATGAAAGATATGTCCATGAAATATTTTCTCAAATACTTTATAGAAAGTATTTAGTAGATAAATACACATATAGCTACAAATACTGGTTCTGGAACCTTCTTTATATATGGGTATAACTATATAATCGAGGCAATAAAACTGAATAGCAAATACACATTCAACCGTTGCATCAATCAACTTGGAATGAAAATAAAGTTTATCAGAGCTCATATGTTCAACTTGGAATGAAAATAAAGTTTATCAGAGCTCATATAACAACTTAGCTTGCAAGGTTTGCACCATTCAACTTGGATGAAAGGATACAAATATCCTAGAGCATAAATCAATGCAATCCTTATCCAACTCGATATTAATCCTATATTAAATCATTATCTTTGTCCTTTTCGTGAATTGACTTAAGATGGTGTGATGGATTTAATAACCAAGCCATTATACATGGTAATTACGGTTATAGCCACATCTATCTATCATATTCTTTAAATTGAAAAATTACACCTGGATATGGGAATCGAACCCGGGACCTTTGGCTTTCCGTGCGTCCATCACAGACTCCACCTCGAACTGTAAGTGAAGAATGACTCTGGACAGGGGACAATCCCTCGATAGCTCAGTGGTAGAGCATTGGCGTACTGCCAAATGTTCTGGGTTCGATTCCTGTGTTCAGGATTCTTTTTTCAATATAAATAATATAAAGACGGTATTTTATGTTATGCGAGGACTGAACCAAGAATATATTAGATCTAATTTAGGAAAGTAGAAGAGTAGGGAGGGAACCTTTTTACCAGGTTCAAGAAATACCTAAACGTTAGGGGACGGCCAGACTGGAGCGACTGAGCGCGCGCTCGAGCCGGTACAGTCTAGTTTACAGGCGCTAGGCAATATATTGTATGTTGGTTCATTGAAGTGCAGGAAAACTTCTCATTTTGACATTTTTATTATTATCGATAGGTTTAGCACACTTGCTACTAACGGCCTAATTTAATTGATAATACCATACATAATATATGTACCGTAATACTGATATGTTAAAATACTTCAATATTATAATAAAAGTAGGCCTTTACATATAAGAATCACCATTAGCGTGGAGAGAGGATGGGAAAACCACAACATAAATCACTTGTCAAAAACCACCCTCAGTTCACTGAGCCAAGATTCGAACCTTTGCCTCCTTGTCAACAACTATCGAGAGATATCTGCTAATCGCTCGCCAGTCTGGCCGAACCCTTATATGTTCGGAAATCTTTTGATCCGTTGTGAAATATAAGTGCCGTAATGATCAATGTTTGTCATAATGTGTGTAATGTTAATGTTGCAATGTTGCAGTGGCCACGGTGATGACGCTGTCCTCTAGTAACGCTTACAAGGGCCTTGACAGGGCCTTCTGTATCCGCATGAAGTCCACGCTCACCAAGAGAGGGTGCCACTTCAAATCCTCAGGATACAGGGTGAGTGAGGGATGCATCAAGTGTATGTGGCCCAAACCACTTGACCGCCTTGATTTAGCCTGCCACTCCACCTTAAATAAACACAAGAGAAAATCATTCGAATTAAGATTAGTTACAATTCTAATAATTTTACCTATATTTCATTCCATCCAAAGTTATGGCAGATATTAAAATAATGTTACCATTATTAAGTTGGTCTAAAACAAGTTTTACCTTAACATTCATAAATGTGGCAAGTCTCATTAAGGTTAATCCGAAAAAAATCTTGATTAATTCTAAAATCTTTCATTCTCAACTTAACACTAGGGAAAGGTTTTATTTTTAATAAAGCTATCACCATAAAACTTAGTTTATTTTACTTCCGGGATATTGGTACGTTAAATATCTAAAAAACCTTTCATGTTTTATGTTCTAAAAGCTCTCTCACGCATAGGGCTGTGAATTGTGATGCCTTAATACAGTATACCATTAGAACTTTCTGGATTAATAAATTAATATTCCATAATCTTAAATGTCAACTATGTATATGTGCCTGTGTTGCAGGTGGTTCTAGTTGATGCCACGTTGTCCCGGATATGTGCTTGTGTTGCAGGTGGTTCTAGTTAATGCCACGTTGTCCCGGATATGTGCCTGTGTTGCAGGTGGTTCTAGTTAATGCCACGTTGTCCTGAATATGTGCCTGTGTTGCAGGTGGTTCTAGTTAATGCCACGTTGTCCTGGATATGTGCTTGTGTTGCAGGTGGTTCTAGTTGATGCCACGTTGTCCCGGATATGTGCCTGTGTTGCAGGTGGTTCTAGTTAATGACACGTTGTCCTGAATATGTGCCTGTGTTGCAGGTGGTTCTAGTTAATGCCACGTTGTCCTGGATATGTGCTTGTGTTGCAGGTGGTTCTAGTTGATGCCACGTTGTCCTGAATATGTGCTTGTGTTGCAGGTGGTTCTAGTTGATGCCACGTTGTCCCGGATATGTGCCTTGTGTTGCAGGTGGTTCTAGTGATGCCATGTTGTCCTGGTTTATGTGTTGCAGGTGGTTCTAGTTGATGCCACGTTGTCCTGGATATGTGCCTGTGTTGCAGGTGGTTCTAGTTGATGCCATGTTGTCCTGGTTATGTGTTGCAGGTGGTTCTAGTTGATGCCACGTTGTCCTGGTCATGTGTTGCAGGTGGTTCTAGTTGATGCCATGTGCTTGTGCCTGTCATGTAGTATCGTTGTCCTGGATGTGTTTGCAGGTGGTTCTAGTTGATGCCACGTTCCGTCCTGTGTTGCAGTGGTTCTATTTGATGCCAGTTGTCTGGTCTGTGTTGCAGGTGGTTCTAGTTGATGCCACGTTGTCCTGGATATGTGCCTGTGTTGCAGGTGGTTCTAGTTAATGCCACGTTGTCCTGATATGTGCTTGTGTTGCAGGTGGTTCTAGTTGATGCCACGTTGTCCCGATATGTGCCTGTGTTGCAGGTGGTTCTAGTTGATGCCATGTTGTCCTGGTTATGTGTTTGCAGGTGGTTCTAGTTGATGCCACGTTGTCCTGGATATGTGCCTGTGTTGCAGGTGGTTCTAGTTGATGCCACTGTTGTCCGATTGTTTGTGTTGCAGGTGGTTCTAGTTGATGCCACGTTGTCCGGATATGTGCCTGTGTTGCAGGTGGTTCTAGTTGATGCCATGTTGTCCTGGTTCATGTGTTGCAGGTGGTTCTAGTTGATGCCACGTTGTCCTGGATATGTGCCTGTGTTGCAGGTGGTTCTAGTTGATGCCATGTTGTCCTGGTTATGTGTTGCAGGTGGTTCTAGTTGATGCCACGTTGTCCTGGATATGTGCCTGTGTTGCAGTGGTTCTAGTTGATCCATGTTGTCCTGGTATGTGTTGCAGGTGTTCTAGTTGCCAGGTCCATGGCGCATGGTTAGTTCATACCAGTTGTCCTGGATATGTGCCTGTGTTTGCAGGTTGGTTTAGTTGATGCATCAACGTTGTCCTGGTATGTGTTTGCAGGTGGTTCTAGTGCTGTGTCGACTAAGGCCACAGTACACCTTCTCTCACTCCCGGAAGTCGTCGCCTCCTCTACTAGGCATGGTAGCTATAGCCATGGCGTTGCCCCCACCCAGTGTTCACGAGATCAGACTCGAGTCTGACATGTTTGTCACACGTATTAACTTCGACTTCAGCATCGCACACTGCGAGCCCAGGTATGTCAATAACTGTCAAGGTAATAAATGTCTGAGTCTACACTTGCCCTGTTAATGAATGGTTTGCTCAACACTTGCCCTGTTAATGAATGGTTTGCTCAACACTTGCCCTGTTAATGAATGGTTTGCTCAACACTTGCCCTGTTAATGAATGGTTTGCTCAACACTTGCCCTGTTAATGAATGGTTTGCTCAACACTTGCCCTGTTAATGAATGGTTTGCTCAACACTTGCCTTGTTAATGAATGGTTTGCTCAACACTTGCCTGTTAATGAATGGTTTGCTCAACATTTACATGCTCGAGTCAATAATACAAATTAATAATCTCAGGATAGACAAGATGTTTATCTGTAAAACCTTTTAAAGTAATTCGTGAGAGATTTAAACGTATATAAATAAAAAAGGATGTCTTAAATGTATTTATTCACTAAGATCCATAACTATCATCTTGTAAGACAATTACTCTATTCCTATACACACATTCTTGTACACTTTCTTTATATTTTATCTTTGTCGTTCTCTCCCCATTAGTATAAATATATGTGTGAACTGAAGGGTGGTAATATACAGAGATATAAGTACAATGTGACTCGGTATTATTTTACATTCGTGATGCCACAAAAGTAACATATTAGCTCATTGTTCTTGTAACATAAGAAAAATAATAACCACGTATTTTTATGTGAATCATCAACTTTTTCCAGCCTGTGGTCGGGTCAGTTTAGTAAAATTCCTCCATATTCCTCTATCCTTCCACCATTCTTCCTCCTTCCATTGCTTTCATTCTTCTCCTCCTACTTGCACACTTTCTGTTATCTGCTCCTCCCATCGCTTTCTTGGCCTCCCTTCCAGTCTTTTCCCCACATACTTCAATTCCAGCATTTTATTCAGCATCCTCTCTTTATCAATTCTCAATACATATCCATACCATCTGAGTCTTACTTCCTCAACTATCTCATGTACTCCTGTACTCCTACTCTTTCCCTGGGGAATGCCAGGCCACCACCGTGGTTCGGATCCCATGTTAAACTGTAGGTCCTTCATTTCATCTCACAATCACCCTACCATTACACATTAGCGTAAGTGCGTATAACCCGAACGGGTAGTAAGACGCAGTGCTAATAATAATAATACTCTTTCCCAGATAACTTAATTCCTAATCTTGTTTCTCCTCGTGACAGCTAACTTGCTCCTCACAAACTTCATTCCAATGGCTTCCACTTTCCTAGTTTCTCTTACATTCAATATCAATGTTTCTGGTACATGTGTGACAATGGTACAGAGTACACCCTGTACAACAATTTAAATTTTACCTCCTTACTTTTTTACGTGAATGTGTGTGGTAATAGGCTACAAAAATTGAAAGAAAGGTCTAATTTAGATTAAACCTATGATGACGCAATCATATCAACTTTCTATTTTATTCGGGGTAAAATCACCCTAAAGTATTAGGATGTCTTTAATTACTGGAGTTTGTAGTTCAAAGTGTATGTTTAGTAATAATTATAATTATTAGCACCGCGTCTTACTACCCGTTCGGGTTATACGCAACCTATGTTTAATAAATGTATCTAAAATTCCAGATTGATTTCCACAAACTTTCATTATTGATGTAATAAATTAAGAAACCATTTATTAAGAGAATATTATTTCTATCCTATTTCTGAAATTGTGTGTCATCAGAGTATCGGACCTACTGGACTACACGGCGGATGAGCTGACCGGTAGAAACCTGTACACCCTGTGCCACGGCGAGGACGCCAACAAACTGCGCAAGTCCCATCTAGACTGTGAGTTTCTTGGGTTATCACCACCTGGGACGTCCTAGATGTAGTCTTGAGCACACACTCAAGAGGCCTCAATGTCTGGTTCGCCGGTGACGAGGAGGTCGGGATTCGAGCCCTGGTCTGGTGCACTAAGAGTGTTTTTACACTTAAGGAGTCATCCTCATTCATAAACCATGTAATGCTGTTGAGAGGGGGAGCTCTAATGTCTACATGGTGTTACATATGATTTGGGGGCGGGGTGAGAAAAATGTGGCTAATGGATGAGCCCTAAAAAGTTTCCCTTTCGTCCACCACACAAATGTGAGTACATTTACTCTAAATTATACTCTCCTCATTTCTATTACATTATCATAGCTAATACATATATGAATAGCCTGAATGGGTAGCGATATAGGGGGTAGTGAAGGTATAGTCACGTTAGAAGACTAGAACACTAACTAGACTTATTATTACTATGTGTTCTGTCTCACGACAGGTCCATTCCTCTTGTCAGTCACCAATGTACCCTGTCCTCTGACTCCTCCTTCATAGCACAACATTTTCTTCTTTCCTTAAGTTATCCAACATTTGAACCCTCCTTCTTCATAAGCTCTTCTTTCACTCTTGAATATGGTAGAAAGTGCTCAGATATACCATCAAAGGTGATAACAAGGGTCTAGTTGATACCCAGTGCTTTGATACCCTCGAAGTTTTGAACAGTACTAGAACTTAAAAATTGGTAACCAGCATTTGGTGACTTTCAGAACGATCAAAAGTAAACATACGCATACAAGTTCTTGAGCTGTTTTTAGAAATAATTTATCTATAAAGTGATTGACTGTTATTTCACTCTCCGCATTGTTTTATTTCGTGTAGCCTAAACTTCATTAGTAATAAATGTGTTTTTTGTTACCTCTGTCGTTCAGTCTGGTGGTGTTTGTTACCTCTGTCGTTCAGTCTGGTGGTTTTTGTTACCTCTATCGTTCAGTATGGTGGTGTTCGTTATCTCTATCGTTCAGTATGGTGGTGTTCGTTATCTCTATCGTTCAGTCTGGTGTTTTTTGTTACCTCTATCGTTCAGTCTGGTGGTTTTTGTTACCTCTATCGTTCAGTCTGGTGGTGTTTGTTACCTCTATCGTTCAGTCTGGTGGTTTTTGTTACCTCTGTCGTTCATTCTGGTGGTTTTTGTTACCTCTATCGTTCAGTCTGGTGGTGTTCGTTATCTCTATCGTTCAGTATGGTGGTGTTCGTTATCTCTATCGTTCAGTCTGGTGTTTTTTGTTACCTCTATCGTTCAGTCTGGTGGTTTTTGTTACCTCTATCGTTCAGTCTGGTGGTGTTTGTTACCTCTATCGTTCAGTCTGGTGGTTTTTGTTACCTCTGTCGTTCATTCTGGTGGTTTTTGTTACCTCTATCGTTCAGTCTGGTGGTTTTTGTTACCTCTATCGTTCAGTCTGGTGGTTTTTGTTACCTCTGTCGTTCAGTCTGGTGGTGTTGCCAAAGCAGGCGGTTGAATCGCCAATGTCAAGTTTATTGACGTCCTACTCGTACCAAGCATGAGGCTATTCTGAATCGTTATTCTCTACCGACAAACCGGTTGCTACTTTATGTAAAGTTATTAGTTGAGCTTCAATTCTTTATCAACTCTTTATGGTGACAAATGTTCTGGAATATTACTAGCTTGATAGTCGTCTTTTACTGTTCTGTGAGTTCTGTTGTCTTTGGAATATTATTTGCCAAGCCCTTCATGCATCACACGCCAATCAACTCTGTGAGACAGTCGGTTAGAAATCGTACTTTCACACCAAAACTATTGCACGTGGAACATTTATTATCGTGTTTTTTTATCTGTTTAGAATGGTTTCACACATAATCATTGTCCGCAAATCTTCATTCTATCAAAATAAGGACATACTGTAGTTATTAACAACAAACTTTGTCGCTTTGTCCTCCATCGTCACTGAGGAAAATATCGATTAATCATTCAAATACGAATGTACTGCACTCATTTCTGGCTTATCTTGGTATTTTCTTTTCCCTTTAACTCCCATACCTTACACGAGCCGGGAGCTGAGTTGTGATGAGTTGAGCTGAGTTGAGCTGAGTTGAGCTGAGTTGTGATGAGTTGTCATGAACGCTTTTAATACATACATGCTAATCTGTCTAAAACCTTCCATCTCTGGCGGAGTCAGATCCACAGAATGTAAATACCTCTAGGCTTGTAGGGTTCATTGTTCCAGTTTTCGTTTGTCGATTGTTTCCAGTGATCAACAAGGGTCAGGTGATGACCCAGTACTACAGGATGATGAACAAGAACGGGGGTTACACCTGGATGCAGACCTGCGCTACTGTGGTCTGCAATTCCAAAAACGCTGAGGAACAGAACATTATCTGTGTCAACTATGTCATCACGTGAGTACTCTCTATATGACAGGAACATTATGCAGGGTGGCCCACGGAAAGGTAGCCCACCTCCTATATCTAGTAGGAGCCTCACTCTGAATTGGAGGTCAATCAATGAGTCAATAAAGCTCTAGACAAGTAGTTCACTTGCTCATTCTTCATGTCACAATATGGGTGGAGGGGGATTGACCTCCTCCAATTCAGAGTGAGGCGTCTGCTGGATATAGGAGGCGGGATACTTTTCCGTGGGTCACCCTATAGTATCCACATTGATGGGTAAGCGGACTAGACGTCAAGCTCGTCGTCTATCCTGGTTTGCCGGTGACGTTGAGGTTGAAATTCAAATCCCGGCTGTGTTTTTTTAAGGATGTTTTACTTATTAGTTTTCCATTATATTTACTTACAAACGCGTGCACATTTCCTCTAAGTTCTACCTTAATGATTTCTACCCCGTTTGTTTAATTGACCGAGCGTATCAAGGATCTTTTTAACGTGACCATTTTACAGTTTATGTGTCTATGCGGATGTTTGTTCCTAGATAACTGCTAAGTAATAATAAAATTTGTCAAAGACCTGTTAGAAGCCAAGGCATAAAGATGTTTGTAGGCCTACTCTACATAGTTTTTTAATGTGACGAAACGTTTCAAAATGGTGGCCACTTGAAAAGATTTTTGTTTAATTGTTCATCTTAATTGATTTAAACTTAAAATTCTAAACAGTCAATTATGTAGGCGACCTAGAGTACCATATCTGTAAATGTTGACATTTATTGCGAGACGAACGTCTTAAACCACGTGGACAATGGCTGTTCTCAAATATAATATCATATGGAGTGTAGTATTCATTTGTTTTCGGTAAAACTTGAACATCTTCTTCAAACCCAAGGAGAAATATTACAACTTGAAATCCAAGGAGAAATTACAACTTGAAATCAAGGAGAAATTACAACTTTAAATCAAAGGAGAAAAATTACAACCTGGAATCCAAGGAGAAATTACAACTTGAAATCAAAGGAGAAATATTACAACTTTAAATCCAAGGAGAAATTACAACTTTAAATCCAAGGAGAAAACTTACAACTTGAAATCCAAGGGGATAAATTACAACTTGAAATCCAAGGAGAAATATTACAACTTTAAATCCAAGGAGAAATTACAACTTGAAATCCAAGGGGAAATTACAACTTGAAATCCAAGGAGAAATTACAACTTTAAGTCCAAAGAAAAAAAATTACAACTTGAAATTCAAGGAGAAATCTTAGCGACTGTAGTAAAAATAATAAAATGGAGAGAGCGAGGTCTGTTGTCCAAAGAACTACTACTAGTAGTAGTAGTAGTAAGAAAAATAGAGCATTATTTTTCACCAAAGAGCATAAATATGTTTTTAACTTTTACAGAAATATTGAGAAGATAGGAACACATCTGTTCACCAAAGATCATAACAATCAGTTCACTCTTTTCAAATATTTCAATTAAGAAATTTATATTTGCTTTTATATTGGAAACTTTTCGTAAGATAAAACTAAATTTCAAATACAAGTTTTTTATTTTTAATAGTTCTACAACTTTACAATGCAAAGTTAATTCGTATCCAAAAGTTTTGTGGCGATAGGCTCAAGAATTTGTTTATGGATCGTCGCAGTTACATCATATTTCTCTGATCGAAGATATTTTTTAAATAAATATGACCAGGGGCGACCCGAGGTAAATTCCGCCCCCTTATATAACGAAGGATAATAGGATAGTATGAAGATAATTCTCAAAACTAACAACTCTAAATATAACGTAGCCTGGTAATGATAGGGGGGAAAAACCAGGCGAGATCCATCCCAAATAGCTTCTAAGGGCATCCCATTTTTAAATGAAATCTGTTGGTAAAAGACTACTTTAAATAGCTCCAAGAGGCATTTAAATTTCGAAAAAGAAAAAGTAGGTGAAGAACATTCTAAATATCTTCTAGGGCATTCCAAATTTTAAAAAAAATCTGGGTGAGCACCACTTTAAATAGATGTTAGGAAATGTGATTTATTAAAAAAAAAATTGCGAGTATCCAATTTTCAAAATGTTTCCAAAGAAGAACTTAATTAAATATTCTCTACAAGTAACCCAATTTCAAAATAATCTAAACAAGATTCACTTCAAACAACTTCTAGGAGCATCCAATTTTCTAACCAATGTTCTCTTCTTTCATTTGGATATAATCAACGGTTTAAGAAATAATTGAAAAAGACGATTTTAGGACACCATTGTTTTCAAAATGGAGGATGTGAAATAACTTTTTGGGAGTGGCACTCTATCCCATTTACCATAAAAAATATCCCACTGTGTCAAATTTCATGTCAGTATCAAAAAACTAATGAGGGTTATACTTAGCAACTCCATTATTACACCCGGGCTACATTAGGTTTGGAGTTGTGAGGTTAAGTAATTATTTTTATAAAATTCCCAAGCTAGGTTAGGTTAGGTTAGGGCTCTGTTTGTCACCCGGGCGGCCGCCACTGAATAGGACAGTGAGGAAAGTGTCCGACTAGATTGTGTTGTTGCAGGGGTCGCGAGTTCGAGAATCTCATCATGGACTGCTGTCAACTGGAAGACTCAGTGCAACCCGTCAAGAGGGAGGAAACGGGAGGCAATGACCCGGAGAACGGGTCACCGGATGCTGACAGGGGAAGTAAGTGTGACGGGCGTTCTTAGGCTGCAGAGGCGAGGCGTTGAGGTTTAGTTGACTCACTGGCTCAGAGATAGCACTAGTAACAACTCGCTTGGAAAAGCAGACCTCCTCTATCGGCGGTATTTGTAACTTCATCGTAATCATTGATCAGGGATGCGCAACTTCTACAATCCTTTCTTGGCGTGAATTTTCCTTTTCAAACCTTTCTAGTTTCATACATCGTTATTAGCATTATTAGCAACAGCATAGAAAGGTGACGGTCCCCCCCCCCCCCATTCCCCTATGGTTTGATCGATCCCTTCTAGTTGAGTGAAGGGATGTAAAAAATCTTGTATCAACTAAACTATAGTAAAATTGTATAGCGGACCTCCCCTAGAAATATTATCATTCTACGCCCTTGGTTATTAGAATAATCCATCACATATTCACATTGATTTAATTCTTATTGAGTGCATTGGTGCTGTATTTTGAAAAAGAAAAGGCAGAGAGATGATTAGGGAAGTTAAAGTAATATATTAACCCAAGGTCCTGGTATCTAAACTTTATGCGAGAACATTTAAAAAAAAATAGACAATTATAATTTAATCCGTGCATAAGTTAGTTTATTTAATTGTTTGATTCTATATAAAAAAGTATAGTGGGTATGTTTTAAGAAGACTTAGGATAGATAGCTTTTAATGGTGAGGGTTTTGCATTAGGCGTAGGCGACGCTCCTTGGATATAGAGGGCTAATTTAACGCTTACATCTGACTTTGATGGTTTGATTCATAACAATGTCCTTTCTTTGGATTCATAAAACTATATTCACCTCCTTTTTCTCGCTATTATCTTCACATTCTCTCGTTATTCTATCTTTCTCTTGCTATTATCCTCTCTTTCTCCCGCTATTCTTCTATCTTTCTCTCACTATTCCTCTATTTCTTCTTCAAAGAGAGCGATCACAGGTGTTTGGTCCTATCGAAGATTAGGTCACTTTGTGAGCCTGTGTTTTGTTTCAAGGTCGAGGTCCGGGGAATCAGCCCCAAGACCCCCACAGGTCTCCTCCAGACCTTGAGGACGGGTCTTCAGAAGGCCCTGGAGACCAGCACGGAGGCAGACATCTGGACCAGGTCACACAGCTGCATGCTGACCAGGTGACTACTCTGACCTTGCGAGATATCTTTAATCCTGCACTACATACAATTTAAAATAAAAATTAAATCGATAGTTGAAATTATTACAGAAAAAAATGTTCATTATATTTTGCTCTTAACAATTTATAAACAACTTAATGAATTTTATAAGTTTTTATTGTTTATAAATTAGTTAAATTTTGATTTCACTTTCGACATTTATTTATGCCATCATTAGTGTAGAGAAACAAAAAGTTATTTAAGTCAATATTAGGAAAAAAAACTTCCAAATGTCGTTGCTTTTAATAATTTTATGATTATATTTTATATCATAATTGGTATCGTGCAGCCTATATGGTAAGAACAGATAACATTTTGTGTAGCTAAGAAGGGGTACATCAATCAACTTTCATGCTCGAGTATCACGATCAGCTTTAAGTGACGTAATTATGACGTAACGTAAAGGTTTTTCTATTGATTTTAAATAGAAGTCCACACAATGCACTTGAAAGGAAAATTGGCGTGACGTCAACTTAACCTAAAAGAGTTGTCCAGTGACGTTTCAAGTTGTGAGTAACGTCAAGACGGTAATGTTTCAAATGTTTGTTTAAGGTGCGCGGACGTCTGACATAGTACATTTCACAAACATCATAGCATCGTTGGTTGTGGTATCTTCTTACGTGTATTTTGTAGCTCCAATAAGCGTCCATGACAAGCCAATAAAGTCTAATAGGCCTCAAATGAGCGCGAGCTTCAATTTCGTGAATAATCCGTTTCCAAACACTTCACATTCCTGAGCTGTATTTTTCTCACGTTCTTACGTTACTTTAACGACATTGCCTATTTGACGAATTAGAAGTTATTTTGCGAAGAGGGTCGCATCTTAACCTGATGCGTTCTAAGAAATCCAAGCGCACTCTAAAGAAATATACGAAATAGAAAGAGAGGGAATAAAATGAATTCACCTTAAGAGAACTCTTATTTCTTATTTTATGATAGCACTTCCTATGACGAGTGTAAACACTTAATCTACTATTTGTGTCCGAAGAGCCAGTGATTTGCATTTTGAAATACATTTTTTCCTGTTTTCTTCTCTAGAGATATGCTTCCACGAAACTTATTTAAGAGCGCGCATAACCTCCCAATCTACTCTGATGCATTCGGCTAGAGATAGTACATTCACACGGACACTAAATCACGTGGATCATTTATGATCAAACATTAATGGAGATAAAGAGTTTATAGAAGTTCCTAGTAAAGAACATTGATGAAATATTAGATACTATTTGGATTTTTTAAATGCATTAAAAAGGCCTCTTTTGATCATTTTAGAATGGCTTCACAGATAAGCATTGTACACAAATCTTCATTATGTTACAACAGGGACATACTGTAGTTATTAACAAGAAACTTTGTCGCTTTGTCCCCCATTGTCACCGCGGAAAATATCGAGTAATTATTCAAACACGAATGTACTGATAATATTTCTGGCTTATCTTATGTCTTTTCTTTTCCCTTTTACTCCCATATCTTGCACGAGCCGGGAGATGAGTTGGGCCTGATATGATGAACGCTCTTAGTTGAGAATATTCTTTTATTTATAGTATTGTCTAATTCATCATCATCATTATCAACTGTTTCCAGGCGGTGGTCAGGTCAGTGTAGTAAAATTCTTCCATCTTCCTCTATCCCTCCACCATTATTCCTCCTATAACTTGCTCACTTTCTGTTATCTGTTCCTCCCATCTCTTTCCTGGTCCCTCTTACATTCACTGTCCATGTTTCTGCTGCATGTGTGACAATGGGTACAAAGTACAACACTTCCTTACACTTCAAGGGCACTTCTCTTCTCCATATCAAGTCTCTAACACACCTATAAAACAACTCTCCCTGCTGAACTCTTCTCGTTAGAGCCTCTCTTCTGCCACCTTCACTCGTTCAAGATATTTTACGTCAAAAGGCCAAAAATGTTTCTTAATGTCAGTCACATATTAAATAAGATATTGTTAAGTTTATTATAAGAGGACGACTCTCAGCCCAGTAATTAATATATTTTATTGTATATTTCTATTTTAACTGACGTCAATACAAAGGTAGGCATGACTACATTTAACATAAAAACACAGTTAATGGAATTTTATTGATAATGTCTTTGTTATAAATAAGTTAATACATCTAACCAAGTAGAGGATAGCCTGTTTTCCAAATAATTTATTTTGAAAGTACTCAACGAGATGTCATTGTAAGGTTGGTCGTATAGAGCCGCAACACACAGAGCAGTCCAATCAAGATGTTTGTACGACTGTTGCAGCTTGGTTTACGTGGGCTCAAAAAGGTGCAGTCGTCAGACAAGGATGCGACAGTGGCGCTACGTCGTGGCCTCAAGAGGAAGCTCCCGGAGGAAGAGAGCAGCTGCAGCTCTGAGGAGGACGACGATGAGGAAGAGGATCACCACGACGCGTCAAGGTCTCGTGTCAAGGTCACGCACCGCGGCGTGGTGTTGAGTCCAGCCAGTTCGTCCTCTCACTCCTCTACAACAGTTCCTCTGGGGGCTCTCAGCCCCAAACCCAACAACATTACCGTCTCGACAGCCCCCCACGAGGACAGCGAGGGGGTTCTGCTCCCTCAGGGGGGTACGTCTGTCAAGGATCTAGAGCACGCCATGTCCAAACACCTGCCCTGCAAGACGCCCCCTCACCAGCCGACAGACTTCAGCACAGACGCGCTGTTGAAACAGCAGCAGCAGAGGAGCACGATCCAGTGGATCGGCGCCCACCATCATCTGAGTCACCTCAACCCTCACCAGAACAACTCGGCACCCTTACCCGCGTCCGCACTGCTGCGGCAGCTCTACGCCAACAGGGAGAGCGTCATCCGGGCCAACGTGCACGTGGGCCCGCGGGGGTCCTGGGACCAAGTGGGGCCCTTGCCCACCCCGCCGGGTAGCGAGGGGTCATCCACATATGGGGAGCATCAGTTTTTGAAAGCAAGCAACAACACGGCGGATGCTTTCAACAGTCTGGTGTCGTCATACTCGACGTCGGGGGGTGGAGGTGGCTATTCAGGGGTGGGGGTGGACTACCACTCCGCTATGACGCCGCCCTCCTCCGTCAGCCCTCGAGACAAGCACCAACAACAGCTCCACCCCACGGCTGCGTTCGAAGGGGCAGTGTACTCCGACGTGCTGAGGCACCAGTACCTGGGGGGCGAAACACCCGCGCAGCCCCTCCCCTTGAAACCGCAAGTGTACTCGGCGGTGCATCCCGGCGCCCTAGACGCTGCAGCGTACGCGGCGTCGACGAGCTTAGACCAGTCTCAGTTTTACCACCACTCGGCCACGGGGGGAGGTTTCCACTTGTACCACCCTGCAAATAAGACCGTGACCGCCACTGGCACCGTCTACCCAGAATCCCTGAAGAACTCGGCCAACTGGTACTCCAGCGCCTCTTAGTACAAATAGAACAACGCGATGACCCTCTTCACGGAACAAAACAACGGACGGTTCTGACGAGTTTTGCCAAAGTTTAGTTCGCGCTCAGTCACGATGTGAACTATGAACTGTTGTTTCAAACTACAGTTCGATGTCAAGGTCGAGGTTATGAAGGTCACAACTTTTATCAGGAAAGTCTTTAGAGAAACTTTCAATCAGAAAGTACCACTGTCTATTTAATATTTAACATTTTTGGAAAAAGTTAGGTTCTAGGTAAACTCTTGAGTTTCTACTTTCCAAATCCTTCACAATTTATACTAAAAAAAAAAGATGGAAATCCACTTTTTAAATGTTTAAAAGCCCAATATTTAAAAGGGTGACTACTCTTGCCGTGAAACAAATTTACTGTCAAATGCTAATTCCACTGAAGCTTTGAGGTTATAAAATATCTTTGAATCCCCTTTGAAAACATTAGACATTTAATTTTTCAAGGCATCTGTTAATGTAGTCGAAAAAAATGAATGGTTTTGAAAAGACGTTAAAACATTACTTCTACTTCTAGGCACGATGTGTAGGGTAGGCTGGTAAATAATATTGTCTGAATTCAGTAATAAAACCAGGAGTCCATCTAAGTGAGGGGTCTTCAACATTTTGATGTGCAAAGACAGAGCATTTAATATATTGTTTTTCTTTTGACATTCTGAGTGTCTCGGTTGTGAAAAGAGAAAGCGAACACTCCCGAAATAGTACTCTTTCCCTGGTCTACTAGAGTAGTCATTTGCCGATTCAAGGTACATTTGTACAAAACATAATATTTTTATTAACATATAAAGCAAAAATATTTTATAAAACAACTTAAAATACATATTTATTTTATTATGTACAATATAAATCTGTATTTATTTTTTTCTCTTGAAATAATTTTAGTTTCCTCACTCACAGGCGACAAGTGGGTCCGGGCCACGGGTTAAAGATTCCTGGTCCAAGTTGTCTGCTTGAACCGACTGGGAAAACAAGCGGATTACAGACATATTCTTACTATAGACATTTAAAAGTTATGGCCATTACCAACCGCGCGTATCCCTCCACATCTATTATATTAATATTATTCAATAAATCATACGTCCTTTTTGTCTTCATTTTTTGTTTTTTGTTTATTTTGTGAGATTTACATATTATAAGAATTAGATCATAAATACGCACAAATTAATAATTATTGTATCCAGTAGAATATTCCAATTATGAAATTCAATTTATACTTTTGCTTACATATAATTTAAAGATTAAAAATAAGCACAGTTTTCTACTCAAGTACAGTAATTCATCAAATTAGATTTAAATATCCTAATTATATTTGATTTCCCATTAAAATGATTATTTTCACTGTTAACTCTAACCTGATTGGTTTTACATGTGAATTTTTGTGAGGATAGTAACCATGAGAGAACCTACTTCGGTGGCCACATGGTCTAATGCGTCACCCTAGCAGTAGACTAGACTACCGATGATCGAGGATCGAATCTCAGTTGGGTGCAATGAGAGTGAATTTTACAAAATAGCTTTCCCTCTCCCTATAAGCAAATGTAGGTACACTTCTTATAACTCTAAACTTTCTCACCCTTAAAACCATTAGTGTAATTAGTAAATAAGCGTATAACTCTTAATGGGTAGTAAGACACAGTTCAAAAAAATTAAGGATTTGCGAGTGGACATTTTTCACTCGGAGTTGAGTCCGAGTAGTAATGAGCATATTTTGGTGTACAACAATATTTCAATATAGTTGTTTAGAACTAATTTTTTTTTTTGCGGAAAAAAAGTATAGTCACATAAATTCAAATTTTTAAATACATTTAATATAATTGTATGTAATTTTAATTAGACAAAAAGAAATATCGAGCAACTCAATTTGTTACAAAATTATATCTTAAGATTAAGGTAAAATTAATCAAATTATAAATTTTCGAGAAAAAGATAAAAAATTTGAGTATTCAGAATTTTCTAAGTTTTGTAAATCATCGAGTCGATTTCTATTATTATTATCTCCGCATCTTACTACCCGTTCGGGTTATACGCACTTACGCTAATGTTTAGTGGTAGGGTGATTGTGAGATGAAATGGACGACCTACAGTTTAACGTGGGATCCGAACCACGGTGGAGGCCTGGTATTCCACACATTCACAAGCTGTCTTGTCAGAGGTGAAGGAAAGGTTTGGTAATCAGATAAATCTGTGCCGGGACTGAGGATTGAACCCCGGACCCCAGCATAGAGTCCGACACCCTACCCTAGACCACCAGGTCACCTGAGTCGATTTCTAGACTCTACTAAAATTCAGCTCAAACTCGAATGTTTAACTACTGGCATACCTATAATATAATATATCACAAACTGACCAAAGCTGCCTTCATATCCTCATTAAAGTTTGATAAGGATTTGATCCATTCAGGTCCTTTACGTCACCTTGTCAAAGTCAGATGATTTAGTATTCGAGAGTAAATTGTAATTGTCTAATATACTTTGTGGCTAGCGCGAAACACGTACTTAACTTAACCAAATAAAGTAGACTAACTATCATACGGCTCATATGTGACGGATGTAAGGAAATGTATATTTGTATAATAATCGAATATGCTTTATATAGTTTAATTATATCAAACCTTTAATGTATATTTGATAACTTAAAATATTCATAACGTTTTTCGACAAAGACACGAGAAATAATTAGTTTGAAGATTATCTGATTGTTCTGTTGTTTGTGTCGTATAGGCTATTTATTATTCTATGAGAGTGTGCTTTGACTAGAATATAAACAAGATGCATGTTAGTAAGTGGAACATTCTTACGAGTTTGTGAAAAAAAAAATGGACTACTATCAAACAATATCTAAAGGAAATATTTATGTGGATATCAAGAACAATGCTTGTTAATTTTCGTGTTTATTGGTTTATGACCTGAAAATAGATAATTACATAAAAACAACAACAAAAATTCATGGTTTATGGTTAATAATGAAGAAATTGATTTGAAATTATGCCTCATTGAAAAAACAACAACATAATTTTGATACTTGCTTAGGGGGAAATACACACTAGATAATTATGGTATTTAGTATTGTAACATAAAATCAAAAGAAAACCAAATTAAGTATTTCCATAGTCTGGCTATGTGGTTTTTTAGGAATATTAAAAAAACACTATAAATAAGCTTCCTATTCAAGTTTTCAATAAAAGATTGCCATGTTTCCTGCCCCGGGAAAGAGAAACCAAATTTGACGCTGTATAGTCTCAAAGCAACTTTCAAATTCTTCGATAATATCGAAAACATCGACGGTATACCGAAAGATGATAACATTCTAGTATTTGTATATTAGATATATTCTAACTTATGTAGATAAAGATGTAAAAAATTATCATTTAAAACATATTATGTTAATATTTTATAACAGCATTTTTTTAAATGAGCTCGTTACATACTCTAATTTAAAAAAAGTTTTTAGACAATGTTATTAAAACCTTTTGACGTGTGTCTGTTTATTAGGAAATTATCAAGTCATGGTTTGTTTTATTTTATTCGTGGAGGTTTAAGGCATGTTGATAAAAATAAACATATCATCATTAAAATATTTGAAAGGTATTCTTGGAAATGTTTCTGCAAAATTGTCTTATTATGCTAGAAAATATATACCATATTAAACTGATATGTAATCATTTTAAATTACTAATGTAGGTACCCAAAATAGTTATTGTGATCTGTGAACTGTAGTTTTCTGAATTTTGGAAATTGGTGCTGTAAAATTAAAGATATTATAATTATATTATTATATATACCTTTTAAATCATCAGGTTAATTCGTTTCAATGCACCACTTAGGCCCTTTCACAAAAAGAGATTTTGATATAGGCCACTATTTTATTTAATCCAACATCTTTTAATTAAACAAATTATTTAAGCATTTTAAATAGAAAACAACCTTTCCTTTGTTTTATATTCCACCCTGGATTGCTGATGTAAATTATAAATTAAAGACTAAAAATCTTCAATCACTATATTGTTACTTTTAAATGTTTTTTTTTTTCAAATTGTCCGTGAATTTTCCCCCAAATATGCTAGTAAATGGCAACTTGTATTGGTATTTCGACGAAATAACCACCTGGCATTATAATTATATTGGTTTGGAACATTTCTTTAGAATAACTATTTATATTATTAAAGCATGTTCATCTGGCTTTCCATATCGACATCTCTTTCAACTGAGCAGACCAGATTTTCTTAGCCATTGTTTGGATTTAAGGTCAAAAGTCATTTTTATTAAAATGATAAGACACATTAAAGAGAAATTTTCATAAAATATTTAACTCATCTGTAATTTTCCTCTTTTTCTTTTCTATCACATTTTATTAAAGGGTTTTATAACTGCTTTCCAATAATGTGTACTCCAAAGCTATGTAATCATTGCAGGAAGAGAGTTAATGGCTAAAGCTTGAAATAACAAGAACAGTCATAATTCCAAATACCTTTTTGACATATTTCCATGTACTAATTTCCCCCAGTGTATGACCACACCCATATAAATCAGTACAACTTCAGCTAAGCACTGTGAGTTTGTAAACCCAGTGTCGCCATTGTAAGATATCTTTGTAGACAATGAGAACGACTGTAGGCTAGCAATAGTGGATTTAAAAAAAAAAAGTATTGCATGTGCATAGAGAAGATTTAATTAATGGGCATTGTTGACATTAGTGAAACAGTATTGTTGTAAAGTAATCATTTATGTTACAGATATTTTTTAAAAGAACAAAATATCGATATTACTTTATGTATTAGTTGTTATGTAAAATGTTTATTTTTTAATCTTATTATAATTTTATTACTAGCATTACAATGTATTGTTGTGAAGGAGAGAGTGTAATATTTTTAAAATTTTAGCTTGTTTCATACTTTGAAAAAAAAAGTGAACGGGCAATGTTACTGATAGTTTGGTCTGTTTTTCTACCAGTGGTAACTTACTATCAATTAAGCAATTTGTCTTTGATTTAGTCTTGATGTGAGCTTCAAACTAGTTTTTAAATTATTTACTTGCTCAAAGGTTATTTTTTCTTCTAATTAGCAGTGAAAAGCCATTAAAGTAGATAGGCCCTATATTCTTCAACAATAATCTTATTTAGATCTCATTTAGTATAGCGTCCACAAAAATATTAAGTTACATTCTATTTGCAAATGTTATTAGAATTAATCCAGTAAACAAAGTTTTTATGTTGTCAATAGTCAGTGATCATGAATTTTAATTAGTCACAATGGATAATATTATAAAGTTGAACGATTAATTATGATAAACACTCGTTTTCATAGAAACTAACACAATGTGGAACCAAGTGTTATTATTATAATTAATATTGTTGTTATTTAATCCAGTTTAAAAAAATATTTTTTGTAGCGATTCAAATATTTAATTATTTATAAATATTGAGTAGTTTGCCAATGTGATGGATTTATATGATATTCAAATCATAACTATCACACACTACAAACATTCTCTTAAAAACTAAAAACTAGCTACATTTTTATGAGGAAGAGAATTTGTGTGGGTTTGGTTAAACACCTGTTCGTTCACACGAAGGAAAATTTGGTCAGGAAAGTGAGAGGGAAAATATTATTATAAGAATGAAATATAATTTTTTTTTAATTATCCAAGATTTCTTGTTGACAAAACATAAAACTGTGACGTGTTGATAAGGTTCTGACTTGTTGGCAACACTCTTTTTAACGATAAAAAAACAATCTTAATGTGTAATAAATAAAAATAAAATAGGGTTTATAAAGAGAAATTTCTATAGTATATGACGAATAAATTTTTAATTCAATTGAGAAGGAATTAGTAAGGCTGTGTTTATAGGCTTGTTTTCAGAGTTGTAAGTCTAATATTTTCTTAGCGCTTTTATCAATAGGTTTAACTTAACATTTTCTCCGAGCCCAGATGGATGTTTTGAATCTTAAAAAAAAATAGTTGTGAGTTTCATATAGAATATTCAAAGCTACACAAACATTTGAAGATAACACAACTTGGGTAGGACATTTTCGTGTTTTTGAAATCCTATAAAACTATCAGGGAACTCAGTTTGAATAGATTATCTTATATCTTGAAAAATAGTTGTACAGTGACGATAAAGAACTCTAGAAACTAGAACATTTTTAATTGGTACATTCTACAATTAAATAGTTAATGTTTTCTATGTAAAAATCACTGTATAGAAAACTTAGAGAGAGATGCATTATCACAATAAAATCAAATGTAGTGGTCTAATATTTGTTTTAATATTATGTTTATTTAATTCTTGGATTTTAATGTTAAGTGATTAACAACAATATGTTGATTATATTAATTAATTTTTGACCTTGAACACCTCATTGTGTCAACAGCCCTGTAAACCACAATTATAATAATGCAATAATTGTTTATATAAAACATTATGAAAATTGGAATTATAGTTTGTCTAATTTACAGATAATGTCCATCCATATAGAAGAAACATTTTATTTTCTGTGAAATTAGACATAAAACATTTATTTTCAATATAGGGCCTAGTCCTACATAAAGTGAATGCTTAGTTTAAATTATATACCATTTTAAATTTGCTAAGTGTCATTTAAAAATGCTTTACTGTGAGTTAAACATTTAAATTTGTTATTGTTTATATTCATAGTGTGTCAATGTTATGTTTTCAAAATGTGTATTTCATGTAGTTTGTTATCAACATGTGATTAATAATTATTAAAATATAACATCTTTGTACAAGTTTAAGACTGTACCACTGCTAAAAAAATATTTATGTGTTTATATTTGTTTTGATAAAAAGAAAAAATTATGAAAAAATCTAATACTACTTTTTCCCTGTTCAAATATTTTAAACATTTTTCCTGCATTGGAATTTAACAAACTATAATAAAAGCCCTATTTAATTTGTTAAATGAATTACTTATTTAACTATTTGATTAATTTTTTAATTATATAATTTACCTATAAAGCAGGTTGATTTGAAGTGTTTTAGAAACGGGTCACTTAAGAGCTCCAGACGAACGCCGATGATAATTAGCGGCACTAAACATAAGTCTAGTTGTTATTATTATTATTATTATTATTAGCACCGCGTCTTACTACCCATTTGGGTTATACGCACTTACGCTAATGTGTAATGGTAGGGTGATTGTGAGATGAAATGGAGGACCTACAGTTTAACGTGGAATCGGAACCACGGTGGAGTCCTGGCATTCCCCACATTCACAAGATGTCTTGTCAGAGGTGAAGGAAGGGTTTGGTAATCAGATAAATCTGTGCCGGGACTGAGGATTGAACCCCGGCCGCCAGCACAGAAGTCCTACACCTTACCCCTAGACCACCAGGTCACCGCATAAGTCTAGTTGCAGTGTAGTGTATTAGAAACAAGGAGTCTTACAGGAACGAATTTTTTTAAAAATAACCTAATTAAGAAACAAAACAAATTTGGAATAATTACTAAATAAAGCTACTTATAGTCTCAAAGATTCTTACATATTATTATTTATATAAAAAAAAATGTTTGAAACGTAACTAAAAACTCCATTTATTTTGTTCTTATAGTTTCTTAGTGTTATATTTCTACTTTTATTGTAAATCATTTTACTGTATTTAAGAAACTTTTCGAAGAAGATAAGAAAAGAGCCAATAATCACTCAGTAGTCACTAAGTACTAAGACATCCACAGAGCAGTGGATTGATTTCTGTCACGAGGTTAAATGGAATAAATGGCCAAGCTATTATATTTGTTAATAATTACAGTTACAGCCTCATCTAAATATATTATTTAAATTTAAAAAATGCCACCTAGTCGAACCTAGTGCCCAAGATCTTTATTCACTCATATTTTAATACAGAGTCTTTGATGGAACTGCGTCAGATGATGAGTGATCAAAGGTCCTGGGTTTGATTTCCATATCCAGGTGTCATTTTACAAGAATATAGTATTTAGATGCAATTCTAAGTGTAATTAATAAATATAATAACTTAGCTATTTAATCTATCCCAAAAGTAAACTACCAAGTTGATGGTGCATTATCTGATGGCTCGTGATCTTAATTAATCACACATATGTAGCCGATTTACTCACGTCCAACACAGACTCTGCCTTAAAATATGAGAGAATAATGGCCATGGGCACGAGACAATTCCTGGATAGTTCAGTGGTTAGAGCAGGTATTCCCAACCTTTCTAGTCTCGCAACATCCTGTGAAGGGAACTAGAATATCGCGGCACTTGTAAAGGGAACTAGAATATCACGGCACCTTGTGAAGGGAACTAGAATATCACGGCGCCTGTGAAGGAAACTAGCATATCACGGCACCTTGTGAAGGGAACTAAAATCTTGTGGAACCTTGTGAAGGGAACTAGAATCTTGTGGAACCTTGTGAAGGGAACTAGAATATCGCGGCATCTTGTGAAGGGAACTAGAATCTTGTGGAACCTTGTGAAGGGAACTAGAATATCGTGGCATCTTGTGAAGGGAACTAGAATATCGCGGCACCTGTGAAGAGAACTAGAATATCGTGGCATCTTGTGAAGGGAACTAGAATCTTGTGGAACCTTGTGAAGGGAACTAGAATATCGCGGCGTCTTGTGAAGGGAACTAGAATCTTGTGGAACCTTGTGAAGGGAACTAGAATATCGCGGCATCTTGTGAAGGGAACTAGAATCTTGTGAAGGAAACTAGAATATCTTGGCATCTTGTGAAAGGAACTAAAATATCGTGGCACCTGTGAAGGGAACTAGAATATCGCGGCAACTTGTGAAGGGAACTAGAATATCGCGGCACCTTGTGAAGGGAACTAGAATATCGCGGCATCTCATTAAAATTTACTTAAGCGTTTTATTGTTCTAATTTTTTATTTTTTATTCAAAGTGGAATATATCAGAGTATCATGTTAAACAATTTTTAACAATGTTTTGTTTTTATTATTTAAAATAAAATAACACATTTGCTTACTTACTCCATTGCTGATTTAATTGAAATATATAAATAACTACAAAATTAATAAAATACACACATTCATTTATAGAGTAATAGTTTTGTAAATCAATAAACTAGCATACTATCCATAATGTGAGATGACTAAAAATGAACTTTACATTCATCAGTAGGAAAACAATAATTACCGTATTTATTAATGTGAGACCTGCAATTGGTGTTTAGAACACTATATGGCCTAATGATTGACAACGCAACATACTACCATCCTCAAGATCTAAGTCTATTTCTTGCTTTGGATTTTATCGTCGCCATGGCTGAGAACGCTTGCTCACACAAATAACAAATTGAGAAGGGCAACAGTAGGTTTTCTACTTTACTCAGTAGGTTAGAGTACTTCTCTACTATTCCAAGCCAAAAAACAACCAATGACGTTTCACTCTTCTTGTCAAATTTAACTTTTAGCGTGGTATTAGCACAGAGATCAATGAACTTGTCTTGTCCATTGGCACTGAAATATAGCTCCTCTGCATTGTCAACCATTTCAATGGTGATACAATCCTGTCAAGCTTCTCGGTGGAAAGAGATGGAAAGTACATTTAGACTGTATTTTGTAGTCTTGCAAGTGGTCAATAATGAACTCTTTCAGATTTCCCAATTCATTATCTTCTGCTAAATGAAGAAGAGAGGGAAAATGTGACATGTCTCCTTTCTGAACTGCAGACTTCCAAGAAGCTAGTTTTCTTTTGAAACCTTTGATTTTGTTGGTTGAGGAAACTATTGTCCCTAGTCGTCTGTAAAAGATTTGATTCATTGAGATTATTGAAAATATCTATCAGCCAAACATGAATTTCCAAACACCAAGACTCGTTTTGCAACAGCTTATAAAATGTGTCATGTTATTGTTCTTTAAAAAAACTTTTAGTTTTTCTTTGAGCTTTGACATCTGTGTGAAGTATTAATGGGACACGAGTTGCATTCATTTTCCAGCATATTTTCTCAAAAACACTAGATTGCAAATGTCGTGAACTTTACCTTTTTGACAACCTGGTTCAAAATTTCAGTCAACTTTTCACTATGAGTTTTCGCAACTATCGCTTCTCTGTGTAAAAAGCAGTGCGTTTTTATTAAAGATGGATTTTCCTTCAAAGCTCTGGTGATAAAATCTTAACAGAAACGAAAATATCCTGGACAGTGGTAGAAGTTTCCAGCTCTTTACAAAAGAGAAACTGCTCAATGACATATTTACCATCAATAAACCTGCTAAACCCAAGGAGCTAGCCTTTGCCAGTAATATCAGTACTCTCAACTATTTGTAAAGTAAATTTTAGAATAAGTTTTGATTTTGTCTATGAATTGGATGATTGTATTGTTGGAGAGGGGAACTTTCGAAACCTGATCTTTAACTTCTTGGCCAAGTAACGCTTCAACTATAATATTACATGCAGGGACAATTATTTCCTCTTCATTCGTATGAGGTTTCATTTTATTTGGCTATCAGTTCTGCAATTTTAAAAGAAGCCTCAAGAGCAATGTCAGCTATGGTAACGCTTTTAACCATTTGACAAGCTGATTTCTTCTGCCACTTTAATAGACGTGAAAGATAAGACACACTTTTCTCTAACTCGCCAGTGTACTTGGTAGTAAGATGTCGCTTCAGCTTGCTGAGTACTATGGCCTGATTGCCGAGTATTTGCCCACAAACTATACACACAGGGCGAGGGTTATCCTCATATTGTTCCACGAAAATCCATATGATAAATAACTGCCCAAATATGTCCTTTCTTTTAAAAATTAAACCTGGCTTTCTTTGTTACCTTTTGAATTTGACAGGCCAGTATCAACTTCAACCTTCAAACTAAAACAAACATTGGATGACAGTTCACCTTCTTTGTTCTGAAGTTTACGTTTTTTACCAATAAGCTTTTCCATAGTAATCATGAGAGACAACACAATGACAAAAGCATGATCAGACCTAACTAATTTTAATTAGATAAAATAAAAAATATAGCTGACACCTGGCAGCGTAGCAAGCAAAACAATTGTCAAGCGATGATTCAGTCTCTACAAATACAGTTCCAAGGCCATAAGTATCTTAACTTGTGTGGCTGGGAGCAAGGAAGGGTTGAAGGGGTGGGAGTGAGGCGAGGAGGCTTGGGTGCTAGTGTCTCGCACCGGGTGCTGTGAAACGTGTAAACCAGATAAACACTGAATACCAAACCTAGTTCTGTTTCCTTATCTATTTATTTAATTTTTTCAGTATATTCTTTTATATGTATCTTATTAATATTCATTCCCCTCAAAATTTCACAACACCCAGTTTGAGAATCCCTGGGTTAAGGCAATGTCGTACTAAGCCTAAGGTTTTGGGTTCAGTTCCCATGTCCAGGTCATTTTTCAATTTAAGGAATGTGATATTAAATGTTTTATCACTTGTGCAGTCTCATGAAATCTATATTATCCAGAGTAGCTTTTCTTTCCTAAACTTCAAGAGTGTATTGCTGAATAGGCTATAAAACTTGTCTCCTCCATTTATAGGCCTTCCCTACGGAAACGCTACCCCAGTTAGGACACCCTCCATAGTATATAATAGTCCTGTCCTCTAAGAACAAAAGTTTCCTTACATTGCGGTATTTGGGATAAAACAGCATAACCACACAAACTGGTGGCGTGGTCTTGGAGTTTTCCCTTGTGGCCATTTAAAAAAACACTTTCTTTGAGGATAGTTCTAACAATTTTCTTTGGTCTAAGAACTGCGACATAAAACGAACATTGGATCCTTTAGCGAGCATTTCACCTCTAGATCATCGAGGTTGGTTAATCAAAAATCGATTGCTTAAATAATTTTTGATGAGGCGAGACAAATATAATGCAATAGTTTGAATATGCTCGTAACAATGACACCTTAAAGTGCACATCAGGAGGGTGTAGGCCTACTACTGTTAATAAGGTAAATTATAAGTAAATTATATATATTGGAATACTTTAAATCAGTGGTCTCAAACTCAAATTTGTTGAAAGGCCAAATTTACAAACTCGGGATGTTTTGCGGGCCACTGCCTGTAGGAAAATGTTAGTTTATATACATTCTATAGTTTTGTTTTTGCAGCACATCTTACTACCCATCAGGACTATGAACATTTTAATAACGTTAATAGGCAAGGGATAAGGAAGATAAAACTAAGAAGAAATGTTGTCGCAATTGAGTGCGAAAAACAACCTTCTTTACATTCAGATGGAATGACAACTTTAACCTCCCCAACAGTGGAAAACTAGACCGAAAGAACCTGAGGTTTAATCTGGGTGCCCAACAGTGGAAAACTAGACCGAAAGAACCTGAGGTTTAATCTGGGTGCCCAACAGTGGAAAACTAGACCGAAAGAGACTGAGATTAATCTGGGTGCCCAACAGTGGAAAACTAGACCGAAAGAGACTGAGATTAATCTGGGTGCCCAACAGTGGAAAACTAGACCGAAAGAGACTGAGATTAATCTGGGTGCCCAACAGTGGAAAACTAGACTGAAAGAACCTGAGGTTTAATCTGGGTGCCCAACAGTGTAGGTCTATACAAGCTATGTGATGTTATATATTTAAAATAAGTTATTAAAAACCTATATTTTCCCAGATGTTTTTGTGGGTTAGTGTAATATTTAAAGCCGTATTTATTAAATTGAGTAAATAAAAATCCCCACTATCAAGTAGGTATTTGTTGTGATAAAAAAAATAGCATAGTTTGAAATATTTAAAATTACTCTATTAATTCCTGTGAACGTATATGATTGAATGTCAGATATTAATATAAAATTATTAAATACAAGAGGGCCGATAATATAATGTCTCAATGGCCATGAGTTTGTAAACCCTGACTTACACCCATTTACATATTTTCGAGTTCATAAAATTAAGGACTCCAAGAAGTTACTAACATTTAAGAAATTCTTAAGACATAAAAATGTTTAACATCTACATAATGTTTAGTTTGTGTTTCTGAATTCTGATATTTTCTTTCTTGTCTTCTGAATAATTCAATTTTGGCTATGAATTGATTTTAAATAAATTTCCCTGATCAAAATTTTCATTAACATTAAAGAGCCTGAATATAACTAAGAACCAATACTTTGCTATAACCAGAACGGAAACCTTAAGAATGGTCGTTTTATTGAACATAACAAGGAACCACAAATGAAAATATACCTTATATAAAAATAGTTGAAAATGTCTACTTTAGTTATCAAATCAGTAGATTACTAGATTATCTGCAAACAATATTGTTACCATTTATAAATATGTATTGAAATAAAACACTTTGGTAGCCATACTGTCACTTCGACAGCATTGTTTGTGATTCCTCAAGAAATATGTCAACAATTGGATTGATCATTGCTTAGTATCTGTTTTTATTAGTGTTACAGTCTTGCTCTTGCACAACGATATGCAGGCACGTTTTGAGTTGAATATTTGTTTTCATGTGTGTTTGTTTGACATTTTGTTGATAGCTTTTGGCTCAGAATGTAAAATATGTGCAATAGAATAAAAAATATGTATGACGACTTATTTTTTTAAATTTTAATCCTTTAAATCCATTACTGTTTCCAGCCTGTGGTCTGGGCCAGTTTTTTATTCAAGCCATATATTTTCTGCCGGCTTGCTAGGTCTGTTGTAGCTTCATATGCCTTATAATCCAACTTAAAACTACGCCAGGCACAAAAACCAAACCCCAGACGTTAATTCATAAAACTCCACATTTCATCAATGATATATTTTTCAGCCACGACGGGAATTGAATTCGGGACCCTTGGCTCAGTAGACAAGACATACTACTGACTGAGCTAAGGTGTCGGACTTAATTGTATAGTATTAGATGAAATTAAGATATAATGTGGAAGATATGTACCAACATTTTCACAGAAAATAGGACTGACAGCTTTATTGATGTGCCTATAGAGGATGTAATACCAAAGTTTGAGTAGGCCTACAAATTTGTTATAGTTAAGTTCCTCGAAATGTAATCCCTGATAGGTCTACGATCCTGTTCATTGTGGTTGGTTATTAAAATCAAGTTAGGTCACATTGCAAGGAGTTGCTAACAAACCGACCAACCACTACTAACCATCAGGTGTACCAAAGCTTGTTTTATAATCTCTCTAAAGGTAAGTGCACAGAAGTTACGCTCTTGAAATTTCTTTGTAAGAAAGATTTGAGATTTCTCCTTAGGGTACGGCCAGACTGAGCGCGCGAGCGAGCGCGCGAGCGAGCGCGCGAGCGACTAAAATATAAAATAGAACACATTGGTTGTAATGGGGGTGGCCACACTGGAGTGAGCGAGCGAGCGAGCGTGCGAGCGACTGAGCGCGCGCGCTTGAAAGATAGAACTGGTTCTATTTTTCAAGCGCGCGCGCTCGACCCGGTACAGTCTAGTTTACAGGCGCTAGGCAATATTATTGTATGTTGGTTCATTGAGTGCTGGGGAAACTTCTCATTTTGACATGATATTTGACTTTTTTCTATCAGTGATAGGTTTAACACACTTGCTATTAATGGCCCGGTGACCTGGCGGTCTAGGGGTAAGGTGTCAGACTTCTGTGCTGGCGGCCGGGGTTCAATCCTCGGTCCCGGCACAGATTTATCTGATTTACAAACCCTTCCTTCACCTCTGACAAGACGTGTATTAATCACATCTTGTGAATGTGGGGAAAGCCAGGCCTCCACCGTAGTTCGGATTCCACGTAATACTGTAGGTCCTTCATTTCATCTCACAATCACCCTACCATTACACATTAGCGTAAGTGCATATAACCCGAACGGGAAGTAAGATGCGGTGCTAATAATAATAATAATAATAATGGCCTCATTTAATTGGTAAGACCATAAATAGTATAATGTATATATGTAAACCCGATATGTTAAAATAATTCAATATTATAATCAAAGTAGGCCTTTACAAATAAGAATCACCATTAGTTTGGAGAGAGTATGAAAAAACCACAACCATAAATAGGTTTTAAAAATCACCTTCAGTTCACTGAGCCAAGATTCGAACCTTTGCCTCCTAGTCAAAAGCTATCGAGTGCAACGCACCATTCCGCCACTGGTGCGGCAAATCTGATTTTAAAACACTTCAGTACAGTACCATACGCATTTCTCAATTTATTAATTGGATGCACTTCTACTTTTTTCTTTTTTATAAATACACAATATTTTCTGTAAGAATTTTCGAGGAGCAGAGATGTACTAAGTGTGTTTGACAGATACATCTTCTCTAACTAGGGGGGGGGGGGGCGGTGACCTAGTGGTCTAGGGGTAAGGTGTCAGACTTCTGTGCTGGCAGCTGGGGTTCAATCCTCGGTCCCGGCACAGATTTATCTTATTTCCAAACCCTTCCTTCACCTCTGACAAGACATCTTGTGAATGTGGGGAATGCCAGGTCGCCACCGTGGTTCGGATTCCACGTTAAACTGTAGGTCCTTCATTTCATCTCACAATAACCCTACCATTACACATTAGCGTAAGTGCGTATAACCCGAACGGGTAGTAAGACGCGGTGCTAATAATAATCTAACTAGGGTCCGCTAATTACGCGCTCGCTCGCGCGCTCGCCAGTTTGGCCACCCAGTCGCTTACGCGCTCGCTCGCGCGCTTGTCAGTCTGGCCGAACCCTTAGTGGTAAATTTCGATAGAAAACCAATCACTACCGTATTCAACAGCATATTATACCGATTGTGATATTAATAAGATCCAATATTTCTCACTAATGGGTATTCCCGCGACTTTAGTCTTGTATTGTGTGTAAAAATAAAAAAATAAATGCTAATATTTTTAGTCTCGGTTTTTCCTTAGTTAAGTGTGTTAAGTTTCAGCTCTCAAGTTTTTATTGTTAGTTACTCCCACCATTGGTTGTCAGGCTTGCAGTAGTTAAAGAATTTAATGCAGTTTTGCTGGTATACCTAAGAAATTATAAAAAGTCAAATTTTTATGAACCTTGGTTTATGAGTTACCTACTCCTTCACCTCTGACAAGACATCTTGTGAATGTGGGGAATGCCAGGCCTCCACCGTGGTTCGGATCCCACGTTAAACTGTAGGTCCTCCATTTTATCTACAATCACCCTATCATTACACATTAGTGTAAGTGCGTATAACCCGAACGGGTAGTAAGACACGGTGCTAGTAATGATATATGAACAAACATAATTTATTTAGTGAATAAAAGGCAACTAAACAAAGATAAATTGTGTGTGTTGAAATATAGTGAATACACACATGGAATAATTAGTGGCACGAGTTTTAATTATATTCTGTAAATATTTACAATAAACTGAAACAGTGTTTATACACTTTGCCGTTTTGAAATTCACCCGATTTGTCAAGGTTTTCCTGATTAAAATGAAAAATTGATAAATGATGCATGTATATATTAATTTGCACATCCACACAGTTGGGCCAAATTTTAACCAAATTTAAGGAACATTATCAAAGTGATTGTTATTAAAGCACTTTGAAAAATCAGGGTGGTTAAAAAGATAATAGCGGGAAAATAAAGCTTGCTGTAATATAAAACTAATAGAAATCTCATACACAACTTACTTATGCAAAATAATTAATTAATTCTAAATGCTTTACGATTTTCCATTTTCTCCCTTTGGTGTTTTTTGTTTCCTCTTTTAGGAAGTTGTGTTGTACGTTTCACACTCCTCCCTGACGGGTTCCGATAGAATGAAACCTAGGTCGGGGGATTGGGCGGTGACGATCGATTTTCTTTAAGAGGCAACCATTACCTCTTTGTCCAGTGGCAGCAATGTAAAGTGTGAACTGTTTTCTTCTTTTCATTGTAATAGTCATATTGTGTTTGTTCCTTTTATATGTTTTTATCCACCTTTCCTCTACCTTCTTCCAAATGTAAAACAATTACCTCGTAAAATGAAAAGAGGTTTTCCTTATTGAGAAAATAAATAGTAAAACAATTTTATACCCAAATTAATACATTTTCATTAAGAAATTAGGTTTTCCATGATCAAAGAGGCTAGAAAACCTAAAATAATGTTATTTTAAAATAAATATTTGAATTACAGCCATCATAATTAATAAATTACGAGCCTCAAACTGCCAATAATGTGTAATAATGGAAATTATAAGTTTATAAATCAAGATACCATCCCATAACATTTATATATTCTATGTATAAAATTAAGCTGTTTAATTCAACAGTAAAAATATTTAGAGTTAATTCATATTCACTTTCAATAAATAAAAATTAATTCCCTTGAAAATTCTCTCTAGATTAAAAAAACACCCATTTGTTAAGAGATTTTAATTGTATTTAATATGAAACCACACGTCATACAGGAGTAACCTAATATGTAATTATGTATAAACACCTTAGCTAGGTAAGTAGCGTTTCTGTCTACTAAGAGTTTCAGGTTCAATTCCCTGCATGGCCAAAAAATGTGTCATTGGTAAAATGTGGGTTTACCCTTTCACAGTGATGAGTTAACGGCCGGGGACTGGATGTTGTGCCTGTCCTAGTCTTAAGTTAGATTATAAGGCGTATGAAGCTACGACAGGGCTTGACAGGCCTAGTAAGCCCGTAATGGAACTTTTGGCTTTGACAAGAAACTGACCCAGATCCCAGGCTAGAAACAGTGATGGATGTAAAAACTATCCAAATATGGTTTAGTGTGACTGGTTCACAGAGCCATCTAGCAAACTAGCCATGAGCTTGATCGACAGTGCCATCTAGCAAACTAGCCATGAGCTTGATCGACAGTGCCATCTAGCAAACTAGCCATGAGCTTGATCGAGTGCCATCTAACAAACTAGCCATGAGCTTGATCGACAGTGCCATCTAGCAAACTAGCCATGAGCTTTATCGACAGTGCCATCTAGCAAACTAGCCATGAGCTTGATCGACAGTGCCATCTAGCAAACTAGCCATGAGCTTGATCGACAGTGCCATCTAGCAAACTAGCCATGAGCTTGATCGAGTGCCATCTAGCAAACTAGCCATGAGCTTGATCGACAGTGCCATCTAGCAAACTAGCCATGAGCTTTATCGACAGTGCCATCTAGCAAACTAGCCATGAGCTTGATCGACAGTGCCATCTAGCAAACTAGCCATGAGCTTGATCGAGTGCCATCTAGCAAACTAGCCATGAGCTTGATCGACAGTGCCATCTAGCAAACTAGCCATGAGCTTGATCGACAGTGCCATCTAGCAAACTAGCCATGAGCTTGATCGACAATGCCATCTAGCAAACTAGCCATGAGCTTGATCGACAGTGCCATCTAGCAAACTAGACATGAGCTTGATCGACAGTGCCATCTAGCAAAGAGCTTGATCAACAGTGCCATCTAGCAAACTAGACATGAGCTTGATCAACAGTGCCATCTAGCAAACTAGCCATGAGCTTGATCGAGTGCCATCTAGCAAACTAGCCATGAGCTTGATCGACAGTGCCATCTAGCAAACTAGCCATGAGCTTGATCGACAGTGCCATCTAGCAAACTAGCCATGAGCTTGATCGACAGTGCCATCTAGCAAACTAGCCATGAGCTTGATCGACAGTGCCATCTAGCAAACTAGCCATGAGCTTGATCGACAGTGCCATCTAGCAAACTAGCCATGAGCTTGATCGACAGTGCCATCTAGCAAACTAGCCATGAGCTTGATCGACAGTGTGTCAGAGATTTCCCCTCCCCTCTCATACACAAACCCTGCCAGGTTTAGCGCAATTAATTTTTGGAAAAAATTAACATTACTAAACATAACACCTGCTTTGGCGCGCACCAGGTTTAAGACATTATTCTCGCAATAGATTATAGAATGT
This sequence comes from Timema cristinae, assembly GCA_039000515.1. Lineage (NCBI taxonomy): Eukaryota > Metazoa > Arthropoda > Insecta > Phasmatodea > Timematidae > Timema > Timema cristinae. The sequence goes on from JBCFYV010000001.1 coordinate 3,607,190, forward strand.
CAGTGACAGGAAGATCGGAGTATGACCTGTCAAAAGTATTGAAGCTTTCTTTATTAAATGTTTTCCCACTCTCATACAAATGCGGGTACACTTTCTCTTAATTTAACCTTCATATTTAACTCATTGGAGTGATTATTAAAGATGTGAACAGGTAGAAATTACCATTTGGGCCTACATCGGGGAGATTCTTAATATTATGTGCTTTCTTTTCCTATATTTTAGTTTTAGTCCAGTTTAAAAGTAAGATTTTGACAATTAATATGAACAAAGATGATTCCCATCTCCCATGCCACACTCAACTCTTTAATTTATAGCTATTATTGTGTAATTATATAAGGGCATATTTAACTAGATGTAATATTTATGGTCGAGTAACTAATTAATGTATGTTGTGGCGAGAGAAGTGGTTGGTTTGGAAGTTGGGGGACGGAAGGGTCAATGAAGAGGTTTTTTTTCAGCATGGTTTTAGCAAACAAGAAGAAAGCCCAACAGTTTTTTGTTTGTTTTGTTCATAATATTTGAATGTGTTGTTTCCTCTTAATCCAGCTAAAATTTAGGGAATTTCTTGCCAGGTGGCCGGAGTATATTGGGATGGTTCCTCCACATGATGACCATCTCAATCATCTCATGTTGGCTATGTTTTTAACGACACCACATTTTTCTTCTTGTAACAGTTATACCAGAGAGCAGGCCAGTCACGAGGGGAAGGGGGCGATAGAGACTTTTGGTACCATGGTACCGAGCTCAGAGGAATAATATCACTATTTTGTACCCTTCTTTAACAACAGTAAACATTCAATCCTGGCATAAGGGAAAATAACAAAAAGGTTGGTCCTTTCAATAACGACACAATACTGGGCGAGTACTGAAATCAGTATAAGTATCGGAAAAAAAAGTATCGATACTTCTTTCACATATTTACATTCGGGCTGCTCTTCCTACTTACCTTAGCGCTTCCAAGGACCATACGAGCTGCTCACTTCCCCTACCTCCAACTCAATTCTCTCCCCCCTCCTTCGCATCCACTCCGTGAACCATTCTGACACCCCGGGAAAAGAGAGAGAGAGAGAGAGAGAGAGAGAGAGAAGAGCGTTAGAGCCGCGCAGTAGTCGCTCTTCAAAACTTCATGGACTCCATTCCTCCACAAGACGTCTACCAACGACCCTCCGAAGAAGGAACCACCTTCGCAAAGCTCAGTAAATAACCCGAGTACCAATTCCACCCTACTCTCATCCGACCTAAGGAAACAGTATGTGCTCTTACTTCAGGATCCTGTTGAACACGTCCCCAAACGACACCCACATAATCTGCACCAGTCCAAGAACGTCCAGCCAACACCACCACTCGTTCTTCCACTCCCCCACCTCTAAAGAACCACAATTAGCAACTCTCATTTTGAACACCGGCACTACAATCATTCTCTCAACAAACAAGAACCAAGATCTGAAGGCCCCCGAGAACGTCCTGTCCCCCTAACCCTACCCACTTCTCAAACAACGGCACTACACAACAGCACTACGCCCAACTCCCAACAAACGAGAAACAACGTGAAAGTGGTTTTAGTAGCTTTTCCTATCCGTCCTTTCTTTGAAAATCAAACTCTAGTAAAGACCATCAATAGTTTGGACGTCATACTGTATTGGCCCAAAAATAGGTTGCATCAAATATTGTACACACAAATAAGATAGTAATTCTTCATCTATTTTCAAATAACTTTGCTAACTGTCATGGTACATCTATTTTTAAATAATTTTGCCAACTATCAAGGTTCATTTATTTTTAAATAGAGTTGGCGAGATATATCGATTTAACAACATGCATATCCTGTGGGTACAACACTGAATGTGTATTATCTAAGAGTGTGATTATAGGCCGCATTAGGGTTTTATGAGAGCTGTTTCTTGGAAAAAAATGCGGCTTATTTTCGGGCCAATACAGTAACACCCATACATTCACCAATTAATTGTATATGGGATATAAGATAATGCAGTAAGAACCCTTTTTGGAATTAATTTTTAGTTTAGTCGCCTTACAAATAGTTTTGTAACTCATTGCATTCACACAGCCATTCTAGTTAAATGTCACCAGGTTGAATAACCAGTTTGTTTTGGGGATTATTTTATTGGCCACAAAAAAAAAAAAAAAAAAAAAAAAAGCAAATACCAAACTAAAAAGTAATTTAGATATAAAATGAATCTTTAATACGCTGCACTATTTTGTAGTGAAATAAAGAGTGACTAATTCATATTTATTATACACAAAATATCTTTATCCACAACATTTCTAGATCAAAATATGCAGTGTGGTCAAAATTGAATACTCAAGTATTATTGGAAAATATGACCAAAAGAAATTTATTAAAATGCGTGGTTTTGTCTTTTATAAGATGATTTCATTAAAAGCAACTTAGGGCGACCAGAGGCTAGTGTTTTTTGCGGATTTTATAACAAAACTTATTTTTTGTTAGAAGAAATAAAATATTTCTCCAGTAGAAACATATAATTAATTTTTTTCACATGGTGATTTCTTGAATATTAGTAAAGGATGTCCTAAAATTAATCTATTAATATATAAGTTTATTGTCTAATGTCGCTATGCTCATGACATATTCACCTTGTGTATAAAAACACTAGCCTATTCTTGCACCCTTTCCACCTCACCTTAAACAAATAAACAACTCCTGTGAATGGGCTCAAATGTTAAGAGCATTTAATAAGGGGTTAAGAGCATTAAAGAGTTAACTTGGAACTACCTGATGTTTTGGGCAGTTATGAAGAAACATAAACTTTATTAAATTCAAGATAAAATGTTTGGTATATAATTAGAGACAAATGTATAATACAGTAGTATGTATATTAAATACTGTGCTTAACTTTATTTCAAAGGAGAACTTCATTTGTCTGCCACATGTGCAAAGATGCTAATCTATATTTTTTCTTACCATTAAATATATACAAAACCCATTTAACTTAAAGCTTGTCTCTTAATTAAAAATCAAAACAAGTTCCACACTTGGATGCATAAATTGTGGAGCCATTTTAATTTTGTCGTCAGTAGGAGGGTAAAACATGACACTATAAACAGCTACCATAGTTCAGTTATTACTTTTATCATGTCCCACTTGTATTTCAAAATATAGCTTTGTACTCTTAAGGTTTTTCTTGCTCAACTAAGGTATGCACGCACTGTGGCTGTGAACGGCTGTCTGCACACAGCGCAAGTAGTGAGACAAAATGCGCACTTGACACATGCCACGATGTGGCCACAAGGTAGGAAAAGGACCCCCATCTCCTCAGTGAAGCATATCTTACACATGTTTGAATCTTTCACTTCTTTGGATGTGGAGGATTCAGGGTCCTGAGTTGATGCACTCTGCGCACAACTTGTCGTTGGTACATCACTGAAAACATACGGTATGGCGTGTTGGTTACAAATTTAAGTAATTTTAAGAATACTTTAAGAATTGGTGCAAAAGCCTAGCTCCAATAAAGACCCGATTTTTAAGAGTAACCAAACTAGGCTTACAGTCCAAATAAAACAGCTATTGATGAAAAAAAAAACTTTTTCAATTTTTGATGGAACAGTTTTGTAACATATATTTGGAAGAAGGTTGATAGAAAACATACAAAAGGGAACCAACACAATATTCCTGTTACAATGAAACAAACACAGTTCACACTTTACACTGCTGCCACTGGACAAAGAGGTATTGGCTTTATCAAGTGGCAGCAATGTAAAGTGTTCTTTTCGTTGAAACAGCCATTTTGTGCTCATTCCTTTCTAAATGTTTCTATCCACCTTTCCTGTACCTTCTTAGAGATGTGTAAATAAATAGTTATTGATAATACAGGGTGATCTAAAAGTTGCGCAGCCCAGTTTTTCCAAGGATATTTCTCACAGAAGAACATGGAAAATGAACACCATCTGTGCGTAGTTCTCCAGAATCACGCGTGCTGAATAAATTAACAATATGCAGAATTGATGGCACAAAATATAGGATTTTTCTTTGGGTTGCGTGACTCTTGGGTCACCCTGTATTTATTGGCTAATATGGATAATGGGAGTGTTAAATCAGTTACTGTACAATCAGTGTGGTTGGCCAGCCTTCATTCACTGTATGTGGTGCTGGCGCAAGCGATCATAGGAATCACCAACAAAAATCTAATGACATAAACAGTTTGGTTCCAAAAGATATTTAAATAGAAACTAGAACAAATTTTTTTAATAAATGAATACATTAAGGAGTGCGCCAAGTCACTAGTCTGACACTTTATATAAACCGGATATTTTTAAAAGTGGAAACTTATCCTGTGTTGGGCAACCAATAACAGGGGGACGACCCCTCTAATCTATACCATGGACGTGCACTCCCGTTCTAACATAGCTGGAAATCTAGGCTACGACCCCGCCAAAACCCACCGCTTGGCAGATCCCATCAGCGGGAGAAGTTGGCTCCTCCTTCCACGAGTGCTGGACGCTCACGAAGGGGCGTTAACCTCTCAGAGGTAAGGCATATAGAGTTAGGAATCACCCTAAAAGGGCTAACAGCGTAAGTTGCCCTGGGGCTCTTGTTGTGGAGATGACCTGACCAGCTTTGCTGGAAGGTACTAGCTATAAGTAAAATGACAATACTTAGATTTTAAAACCCATAATTTGTTTTGAAACATATACTTGGCAAAGTGCTTCACTAATTTTACTAAACCATCTCCATTAGTAAATTATTTCTATTTCGTTTTTATCTCCACCTCCTGTCCTCTATTCATAGTCTTATCTCCCTTACCTTCTTCACCCCAGACGAGTGGAGTCGAGGAGGGTACACCATGAGTCATGCAGCACCAGAACCACATTCAAACACACCCGCCTTACTGCCCATTTGAGTTGTACGCTATACACTAATCACGGTGATGGGTTAGGGATGAGGAAGGTTGAATTTAGAGGAAACGTACCTGCATTAGTGTGGGAAACCGTTTAGGAAAAACCAATCTCAATACATCAAACAGGGATCGCACCCCATCCGCAGTCTGATCTATTGTGAGAGCAGTGCCTTAGACCATGGGGTGGAGGAGGGGGGGGGGGTCACATAATGTGTTATAGTTACTTTGATGTGGTTGCGACACCAGGTGCAGGTGTCTCCAGCTCCAGCACTTGCTCTCCGGACATCAGCGGGTCTCTCTTGGCGCACACCTGCTCCACAAACTGTCGGCCCTTCACCTGCAGAACATACGCGCACTTGGAGAACCACAAGGCGTGTTCCATCCAGGGGTCATCTTCGTCTTCCCAATCTTTGAGACCTCCGCCACAGTGGAAACACACGTCTGATCACCCTTGCCTGGACGACACAAAGTTCCACACCATTTTTTACAAGCGGTAAGACTTGGGGAGTACAACCTTTGACCTTCAACCCAATAAGTAGGCATACAGGACTGTTCCGTGTTATAAGAAATGATCCAAACAGCGAATTACGGAAGTATTCTGTTCACTTCAAAGACTACAGGTTTCTGTTTTTCCCGCAAGCTCTAAAACATATCTATACATTTTTTTTATCCATGGTCTGACATCAAGTAGGCCATGAAATTGTCATTTCTATAGTGAGCTTGTATTATAGTTTAATTATCTATGGATTCAATTTAAACAAACGGGACCATAATTGCATGAAAAGTGTTTTGCTAACAAAATAAATTGAAGATTTATTAATAATTATGGCATTCAGAAAGGGAAATAAGTGAGGAAAGTAATAAAGATAGTGTTGTGGACACTTTCACATATATGATTCAAGCAGCGAAGATGATGTAATAAGAGTTAGGCCAAGGTGATTGTATCACAAGATTATCTTACACCAATGAAATATCAAAGTGGTTTTGTGTCAGTATGTGATATTTTAAAACAAAATAATAGATTAAAATAAAAGTAAACACCAGAAAACATTTATTTTGAAACACTGCAAAAATAGCCTATCTTTACACACATTTAAATCCTTCCACTATTTACAATTATGTGAAACAATATTTCAACCTTAATGGGTTTTTGAAACCATTACACCTGAATTATTACCAATTCATCAGATTGGCAAATCATTTCAGGATGGTACGCAAGCAATCTAGATAGATATAGCATTCCCTACTAGTCACAGGGATACACTAACTTTATTCCAGAAGAATGAAACGCTTGAAGAAACAAGAGTTACATAAACGTCGGCCTAGTGCCATGTTCCTAAATACCCTTCATAACAAATAATATCACATCCATATGTAATCTTGGCAGGCAACATTAGAAAAATTCTCCACTTAAAAGCTCTTTACAGTTTTATTTTCTGAATGTAATTTTTCTGTGTATCTATCAATGATCACAATCAATATCTGCGGCACTGTGTTAATCTGTTACAAGACAAATCTTGTCGAGTTATATCATGTCAGCAGAATGATCATTCTAGACAAATATTTTGTTAACGTCGAGAAACAAAATCTCATCACTTTTGTTTAAATTTTTAGGTGCAGAATTAGTTATATATTAAAATTCCCTGACTTTGCCTTAGTTTTGATTAAATTCTGTGATATTTCCTTGACTTGAGCCACCTTGTGCTGCTAAGTCAAAAGTTCTAAATATGATTCCCACGATTTGTTGTCAATGTGTATGAACTTTCAACCATTTTAATCAAATCTTAATTCAAACACTATCTCTAGAAAGTCCCCATGATGAAAACATCAAACCTGGTCAGGTTGTAGTGGCCAGGGATATCGTCAAATTCCTTGGCGAACCTTACTATGGAGTAGTCAGTTTCTTCTGATCCAGGTTACTGAGTTACACATTGTTTCGTAAGCAAGAGGCCAGTAGATTTGTTTCCCTGCACAATGAAGGTGTTCCTAGTTTGAGCAAAGTTTCTTATGACCTTGAGCTATATACAGTCGAGTGGATAAAACAGTGTTGGAACAGGCAGGAGACCTTCATTTGAAACATGTGTGATGTGAATGAGCAAGGTCGATGTCTCATAACAGTTCCAGGGATAGGTGTTTAGGGGAAATAGGCAGACCCTCTTTTTTGACTCTTTTATTTTGCCAGAAATTAAAAAAATGATCTTACAATATAACTTTGTGCCTTGGCCGTATGCCTGGCATTACTTCCTCTTTCATTTTGTGTGAAGCCAAGTAAGTCTTATCTCATCACTCGCCTTGAATTATACAAGGCACAGCTCACTGGTCGCTATGTTGTCCCTAGTGCTATTCATTCATTGTGCCAAACCAAAACAATGGATTCTAAACTTTGTATAAGAGAAGAAAAATTGATATCAGTTTATGATGATAAAGTTATATGTTATGATGTTACTGCTTTTCTCGCCCTGCGTTGTGCACCAATTATGAAGTTTCGGACTTATGGATCCCTGTCTTGGGTCACAATTGATGAGATATTACCGTTTAATTAGCTGATAATTGCCCCGGTGGTCGAGCACTAATTAAAGCGGTACGGTTTTTTGATGTTGTGAGATAATTGGTATTTATAGCCCTGTGATCGAGGCCAATTAAAGAGTTTACTGATAATTAAATATTGTATCATTTAATACACACTTATTATGTTGACATGTTTTTATTTCTAAATCTCAGTTTATTTCAAGAAAATAGATCATGTCATCGCGACTATTACCGACCTATAGATGACTAGGGATCGCGGAAGGAGCTGCAGTCCCGAGTACTTCAAGGACTGGACGCTATGCCCTTACATTGACCATTCTTTGATGTATCCATTACTCATGGAAGCTTCGAGAAGGTTGTGTTATAGAAAATTAAAATACAAGACAAAAAACATCTTGGTTTTACTAGGAGGTTCGAGAGCCAGAAACTGACTCAAGTTACTTTTTAAAATCTCTATTCGATCATTCAAGAAGAGGAAGTTATTATTTAAAAATCTTAAATTGTCAACTTGACTTGACTGGTACACTCTGACGTCACTTGCAGTAGCGTGTACCTTCTTGGAAGAAAAAGTGCTTCAAGCGCCATGTAATAGATTATAATTTAAATGAAATAAGATACGTTTATAAAATTAAGACAATATTATTGTCAATGCTCTCACATATTCTTTAGGGGCAAATCAATAACATTACAATGTGAGCAGGTGAATTGAAGTTGTTCCTTCAGCAACTAAAAGTGCATTACTTTCCTACAAAGAGTTGAATCAATATGATGAGCAGAATATAAATCCAACTAAATATTCCTGAAGAACACAAAACTTTCAATTCCAAGTACATTAGGAGCTGCAAAATATTAATTTGTTCTCTTTGTACAACCTTGTACTTTATAAGAGTAAATGACCTTTTAACACGACTTCAGACAATTTTACAAATAATATTTCAAAACAAGGAAAAGTAGTTGTGTTATTTCAAGAATGAATTGATTTTCAACCAGAGTGTCTTAAATAATCGAAGCTAAAAGTTAAGTAACATTTTGTTGACAGTTTAAAACAGTGTCCAAATTATCTTGGCTTTAGTAGTTTCCTTTTTGTTTGGAAATAGAGAACTATTCTTTAAGGTGATTGATTGGCCCTTTCCATTTGGCGGAACTGCAGAGCCTCGGGAACAAAGGGTTATCTTCAAGAATAGAAGCTTGTTGATTATGTTACACCTTTTATATACACACCTTCTCTATCATTTTAACAACGATCAAATTGATAAAATTGATAGTTTTCAATAGAAAACTGCCGGTTTCGTAGCAAAAATTAAGAAAATGTAACAATTAATAAACATCAATACTTTATCTTAGAATAGGTATTGAAAATATTAACATAAGAATTTCACCCGTTCTCAATAAAACTGATATTTCCAAACATATGAATTTTCCGCAAGACTTGTCCAGTAACTAGAGCCATCTACGGTTTCCGTGATCCGTTTGTTCTTGTTGGTGTGGAAGGATACTTTGGTCGGCTATGAAGCCACGCCACGCCTTTCACCCTCCCGCCCACCATTCTACAAAATAGGTTTTGTTTTAGACTTGCACTTGACAGGGCCAAGGGCCTTAAACAGCAAACTTGTTTTTTGATGTTTGGGTGTTTGAAATTTTGATTATGCAGTTCTTTTATGTTCTTAAAAAGAAGTGGTTAATCCTTGATTACCCATATTGATGTATCACCTTTTTACAACTCTACAATACACTTTACATCCTTAATCCTAGATACAAAGTGTGATTAACCAAACCACCATATTTTGAATGGAGTTTGACTGTAAGTCATATTTATTCTCAGTTATTCTGACTATAACCATATTCACTTACTATCAATTTATCTGAAAAACTATTATTATTAGATTAACAAAATAAATTACTTCTGGAATGATATGAGGGCGTTTAGAGAATTTATCAAATAAATGCAGATTATATAGCATATGAAATAGGTCAATGTATCTGTCATTAAAGTTACAAATACCAAATACAAAAGGACCGGTTACACAAACATCTTATTGATTCTTAATTTCCCAGATTGCCAATCAGCTTGATTCTAGATCAACAAACATTTGGGTTGCAACAAAGTTAATTAGAAATCAAAATCTCTGATTACCTGACCATAAATTTGATCAAATTAAGTAAAACATTCATGGCAACACTGCAAATTAAGTAAAACATTCATGGCAACACTGTAACAAGCACTGTATTTGGAAAATATGATTGTAAAATGACCTAAATTGATGCATAAGGTTGGCTATCGTGTATGAACTGGTAGTCTAGGCTGCCTGATATTTATATTAAATTTTCAGTTACAAATCTTTGGAAAAGGTTTAGATCTAGTGATATTAATAAATGTACACAATAAAATGTAATCAAACCAAACCTCATTTAAAATTTTATTTCTCTATGATTAAATAATAGTTGAAAAACTATTTTAAGACATAGATGAACAAGAGTAAAATTGGGTTATTTATTTAAGTTTTGTGCTATTATTCTGCACATGTCCATATTGAAATCACCAGATATTTCTTGGGACATGTTTTTCGAGGAGGCTGCTGCCTTGTGATAGGTTCAAGGGAATACTTTATATGCCTCACTTGAATGTCAATGCTCATTACATAAAACAAGATGAATATGGACATGATCCTATCTATAGAATCCGTTTTTTTTTTTACTTTTTTTGTCAAAAAAGGCAGTGAAAGTTTTCAGCCATATTCAAATCTCATTGTAGATTAAGGTTTATGTCTTTTTTATTATAATAATAATAATTAGCACCGCGTCTTACTACCCGTTCGGGTTATACGCTTTAAGTACTAATTATGTTAATGGATTTAGGAAATGGGAAGGTTGAATTAGAGGAAGAGAACCCACATTTGCGTGGAAAACCATTTAGGTAAAACCACCCCCAGTTCACCCGACAAGCGCGTTAGCCAACTACGCCACAGAGGCATGTGTCCTTTTATAGGCAGTGTGGAATTTCGTATATACATGAAAAATAAGCCAAATAAATACGGCATAAAACTGTTTATATTGTGTGATGCAGCTACAGGCTATGTCCTAAACTGTGTTGTCTACACGGGAGCTATGGGTAACAAGGGCGATATTACTATCCAGCGAGTATTTGAAAGATCACGCAGTAGTTATTTTGGCAAGACTCACTGCATATACATGGACCAATTTTATACAAGTCCTGCTCTTTTGAATCATTTGTGGAGCAAGAAAATGCTTGTAGTTGGCACCGTTATGAAAAAAGGGGAGGTTATGTTTCGATGTAAGTGGAGATCCACAAGAGATGTGTAATCACTGTTTACTAAGCACACAGCAACAACCTCTCATATACAAGTGAGAGCTCGAGGTGGTCAAACCTGATCTGGTTACCGACTAAAACCTAAATAAAGTTGGTGTAGACCAAGCTGATCTGCTTTACAGCTACTACCCGTTTCATCAGAAAACTATAAAATGGTGGGATAAAAACTCTTTTTCCACATGTTTACTATGGTTGCCATCAATGGATACATGAAATACAAAAAAAGAACCAACAAAAAAATAGCTGTAAAGCATTTTATCAAAGCAGAAATGGGTGGCACGACCCCGTCAATGAGTGCCGAAAGAAATGTTGTTCACCATTCTCCTACTTATGTTCCTGTTACAGCTAGTAAAACTAATACCACCAGATATTGCAAGGTCTGTTCTGTTAGAAGGAGAGGATCAAGCTACTGGTGTAAAGAGGAGGAGTATGACTGTGTTTTATAAGACAAAGAACAAGTTTCAAGCTCTAACTTTATGTATTATACTCTATGTTTATATCAAAATATGTCTACTTGAGTTCCTTACCTGTGTAATAGAAGCCCGCCTCACTGAGCTTGTCCGGCCTTTGTTTCAGAGAGAGGGGCCAGCCATCAAATGATTTGAATCGTGCACCAATTGAGGCATATTGAGGAAACACTGGCTCTTGAGTTTTGTTCACGCCCAGTTTCTCCAAGGATGCACTTCCGAGAACACTCTTCTCGGGACCAGAGAAAGGTCGTATTTCTATTCCATAGGGGCCACACGTATCGTAGCTTTGGTTGGCCGGCAACTCTTCGTCTGATTCTCCAGACAGGGGAACGTTGCCGACAGAGAATTTCCTGAGGAAAGGGCAATGTGGCCCCCAACGTTGATGGTCCCTCATGGCGTCATCTCCTTCTTCCCAATGACCAATCTCCACACCACAGAATGCACACCTGGTTCACAATAACAGTAGTCAACATCATATTGGTAGAGTTAGCAGACTCAATGTGAGAATGACCCGTTAGATGGCTTTAATGTTTAACTATCTTTACCAAGAATATGTTACAAAAGTGCTGTATTTGACCTAAGTAATACTTTTGAAGCTACAGCTAAGAATTAAAACCTTAGTAAAATTAATTTGAAACAAAAACTTTGTATCATTTTAAATCAATTAAACACAAAATGGAAAATACTTTACTTTTTTGCCCCACTACAATTAGAGTCCTCGACTTTACTTTTTGCCACAATTAGAATTAAAGGCTTTTATAAGAAAGTTGTGAGTTCAACAAAATGTTGTTTTTACCATAAGCATGCAAACTACACATAATTGACAAAGATGTTATCATTCTTGAGTAATTCGCCACACTGGTACACTTAAGACATAGCCTAGCAGAGAAGTTAAAGAGAGAAATTGTCATAGCTTAAACTCATAGAAGCCAAATTAGACATGATAAACTTACTTCGAGATCATTGAATACAGTCAACACCAAGTTAAAACCTGATAAGATCAAGTTATTTTGTACACTATTTAACATATTTTATGTTATTAAAATAAAAAATCTCTCTTTAATGAAACATTTTGTTTAATAAAAAGCTCAAATTTTAACTGTTTTATCAACAAACCTGACTATATCATCCTTATTGAGATAGTAGAATCCAGCCTCAGCCAACTTGTCTGGATCCATAAACGGAACCGGCCACCTCCTGAACGTTTTCCTTCGTTCAGACTCCATTTTCATGTTAGAAAGACCAGGGCTGGACAAACGTCTCATACGTATGTTGCCTGTTGGCGTTAGTCTATGGTCACCGGGGGAGACGTGTCCATTCTGTTGCAAGGCGCTAGGTAATGCGGACAAGGATGAGTGTCCGTAAGGCTCGGGGGGAGTCCTATCCGTGCTGCTTGAAGGTAATATGCTATCGGCCTCCAATCTTTGTGTCCGAGCAGGGCTGTCCACATGCTCTTTCAACTGTGAGACATGGGGAGAATACTTGTACTGCTGCTGCTGCCATTTGGAGCCATTTAGAACCGTGATCAAGATTTCTGTGGGGAGGAAATAAGTCAAATAAAAACACTTCCTTTTACATTATATCAAGGTTGATAATTTTTCACACAATTTCTCTTTTGTAAGCCACCTTAGACTTGTTTAATGTTATCTTTTAAACTAAAATTATATAATTAAAAATATTGTCCAATTTTCACATATTAAGTCAAAATAAAACCAATAAGGATAGTTGTAAATTGTTATAAAAAGGTGTCACCCAACCAACATAACTCGTTACATCCCGCTCATTACGATCCAATGACCATCAACATTACTATTGACCAAGTCAGCGGAGCGGTTATAGCTGTGGCTATATTCGTAACTAACAAATCTAATAGCTTGTATATTTAATCCATCATGGATGTGGATTCATTCGACAGCATAAATCCCTACCGAGTCAAAGGTTGCTAAGTTATCTGATAGCTCGTGATCTTAATCATGATCACAAACACTGCCTTAAAATGAGTGAATAATGACCCTGGTCGTGGGACGATTCCTGGATAGCTCACTAAGCCAATGGTTTGATTCCCATGTCCAGGTTACATTTTTAAATTTTTAGACCATGATATTTAGATGTGACTATAAACGTAACTATCAAATATAATAGCTTTGCTATTTATTCAACAACTGATGGTGTTATTTGTTCATTTAGAACTCGCTGTAGACCAGCTCTATCAGTGATATGTTTGAAAGTACAATAGATACTATCACGAGATGATTTCCCATGAGTTGTTGCAAAGATTACCAAGAAGCAGAAATGCCATAATCAATTTTGTGATGGCACAGATTTATAAAATCTTTGTAGTTTTTGTACAAACTAGTACAACCATCAGTAAAGTATTTTATTTCCTTTACACTTTGAAGATGAGCCTTCAAAAATACACGTTTTTAAAGAGTGATGACAGAATCACACTCATCTTAACATTCACTTATATCTAACTTAAAGAATTATCCAAGGAGAACTTTCACATTAAGTGAAGATCCACATTTTCTCTGAGCTAGCCAATCATATTGCAAGTGACGTCAACAGGGCTACTAGGTGCTACTTAATTTGTTTATAGTACGCAAACAAATTATTTGATACATTTATATATTTTATGCATTTCGCGAACAATAAACGTTGAAGTCTCTATTACAAAAAATTTTTTTTTGTATATTCAGTACCCTTAGCTTCTTTGGAACCTAATCAGCGGTAAATGCTTAGGATTATGTTTAGTAAACAATGTTTTAAACCCGTCCATATTCGTTTTCCAGGTTTTGCTAGAGTTGTTACGTTGAAATACGTGAATCCTGATTACACACTAGTTTCTTTACGCCAAGTAGATGATACATTTTTGTTATTTAAAAAAAATGTATTGGCTTATCATCACTAGGCCTAGGTATTGTTGTCACACACAAAAACAAAGTTTAGACATCCTATAATTGTATATATCTTTTGATGGGATTGGATGGTTTGGTATCAACAATGTGATTCTTTACCTCGGTAAAATTATTGATTGTTGTATTAATTACATTCCCCATTTTGTTTAAATGTGTCATGTACAGACATACAAGTGTGGACTTCTACAAACATCCAAATAATTAAATAGTTGTATTAAACTTAACATGAGTTGATAAAATTATACAAATATAGCGAGTTTTGTGTCATTGTATGTGAAACAATACCGTCGTACTCTTTATTTTAAATGGCAACCCTAAGGAAATTAAAGAGAAACGCCTTGTCTATATAGTATCACAAGAGATTATATTATTAATATTAAAATTTTACCACCATGCACATCCTACATCACTTAGAAATCATAATTAGTATCTAAATAGTAATATTACTTACATATTATTATTATAAACTAGACTAGGAATAAAGTTTAAATAAAGTAGAACTAAACACGTCACTAAAAATTCATTCTCTTCAACATGGAATTCTATTCAAACTGACGACAATGTTGCCATAACGAAGGTCAAGAATAATTAACCTTGTGTTTAATCACATTAAATTATCTGCATGTATATTTTAAATTTGTAATATTTACTATTATCGCAAATTAATTATTTGCGTATTGATGTGAGCTTAGAGCCCTAAATATTCATAAAATAGAATCAAAATATAATATATGGCAACGCTGGAAAAACTATTAGGAATGCCGTTGTTGCCAAGCTTACATCTCGTGTGAGGTGTGACCGCGCCTTTGCGCTAGGACTCTGTACTTTGACCAAATTTAATGTATCAACACTTTTCCATAAAATCCAAGTCAAATAAAAATAAATATTTAAAAATTCGTTGATAAAAAGTTAGATATCAATATAAGTCGAGCCATTTTTTTTAGAATCGTGTCTTACTAACCGTTCGGGTATACGCTTATGTCCTAATTACACTAATGTGTTAGGGAATAGGAAGATCTTATTTGAGGAAATGTGCCCGCATTTGCGTGGAGTGTTAAAGCATTGAGGAAAAACCACACCCAGTGCACCCGAATGGGATCGAGCTAGATCTCCCTATCATCAGCAGTCTATTCTAACACTAAGTAGCGCCTTAGACCATGCGACCACCGAAGCGTGTTATTTTGATTTAATGTTCCCTGTTATTGTAATCTAGTACATTAAAAAACAGCGTTACGTGCTTCGGTGGCCGCGTGGTCTAAGGCGCTACTCTCGTAGTAACTAGACTGCCGATGACGACAAATATCGGTCGGGTCTATTGACGTGGTTTTTTCAAAATGTTTTTTTCCAGTCTCTTTACAAAATCCGGATACATTTCTTCCAATAAATATAACCTAAATCATCTCTAATAAAACCATTAGTATAATTAATATCCAAATAACATTGAATACTAGGTTTTAAGGGAAGTTTACTGTAGACGGTTTTTAAATATTTTAATATTTAAAAAAAAGTTGTATTGGTTCAAAGTGGATATCTTTTAAAGTTTTTACACTGTAAATAGTTGTATAAAATATTGTTTTTTTCCAACAAAAATATCATATACATTATAAAATTATATAATTATTTAAAAAATTAAATCTTTCGAAATTGACCTTTAAGATTTAGTTCATAACGGTAATAGTTATTTTATGATAAATAAAATTACATATTTATTTTTACAAATTAGAATTATTTTAGGGTGGTTCACAAATAGCTTATTTTTTTAAAAAATTTGAAATCTGTCAAAATATTTGAACAATTTGGTTCAAAATGATAATGTTTATTGTAACTAAATAATAAGCTTCACAGCAACTTGGTGTGGGAAAGACATCCGTGAAACAATTTACAGTAGAAATGTAAAGTTATTTATTATTAGTTTTCAAATTATGGGTTTTATACATTTGCTCTACTTCACGTCATTTCTGTGAGACCGAACAACCATTGTGTTTGTGATAAGATTGTCCAAAAGATGAGGAGGCCCGAGGAGTAACCGATATAACCCAGTCAAGCAGCCGCTGTGATGCGAGCCGTCAGACTCGTATCCGAGCACGCATCTCAACGGAAATTATCCGATCCGATCCGATGTGGGCCGCACAGAGCCGAGACAATGCGCTGTCCTTAGGATTTAATTTTTGATGCCTCTTAAAATTAATATTTATAAATGTATCTTATTTAATCTAACCAACGCATCTTCTTCGAATTCAACATTTAAATCCTCTAGCGACATTTCTACCTACTTTATTTTGGATGAAAACCGGGTAGAGGGGAGGGGGGGGGGGTAAGGAACTAGAATCGAGAATATTTTAAGTAGTATTCACTATTATCTAATAAATTTGTAAATAAACTTTAAATGCGGAAACTCACCTTAACAAGAAGTAACTTTTTAAAGTTCAAATGTGGCGTCTAACATACAAAATGGTATATTTACAGTTACTTTATGAACGGTCACGCTTCTTGTCATAAACCGAAAAGAAAGAAGTCTAGAACAATATATTTTATTTATACTAATTTCATGACTGATACTGATTAGAATTCCCTTTGTTGCTTATTCAGTTTAATTGTAACTGATATATATAAGATAACAAGTGGACTTTAGCTTAGCAACAAATGGAGGTGAAAGGCTGGTTCCTTAGAAGTCGGCATTTAAAAGGTGAATTCGTCCTAGACCCGAGTCAAGCCCTCTTGGTTAGGCTGTTAGCAGAGTGCTCGTCTAGTGCTTCGGTTGCTAGCAGAGTGCTCGTCTAGTGCTTCGGTTGCTAGCAGAGTGCTCGTCTAGTGCTTCTCGGTTGTTAGCAGAGTGCTCGTCTAGTGCTTCGTTAGCTAGAGAGTGCTCGTCTAGTGCTTAGGCAGTGCTTAGGGTTTAGCATGAAAACAAAGTTGGGAAGCTCCCGAACATTTATTCCCGGTGGTAGGTGGCCACACGGTCCGCACCGAGCAATGCTCTCTCAACGGGTAGAAAAATGAAGATAAGAGCGGTAAGTGGTTTTAGGATTACTACTTCTTGGCAAACAATATTAAAACTGCGAGTCCAGCATTAGCCCTCTATCAAGAGTTGCACAGCTTTATAGTACACCAACAAATATTATTGTTATCACAGCATCTTACTACCCGTTTTGGTTGTACAAACTTACGCTAATGTGTAATGGTAGAGTGATTGCGGGATGAAATGGAGGACCTACAGTTTAACGTGGGATCCGAACCACGGGAGGCCTGGCATTCCACACATTCACAAGTTGTGATTAATACACGTCTTGTCAGAGATGAAGGAAGGGTTTGGCAAACAGATACCGAGGATTAAACCCCGGACCCCCAGCACAGAAGTCCGACACCTTACCCCTAGATCGCCAGGTCACCGATTAAATATTTCCCTGGAGAGCTAATAAAATATATTTGTTCCGGATAAGCTAGGCCAGGACAGTACGAACATATTGTACTGGTTAAATCTCGGTGGAATCTAATGTTTTGTTTCTCCTCTAAATTCTACCTTCCTCATCCCTACTCCATCTAATGTATGTGAATGCGAGGACAGGTGGATCTCGTCACAGTTCCATACTTTTCCTCCTCCTCACAAATTACGTTTCGTCACTTTATTAAATTAAGTAGTTTTAGAGGTCAAAATATATTTGAGAAACGGATGGTTTTGAAACTGGTTTTAGTTAATATATCCTCAAATGTCGGAAGAACACCAAACTACCGTGAATGTGACATCAGATAGAAAGAAAGACGCGATGCAAAGCTTATCTATCTATCTAAATGAATGGCGGTTGGAGATAAGAGAATAACTTGTCCAGGACATTCACTTCATGTCACGAGTTAGGCCAGTGATTATCAAGAAACCTCGTCAGAAAGATGATGAGAGCTGTGGAGATACATTATATATACACTCGTCAGACACCTGAATGAGTGACGCTTCCATTTAAACACACGAGGAGATCCCGGCATTATCTACCCCCATTCCCCAAAAAATTGTTTAAAGTTAGCGCCTCTGCTAGTTACACGTGATCGGTATGGTTTGTTGCTACCCATCCGGGTTATCCTCACTCCATTGCACTAACAGGGTATGGAGGGGGAAGGTAGAATCTACAGGAAATACTGCACCAGCATTGGCGTGGAGAAACAAATCCGTATTAATTATTGCCAGGATGCGAACAATGTAAACCAGAATAGAGGAGCTTGAATAGTCAGGGACTATTTTCAAAGAAAAAAACGTGGGGGAGGGAGTATGACACTTTTTTTTTATTAATCCATGTTGACCTCGGTGGTCTTGCGGTAAAGTGCTCGTTTCAGGATACGATGTTCGTGGGTTGAGACCCAGCCGGGAATGCCAGGCCTCCACCGTGGTTCGGATCCCACGTTAAACTGTAGGTCCTTCATTTCATCTCACAATCACCCTACCATTACACATTAGCGTAAGTGCGTATAACCCGAACGGGTAGTAAGACGCGGTGCTAATAATAATAATAATAAACCGAGCAGGGGTCGACGGATTTTCCTTGAGCGATAAAAAAAACCGTAGCACAACTTCCTCCGGATGGGAAGTAAAACAGTCGGCCACATGTCGATTGTGGTTTGTAAAATAACCCCGTAAGGTACGGGAAAATATTTTTCCCTGCAAAATTGGTTCGCCCTTTCGGTCTCGCTCAAAGACAATCTCGTGTGGTGATATAATCAGCCGGTTCATAAAGTGCAGGTTGTACACCCCTGGTAGTCAGTAGACCGCACCCCGGAGGTTTCCCAACATCCTGCGACTCAGCAATACGAGCGTTGTTGCCATATCAGTTCTAGACGTGTGTGACGTCATGAGAATGGAATGTATCACGAGTTCTGCCAGCTGGATGCTGCATTGGAACTTTCAAAGAACTAGGATTGGGCGAATAGAATGCGTGTTTATTATGACTAATTTCATCAACTATTCATCTATTTTTAAAGTAAAAATTGATTGATATTTTTTAAGGTAATAATTTTAACCTGTATTCGATTGTTATTATAAGGGCCCGGATTTTGATGACCTTAAAATTGTCAAAAAATGACCTAAAAAAGTTGTTTGTAATTCCATATGATGTATTTATTACAAGAGTTAGGATTTACATTATATATATCTCCTAGTTGTCAATGTCCAGTTTTTCCTCGGCGTGGACTCGTCTGGAATAGAATGAATGGCCCGTTACAGTCCAGGAAATCTTTAGTTTAACATATTTCAGTTTCCACAAAGGAATGTTCCCAGATACCAGAACATAACACAAATATTTATAAAATGTTGAGCATTTTTCTTGATTCAAGTAATAATTGAGGTGTTTTATTCTTATCGATATTCTGGATAACACGGACAGGCTTGTTGAGACTGATATGCCGTTGAATGGTTACATCTCTTATCTGATGCCAGCCACTCACTCATCAATTTTACAGAAAGTATTTCACTCTCTGTATAAAACATATCCTATCCGAATTGAGTAATAATTTGCCTCAAATGACTCGATTTAGATGGTTTGGTTTGAAGCATTTCAGATACACATAAAATGATTGCAAATGAATAAATATCTGCTTTAAAAGAGATAGCTCCCCATCCCCCTGCAACCCGTCCCAGACATTGTATAGTGAGTGACTCACCCGGAATGAAAGACGTTACAAAGTTCATTTGAACCCTAAAAATTATTCTCCCCTCCCCTGAAAACCCCTCCAGCCAAGGTGTAGTGAAGGTATCACCAGGATTGTGGTTTTTACATAGACATGCAGGTAAAGGGGCACAAAGTCCATTTGGAATCATTCCTTATCTTCTTCAGTCGACAGTTTTTGTTACGCGATTATTTATCAGAACCAATAAATACCTCGCTTAGTCCGAGGGACACCTGTCTTACATTACCCCTATAAAAGCAAATGATTATTTTTACCCGCCCATATAAAAACGTTCCTGCGCCACTGAATATGATCAATTTAAGTTTTAAAGCAAAATAAAATAACCAAGTCGTAATTGTTTGGCATAAGAAATATATTGGCTAGAGAATGTCTATGGTTCAGTTTGAGAAAATACTTTTTTACAAAAAAAACAACCTTGCAGTGCTATTTATTCCATAAGATACAAAACATTAACATATTTTGATTGGTTAGTTAAATAATTAATTAATTTAAGAAAAATTCAATCATACTACAAACATGACAACTTTGCATTGAAATAATGTTTCTAAATGTATTAATAATGTTTCTAAATGTATTAACCCATCCAAAATTGTATTTTAAATGAGTTGTAATAGACTTGGAAGGTTAAGTTTGGTTGATAAACTTTTATTACTACCTATAAAAAGATAAAAGATAATTTTTATCAAACTATAGGCTAACTCTCATCAAAGTCATGGCATGGCCTCTTCCATTTATTTCTTGACAACTTGCATGGAAATACCTACTGTACTGTCTATATGTACTAATGATTTAAACATAAGAGATTATGTTTATCTAATTATTAGCTAAAGTATGATTTTGTTAGGAAGAATTGTAGAAGCTAGTTATTATAGTTACTAAAACAATTTTAATATATTCATACATCAAGTCATGTAAATTGCAGTTGTCCCATTTGATAGATATTATCAATACCTATAAAATAACACAAATAATATGGTAAAATGTTATCAATACTGGAGATAAAGAAATATGTTTGAATTTTATCTACTGGTAGTGTTCTTCGAACCAAACCGTATAATGTCAAGTTACTTGTAAATTTATAAGATTTAAATTGTGTTGAAGTATAAGAAATAGTACTATTGCTAATTTAATTGCTATGGAAAAAGCAAGATTTTAAGCATGTTGCTAATTTGCCCTCAATACATGTAAAAGTGAGTCTGAAAATATTTAATCATTAATTAACATCTTAGTATATGTAGCTATATTTATTGTGGACGTGTCTCTTAGTATTTTTATTATATAATAAACACGTCCATTCGGGTTATACTCACTTACCTAATGTGTAATGGTAGGTGATTGTGAGATGAAATGAAGGACCTACAGTTTAATGTGGAATCCGAACCACGGTGGAGGCCTGGCATTCCCCACATTCACAAGTTTCACGTCTTGTCAGAGGTGAAGGAAGGGTTTGGTAATCAGTCAAATCTGTGCCGGGACCGAGGATTGAACCCGGACCTCTAACACCTTACCCTAGACCACCAGGTCACCAACCTTATGTAATTAATAATGCTGTGAGTTAAGTTTTAAAATACAAAAAACAAAAATATTCTCAAAAGGAACCATAAATATTCTTGACACGGTGCATTTGTACACTAAGAAATGTGGGTAATCATACATCAAGATAGCTAATAGCTGACACTCTTTATCATAATATCTAAATATTATTTCATCATTAATAAACACAAGAATACAAACTATTTAATTTAATAATACAATTAATATTGCAAGGAAATTGTATAAATTATAAAATTATAGAAAACTGGCTTTGACCTAACTTAGCCTAACCTTTAATGCATCAATTACAAATAAAGTTAAAATGGGTAATATTGTTAATGTAAGCTCATCTATTGGAGGGTTTTTGTGAGAAAGAACTGAATAGATCATTGTAATAGATAAAAGAATAATAATCTAGTAGGACCAGTGTTCAAAATTTTTGTTCAGAAAAACATGTTATTTACAATAAAGGTTAGGTTTTGTTATATTGTGATATTTTATAGTATATTAAATAGGCCTATATTTAAATATGTACATTCTTCTATGAATTAAAATAAAATTAGGGCCAATATTTTTTATATATCAATTTTTTATCATTTTTGTAATCTTGTGTGTATTAATGAAAAAAAAACTTTGCTTAGAGATGACTAAGAAGATGTGGCAAGAATCAAAGTTTGATGTCTATTTCCACAGGTTTTTTTTTAAATTCTTTAAAAATAGCTTACAAACAAGCCCAACATAACCTCTAACAAATTAAAGGTTGGGTTAAGTTAATATGGGTGATATTGTTATAAATTTTGTGTCTAATAAGCAAGAAATTTATTTTTGAAAGAAAAGAAAATTGACTAATATAGGTCTACCAGACCTTATAAATTACATTTGACATGTTGAGAGTAGATATTAATTATATTATTATATGTTGTCTACTCAACTTGACCAATGAAATCCCCTGATTTCCCCTGATCATTTCCTGAAATTCCCGACTAAAAAGTATGTCACATCCTTCTAACACCCCCACCCCCTCATTTTTCTACTAATCTTTTTTTATTAATAATAAGTTTTGAAATTTGTAATAACATTGTTTACTAGGAATTATAAAATATATTACAAAGCTACAAACAAACAAAAACTACAGTTTGAATAACATTATTATTTACTGATTTAATGATCATTATATTTCATATTTTGAGTAAAACAATATTTTCCCGGATTTTTGTTGTAGTTTGCCAAATTCCAGACTTATTTTCATTTTCCCCCGTTTTCCATGATTTTCCCAATTGGTAGACACCCTGATTAAAATAGTTACCTAGGCCTAATTAATTGACGAGATGACCGAAAAGACCTTTTCTGGTTTCGTGCTATGTTTGTTACAACATACCCACCTCGGTGGTGTAGTTAGCTAACGCAATGGTTTTGTGTTGAGCTAGACGGACGAGGACGGGGAGGTAGAGGTTTGAATCTCACTCGGGTAAAATGGAGGAGGGGGGGGGTACCTAAAGGATTTTCCCCTCTCCCTCCACACAAATGTGAATTCACTTCCTTTACATTTAGCCTTCCCAATTACTAGCCCATTAGAGTAATTAGTACTTAAGCGTATTATAACCCAAATGAGTACTAAGATGCGGTGCTAAGTATTAATGTTAACACTTTTTTTATTCTCCAAAATGTATGCGTTGACAACTTTTTTGTAAAAATAACTGCCTATATTCTTAATAGGTCAAAGTTGTGGGCCTATATAAATAGGCCTACTCGTTCAAACTTTTACTAAAATTTAATTTTCTCAGACATGAAAGGTTCTAAAGGTTAGTTTGTAGTTAATTCATAACACAGGCTATAAATTATTACTGAAACAAAATATAACACTTATCAAAGAAAAGATATGTTTAAGTGTGTAAAATAATTGTTTATATTTTATGACCTACAAACTAGTCCTAACTCAAAACTTAGCCTTCAATGTGTGAGAAAATTAAATGCAGGCCTTAATATAAGTCGGAATGGATAATATTATGTAGGCTATTACATTTATTTAGGTTGTAATGCTCTTAGATATGTGTCAAATGTAGTTAATATCATATTCAGGGCTGTCTGAATAATCGGTGCACTTTACATAGGGTACCTGAGACTTTTCGTACAGCAAAGTACAGTTCGATCAATTTGGTGGATAGTTATGAAACATTGTGTTGCCATGGTAACAATAATACATTTTGATAGTGTTTTGTCCAAAGTGCCATAAGTGTTCTGTAAATATTTTGAACTATTTTTAAAGAAACATAGTCAGAAGCCCTACAACCAATTTTGTTTTGAAGCATGTAAAAAGTAGGTATTTACGGATAAATACGGTACATAGGCTAGGAATATTGGGGTTTAAAAATAAATTTACTAAGGCCTACATGCAGATCTCTGGTCGGGAAACATCCTGCCGATTGCTGAATAATTAACTACACAAAACAGAAATTACAACTCTTGCCAAAAACACAAAGATACCAAATAATATGTATAACATTTCAGCATATTTAGAGCAATAATTAGATATATTATAGATCTATATATGCATCTTTGCATTTCTATTTTCTCCAATTAATTTATTTAACAGTAGCTGAAAGTATTATCTGAAACAATTTTTAGTGCAAACCTTTAATCTGAAAATACCTTTCCTTTCAACAGAGATTTTCACGCTAGAAAGATAAATTAAACCAATTATATAGGGATATATGAACAAAGAACACCACATAGTTAAGTTTTTTTTAACAGTGTGCATATATTTTATTCCATTTCCACACTATAGCTAATAAATTTAATCAATATAAGACATTATTTTAACTAAAGTGTGTGATAAAGGGCAATTCATGTGTGACCCTTTTTTTAAGTCTACTGCAGTGCAACTTTGAAGAGCACTTTGCTTGTAAGGGCTCTTGTACGGACTATGCAGACCTGGCCCTTTATTTGAGTGAAAATATTTTTTTAACAAAAATAAATTGTTTGCATACTTTAGGCTACTAGATCCAAGTGGTGTATGTTGTATATATTTATGTATTATTTGTTAGGCAAAAAATATATATATATTGATAATACCAAAATAAAGTGAAGGTGAAAAATGTAGGCCTACCTGATTTTATGTTTAATGTTTTAAGACTTTGCCAAATTTGAATAAAAATTAAATTATCTATTTCTTAAATATGTTAAAACTTAACGTATATCATGTCTTATTATAATCAGAAATTGTTAAATGGGGAAATAATACAACAAATTAAGTTATACTACAGAGGCTTAACATAATAGATCTTTTAATCCAATAACAATGGAAGAGAACCTGACAGTTTCGATTGTGTAAACTAAACAAAATTAAGACATTTTATTCTTACCTTGAGATCAAAATTGTATCAAACAATACAAATCTTCTTTGGACAGAATGAATTTAATAAATGAAATCCTGAGTTGACGAAAACAAACCCGCACAACTTTGCAAATGGATAACAAAAGACAAGATAGTGTATTAATTGCTTGCACACTACAAATGAACATTCACAGTAATTCTCCCCACTCTAATATTAATTTTACACTTGAATCATTTTACACAGCTTGAAAAGACGCAGACTTTATTCTTATTATAGAAATTACTTATAGTACTGTAGCCGTACTTGTGTTGAAAAAATATGTCACATGTTAGATGTTACATTGGATTGGATGTTATCGCCAAGGATTCTTGGAAGTTGGTACTCGTGACGTCCCACATTCTTTACGATGTTGCCAGATTTAATATGAAGAACACTGACTACACTGGATGAACCTAAACACACGCCTTGCAAAGGACCTATTTCAACAGCAACACGGAAGCCTATCAAATCATTGTATTTAATTATATAAATGGCAATCTTTGTACTTTTTTTTGGTAGTCCTTGTTCTAACAAAGAAATGAGCTTTGTCTGGGCCTCCCTTCTCACTTCATCGGCGAGTCCTACGGACCTTCCGCAGCCTTCGGAGGATATAAGATTGCGGGAGGCCCAGCCTCTGGAGTCTAGAATCAGTCGGTGAGCGGGAAGGGACCCAACCAGTGGCGGCACGCGTAAAGGCACTGCGGAACCGCAGCAACCACTATTTCCACTTGATATTATCGATAACATTTAATATAATGAGTCCTCTTTTCTTTAATTCTTCATTTATTTTTGTAGTGCAATATATATTTCTTAAGCCTAATGCCAGTGCTTCAGTATCCATCCCCCAGTTTATGAAAAATATACAAAAATCTTTGTATGGAACTGTGCGCTTCACAGTGCTAGCGACGTGGTGTTTGACTGTTGTGCGCATGTGCACATAGGAGGGCTGCCAGATAGAGAGAGTACTGTTGCTCTCGCAGTGCTGGCTCTGGCGTGATGGTGGAAGAAAGTTTTTTTTTTACTCAGCGTGTGTTGTGCTTAAAAACCATGTACCATATTCTTGAATGTGATAAAGTGTAGAAGAGTGTAGAGTTAGATTATTATTCTGCTTCCAGCTATTCTATTTGATTCATTTTTTTCTGTTCTCTTATTTAACAGAAAGGCTAAATGCGCTTGCAGTGCTTTCAATCGAGAAAAATTTCCTCAATTGTCATCCAGAGATCAAAGAGAAAATTATTGAACTTTTTGAGCAAATTAAAACAAGAAGAACGGATTTCATTTTTAAATTAATAGATCAAGCTTGAACTGTAACAATTTAAGTTACAATAAGTAAAAAATATTTGTTTGTTTTTGGTTAAAATTTTATCAAGTTCCTGAATAAATTTTCTTTTTATACATGTTTTTTTCCTTTTACACAATTTTAAAACAAAGACTAAACATTTTCTGTAGCAGCACCCCCACTAATTTTAGCCACAAGCCGCCACTGGACCCAACAATAACAAGGTCCGTATAACTCACCGAAAAGCGAGAAGGGAGGCTCGAGCAAAGCCCATTTCTTTATTGGAACGAAGATTACAAAGATGACCATTTACATAATAATTACATTAAATTTACATAATAATACACAATGATTTGAAATGCTTGCGTGTCGTTGTTGATTGTCGGTTACTAAAGATCCAGGGTACTCTCAGTTCCAGATGTAAACGGCTCCACCATCTCTTCACTTCTTCACTCTCCCTGCTACATGTCCCCTGGGTGCCCGTGGTTGTGGGTGGTCCCGATATATGACTTGCGAGGGTAGCAACGGCTGGAATCCTGGTGGATAGATGGTCGCTGATGTGGCGTCCCCCACTGCCAATATTGCTTCTCCCCATGTCCATGTGACCGCTGCCTATGGAGGAATCTTTGTTGGGTGCTGTGTGGAAGACGGGGGTAGTCCTCCACCATCTCTACCAAGAACTTTGCCTCATGCAAACGCTCGGATCTTCGATGTCATGGCTAGACCTAGCTTCAACGCCTGAGGTTCTGTAGCAGCACGTATCAGAGTGGGTGAAGGGCCCAGGGATGGCCACGAGTTCTCCGGTAAAGGTGGAGTAGACGTCTCCTGGTGTGGTCCCATAGAAGGACCGGCTGCCCAAGCATCGTGGGTTTGAGCAGCTGGATCTGTTGATCCAAATCGGTCTGTGATCGATGCAATGCAATGCAATGTTCCAAAAAAATACGCAAACATCATTTTCTGTTGGTGATGTGACGTCGAAAGGTTTCAAGTGTGTTTCAAAGAAAAAGTGTTGCTATCAAAAAGAACAATAAAATTTTGCGTGCAGTGCAAAACAAAATGACATTTATAGAATGTTTTTCAAATTTCAGTACTTAGTTGTAAATCCTCAAGTAGCAAACATTTCTACAGCAAGTTTCATATATGGTACCAACGTCTTAGCCATGTGAATAAAAAAAGTGTTGAACACGATTGTGAAACATGGTGCTACAGCTGGGAGAGACAATTTGTGGCATGAAAGATTTCTTCTGCGAACTCTTGTCAGATTGGAAAATCTCACCAATTATCTTTCACACGTACGCAGAAATTTGAAAACACCACAGTGAGTTCACGATAATATAATCCCCCCCACTTTTCCCAGTCTCTCAATTTCTTCTGAAAGGTAGCCAATTTCCTTTGCTTGGTTCCACTATGGTGCGTATTATAAGATAGTGCTTAGGTGCTACCGTATGCTACACAAATACTTTATACAAACTTTCATTGATTTATTTGTAGCAAGCATTTTTATTATAGTTTTATGTTTTCTTTCTTGTGGGGGTTTGTGTGGGCCCATGTCCGTGGGCGGCAATCCCCCCCCCCCCCCCCCCCCCTTAAATCCGGCACTGGCATCATACCATTCTTAGCAGACACATGCCTGAGTCCACGTCAACATCTGTCATCTCTGATTCGAGGCAGAACCCTCCCAAAAAAAGAAAGTGTGGATCGGGCAGACAGAACTAGTGGGAAATATTTATATAAGGGAGACCTTCCCAGCAGGACTTATAATAGCGTGAGTGGACCCTCCTATTGGGCTTCTAGTCAAAAGTCCGTATAATGGTTTTGCCCGGTTTCTTAGAACGCGTTCACCTATTTGGTGGCCATAATAGTTTGGCACTGTTCTCATTTTAGCTGGAAATAGTTAAAGAGTGCCATTTGGGGTAAGGTCTGAATCGGAGTTTCCTGCCTTATATTGGAGGAAACCTTAGGGTTCTTTACCCAACTTTTTTTTAAGAAGGTTTAATCCAAGGTTTAAACGTAAGATTCTGGATTGTTTAGTGCCATCTGGAGCTAGAGAGAGTTTAAACACAACGCTTTCGAAATTCTGATTAGTCATAACGTAACTTCATTTTGTCAGTTTCTGAAGCCACTGGGATCTCAGATCTCGGTCTGAGTGGATGGCAGGCAATGAAGATTATTTTGGAAAATGTTTTTCCCTTGTCCCAGTGACATTTTGTTTTTGCTAATAAACCTGCTTCTATGTGTGAACTCATTCCTTGGCCTCTATGAGTGAAGGTACCTTGCTTTCAGAAAGCGAATACTTGGCAGAATATATGCACCCGTCACAGTTGAACGCTGAGAGTCTGGTTTGAATCCCAGAAAGTTCTCTTCTACCTTGTCAAGGGATAATTTTAGAGGTCAGTATAATAAACCCGGTGGGCAGCTCATTTTTAGGCCAGGGACTAGAGATACGTCCAATGTCCATTTCTCTGAATAACAGCAACTGGGCATGCTAGACGCCAATGTAAGACGGGAAAGTAACAGTGCACCGTCAGTAATGTTTCTGACGTGCGACGCAAGACTCACTCATGTATTCTGAATCATGTGGTTTCTTTGAATTGAACTTTCATTCCATGCCTTTAACTGTTGGACGCAGGTGCTAGTGCTTCTTTTATTACCACCGAGTTCTCGTCACGGTTCGCAATAAGAGTTGTTGCGTGCTTGAATGTGTGGATCCTAAAGTGTTTACCATTGCTAATAGTGGTTCTCTTATTGTTAATCAACGGGCTTTTTATCTCGATGAGGCTCGATAAGAACAGGCCGATCTCAGCCCCATTATCGATAAGTTTTCTGACGTAATTACTTCAAGATTCGTGAATTGTGAAATCCTTCCCTATGACAACGTTCTGGATGACAATAAACCTGTCAGATCCGTCCAGTATTCGTTTGTCCCTCAAAAAATTGCAGATTTTTAATTAACTAATTCAAGATATGCAGAGTAAGGGAATTTTTGATCCTTCTAAGTCTGCTTTCGCACTACCTCCATTATGCCTGGAAAAGGGGAAGGGCACAGTTTGATTGTCAATTACCGTATTGTTACTAAATAGATCAA
The DNA here is from genome assembly GCA_039000515.1 of Timema cristinae. Lineage (NCBI taxonomy): Eukaryota > Metazoa > Arthropoda > Insecta > Phasmatodea > Timematidae > Timema > Timema cristinae. The sequence continues at coordinate 3,636,247 of JBCFYV010000001.1, forward strand.
ATTTGACGCGTCCCCCATGCTTAGCGTAGAGTCAGCCTTTCAACACTTAAGAATCGCGGGAGTTTATAGTTTAATTGACCTCAATACCAGTTTTTCTTAATGTGAGCTCCAAGCAATACACAGCTTTTGCTACACATTGGCAACTCTACGAGTTCAATAGAATCCCGCTAGGCATAAGTAAGTGTAGGTGATCAAACTCTCTACCGTTTTCTTGATCACATTTATTTTTCAGATTATAATATATATATATTTTCCAATTATTATCTTAATGAACTTTGCATTTACGACAAATTCATGAAAGAACAGATTGTTCTTAGAAAGCTGAGGGGGGATGAATTGACGGTAAAATATGAAAAAGTGACTTGGACCAGTGATTCCCTAAGAACTTGGGTACATAATTTCAAATGGCATACTCCTCGTTGATCCTGAATGGGTTAACTACACTGAGCCAAGAAGTTTGAAAGGCGTGCAGCGTTTTATACAAGTGTGTCGCGTGTATTACACGAAATTTGTCCCCATGTTTTATGCATTTTATTTCCCCTTAAACGCTCTAAAAAGGAAAGGGATGAACTTTTGCTGGAGAGAGGAGCAGAAAATATATTTCAATGCCCTGGAAAAAGATTTAATCTCCCTTAAAGGTCTCAGAATCCCTGATTTTTCTCTACGATTCCAGCTTATGGTGGACGCTTCTTCCATCGCACTCGGCATCACACTGTCCCAGCGTCATTCCCGAGGGACTTTTTTCCGTGGCTTTCTTGAGAAAAACCCCGACGTAGGCGAAAAGGAAGTACCCACAGCGATTACGAGAAGGAGTTTCTGGTGTGCGTGTTTGGGGTAGAAAAATTTGAAGACTATCTGGAGCAAAGGGAATTTGAGATTTTTACAGATAATATGGCTCTTCCCTGGATGTGGAATCATCTCAAGCAACTTGACAGGATATACACATGGGTTTTACTCCTCTGACAGTTAAAGTTCTCTACTCACCACATTTATGGCAAACATCGTGTTGTAGCTGACACCACTTTCAGCATGAATGAGGGGTTGGACATTATAGATTCTGTTATTGAAGAGGACAAAGTTTCCGTGATACGCATGCTCCCGGAGTAGTCTCTCCACTAAACACCACCAGAGGGAGAATCAGTACTGTAGTGACCTTATCAGTAGATTCGAGAAGGAGGAAGATTTAGGTGAGTTCAACTTGTTCAATGGACTTTTAGTCAATTCTGTTCCAGAAGGTAAGTTGGGAAATGTTTTGTCTCTAAGAAAATTAGGCCCATGTTAGTGAGCTAGTTTCACATTTTCGTATTTGGGGGGGTGGGGGGGGGTGGGGGGGAGGGGGGCAGTTGGGCGTCCCTTAGGACACATAGGGGAGTTTTAAAGGAGTTATTGTGTGTTAACCAATATGGTGACGTTAACGATTGGGTGAGGAAGTGTGAGCACCTAGAATCCTACGTCACTTTTCTCTGACTTATTATAAATTACCTTCAGTTTGTCCTTGATTAGCTTCCCTTGCGGAAGGTAAAATCCTCTCTCAATGTAAACCCTAGGGAGGTGGAGGTTATATTTTGGGGCCACAACTGGCGTAGAAACATTCACGAATTTTACAATGGAACGTCACTTACCTCTCTAGTTTGCCACCTTATTTAAGTCAGAAACTTTTCAAAGTAGAAAGTCACTTGCTGTATTAGATCAGGCAGCCGGAACAAACACCTCTTTTGAGGCTCCAATAGCACATCATGGCTGTGTCCTCCAAGAGTAGCCGCACATGTACAAGCACGCAGAGGCCAATTTATGAACCGACGACCCTGTGCTCGCCATCGATCTCTGTCGCCACCAAACAGCTAGGAAACCCCGCCCTCCACACTTTGGCCAGACTTCCACCTGCGGGAGGATTTGGCTCCTCCTTCCGTGTGTGCTGTGCGCACACGTCAGGAAGTTAAGACACAACATAGGAATCACTCTTACACAATGAGGGCTTTACCCTAGATTTCTCTATTGGAAATCAAAACTCGGATTTCTCTATTGGGAATCAAAACTCGATCAGAGAAATTACTCGAAAAAGGGTTTTTACCTTTGTCTCATCGTTTGGGCCCTCGGAGGTCAGGCGGCTAGCCTTAGGAATCATCCTAAAAGGGTTTTCAATCTAAGTTGTCCAACGAGGACCACGCGGAGGAGACCTGACCAGCTTTCCGGAAGGTACTGAATACTGTGTGTGTGGTGAGTAGGAGGGCTTCCCTAGTCCGCATTCACTCACAAAGAGACGGCCTCCACAAAGATTTAGCTGCCCACTGGGTTCACCCTCTGGATGTTGCCCGGGGGCTGCCACCAGGAAGCACTTTGCCAGGATTACCGGATGAGAAACATCCCACAGGTAGGGGTAGGAAGGAAGCCTCTTGTCCTGTCCGAGTTAGGGCATTCATCACGAGGGCGAGAATGCATCTCAAACCCATGAGCTTCCAGCCCCAACCTGCCTCTACCCACCCACTAACTTGACAGTCGATGAATACAACAGTAATGGGGGAACGAGGGGGAGTTAACTGGCTATTGTCACCAAAATTGTCCTGATCCCGCCAAAGTGTGGCCACTGGATACTTTGCCTACACTTATCTACCTATACGCATAAAGGGGCCACTATTACTAGAGGTTCTGTCCTATAAGTCTTAGTAATAAAATAATACAAATAAACAAGTCACTGTCACATCGTCTGCCCAGGTAAAACTATCGCAGAGCTCCAAACCCCAGTGTACTCTAATCGCGGAACACAACAAGGACTTAGTATTCTGCTACTTTCAGAGTTCATGGTGCACTGAGACACAATAGATTAGTATTGATGTAATTAAAATGTCCTCCCATGTACATTTTGAATTCTGGGTTGTACAGCTAATAAATCAAGCTCTTTTTAAAAAAATACTTCCAACTCACTGCGAACCCGGTTGTGGTTAAAATCGGTAGCACGTGGCGTTCCCCTATGATAGGCCTGGGATCCCTATCGGTAATAGGGCAAGATCCTTGTGATTCACACGGTGATCCTGGGCTCCTTATGAAGCCTACCATGGCAGAGGTAGATGTGTGCTAATCCTCCATGCGGGTGGTGAAAGCACACACACTCACACACGAGTCCAACTAGTCCAAGTTGATAACGCCAACTCTCACTAGTTTCATGTTACTAAACTAAGTTGCCACCAAAAGATAGCATTGTGGTTACATACACACTTTTCCTAGCACCAACACAAAACAGAAATCACTTTGCAATTACAAAATAAATCTAAATTATTGTACACAATAAAACACAATCAAAGCTAAGTACTCAGCAGGAAAGAAACTGGCGGGAGGGAATTCTCAACCGCCTTCCAAGCTCCAAGCTCCCGGTTAACTGGGCCGAGCAATGGGGGGTAGGGGTTCAGAAAACTGCAGTTAAATTTCCAAGACCCTGGTCCAAGGTTTGCAAAAGTCCCCATAAATGGCAGAAATGTCCAGGTTCAGAAGAGAACAGTTTAGCCATTTGCCCACCAAGGTGGCAAGTGTGAAAGTCTATTACACAGAGGGCTGTGAATTATTTAAAAAATAGTTTTTTTTTGTAACCAATAATTTTTTGCACTATGCCATTTGTAACTTTCTAATAAAATATACATGTTTTTAACTTTAAAATAAATATGGAATCAAGTACATTAACGTAGATAAACTAATATAATACAGTATTTCCCTCCCTGTGAAAAAAGTTCACATTTAATTTTTTATTTTGCCCTTCTTATCTAAAAAGTTATCGTATATTTATCAATGATACAGCTGTCATTCCTTAATTCTTTGAGCTAGGTTTCACTTTATTATATCTCTGAATGGAGAAGTTTAAAATGACGAGAAAAGATTCTAAAAGACACATCATAAAATAATACAGGATAGAGATAAGAGAAAAAAACAGGGCACAAAATCACCATAATACATAAAATAGTGAAAATTAAGTACAACGCTTTAAGAAGAGCCTTGTTCATTTTCGCGGCGTTATACAATTTATAAGTATACATATATAATTATTACAATATACAATTATTTGCAGTTTTGTACAATTTTACTAACATAACTAAAATAATATATATATATATATATATATATATATATATATTATATATATAAATAAAAATTTCAAGATGAAATATTTATATTTGTTAATATTCCCACACTCAGGGTGAATCCGCCAATTTATGTTGCTCGCTTTTGAGTGATAACTGAGGAAGGCGAAGACAGGAGTCTTTGGGGGTGGGGGGGGGGGGGTGAAGGGTCTGTTATTGTTTTCAATGACTCAACACTAGTTAGATGCCACTAATTGAACCCCATAAAAAGCCGCACTTAAATATTTTATCAACAATACTTTTTTTACGAATGTTCACGCCTAACTAAGATATGCGCGCACTGTGGCTGTGAACGGCTGTCTGCACACAGCGCAAGTAGTGAGACTAGACGCGCACTTGACACATGCCACGATGTGGCCACAAGGTAGGAAAAGGACCCCCATCTCCTCAGTGAAGCATATCTTACACATGTTTGAATCTTTCACTTCCTTGGATGTGGCGGATTCAGGGTCCTGAGTTGAGGCACTCAGTGTAGAAATTCCTTCAAGGACGGTACCTGTGTCGCTGAAAACAATACATTTGAAGCTAAAGAATTACAAATATTGACAAATTCAACATATTTTAGCAAGTTTCACATACCGTAGTGATGGTGATGATGTTAATATGTATTATGGCCTTTATTCGTCTGGCATAGTTAAGATATTATCCTTCTCTTCCACGAATCAGGGTCGAATACAACATATAATATTACATTTATTGGAAAACAAACACATAAAAATAAGAAGGAAAATTCAAATAAGTATAAAACCATTCACACGCTCAATCATACATTCATTTAAAGCTCAAGTAGTTTCGAGAACACATTTTAGCTTATTCAACAAGATATATTGTGTAAGTGTATGCTTAAAGGGAATTTTGGATGTTAGTTGATGAGCCGAGTTATCTTCATTTTGTGAGATATTCAAAATTAATACTAGCCCCTTGACTCACAATTCAACAGAGCCCTGCGACCCAAAATGGTTACTATTTAATTTCATCTTACTATAGTAGAGCTCGCGTCTGTATCAGCTGATTCAGTATTCACGATTTACCGCTGCCCAATTTTATTTATTTTTAATTAAATAAAAAATTGTTTTTAATCCACAATGCCTACACCATCACCCCTCTTCATCTCCTCATCGTGGGCATTGTGCTATCATATCACTGTCATCATCATCATCATCATCATCATCAGTGATCATCGCAACAAGAAGAACAGGGAATAAAATAGTAGCTACACTGTACACTACCCATTTATTTAATATTTTACTGTGAATAATTTATCAATTAAACTTTACCGTGTTTACATGAATATAATGTTATATAATAGTTCGATATTACCCGTGGTTTCATGTAACCTCGTAGATCTAGGAATGTATCACCCATGGATATTAATGCCCTACTGATACTTCTATTCATAAGTTTAGTTTATCAGCATTAACGTCTTTAATATGTTTTCAATGTTGAAATAAAAACAAAATTCATTACATGTTTTATATATTTCCCTACTCTTGCCTTCTCTTTCCCTCTTCCCCCTCCCCAATCTTCTATTTCCCCCACCTGTCTTGCATCCTTCTTTCTATTTATCTCCCTCTCTCTATATAGATATTCTTTTTATTAAGTTAAATTTATTATTGACATTACTAAACATAAATGAACTTATTGTACACATTAAAAAATCAAGAATGTCTGTTTAATTGAAATAATTTCCAAGGTACTTGCAAATATGGCATAGTGTGGATTTGCACCAAGGAGTATCTCTTAGATAAACTTACTTTGTGTGGAAAGGCTCTAAACACTATGGGAGATAATCAAGAACAACATACATGCCTCCTAATTTCTCATTTCACTACACATCATTATTTCGAGTTATAGGATATTCATAAATGCTACATTTGGAGCATTGCACTGTTTGAAGCAGAAACTTTGATTTGTAGGAAGATGAAAAAGAAATAATTGGAGAGCTTAGAAATTTTGTACTGGAGAAGTCGTTAGAAGATCAGGTGGACAGGAGAGGGTGACAAATGAAGTCCTAAGAAGAGTGGTGAGAAGAGAACCATTTTGGATGCGATTCTTGGTGCAAAGGAAACTGGATCAGATACATCCTTAGAAGGAACTGCCTTCTGCATGACTTCATGGAAGGGAAAGGTTGAGGGAAAGAGGAGCTTAGGAAGATGACTTGAAGGAAAGAAGATAATTCTGGGAGCTGAAGGAGAAGGCAGAGGACAGGGCGCATTGGTGATTGAAAAAAGGAATGAACCTGTCGTAAGACAGAACACCTAATGATAATAATAATAATAATAATATATACAAAATAGTTTTCATTGTTTGATTCACAAAATATCTGTGTAGTTTTTCTTTTGTCTGCTAGTTTGTTTGTACTATTTAAAACTATTTAATTATATTTATGAAAAATTATTTATTTCTTGGGAAATACAAAAATGATGAAAAATAAAAATATCTATGAAGATATTTACTAGTCTTAGAACCTTAGTAATGTAAGATTAATGTAAACTCTTACCTGCTTCGGTGGCTGCATAGTCTAAGACGCCAATCTCACAATAAGCTAGACTGCCGATAACAGGAAGCTTGGGGTTTGAATTTCAGTCGGATATACTGGGAGTAGATTTCCTAAATAATTTTCCACTCTCCCTCCATGCAAATGAAGGCCCACTTCCTCTAAATTCAACTAGTCTGATCCCAAACATATTAACATAAATAGTACATATGGATATAACACAAACGTTTAGTAAAACTCAATGCTAAAATAAATAAATGTAAGCTCTTAAGTTACCTCGCAGGTGTCTCCAGCTCCAGCACTTGCTCTCCGGACATCAGCGGGTCTCTCTTGGCGCACACCTGCTCCACAAACTGTCGGCCCTTCACCAGCAGAACATACGCACACTTGGAGAACCACAAGGCGTGTTCCATCCAGGGGTCATCTTCGTCTTCCCAATATTTGAGACCTCCGCCACAGTGGAAACACACTGTCTGATCACCCTTGCCTGGACGACACAAAGTTGGGAGAGTTTTAGATAGTGCAGTCAAAAAACACTAGGATAGACATTGACCCTTTCTGGAAAGACTACATTTTATGGCAGCTCTTCAGACAGGTCAACATCTGAATATATATATTCATGATCACATGAGCTGTAAACATGGCAGCAATTATCCTCATGAAACAAATATAACTACTAATAGTAAGTAAATTAATTATTTTACATTCATAACTGTTTCCAACTTTATTCAAGCCATTTATTTTCCAGTCCCCGGCCGGTAATTTATCATTGATGAAATGGGAAAGCCACATTTCATCAATGATAAATTTTTCGACCATGCCGGAAATTGAACTCGGGACCCTACTAGTTGTCCAGGATTCTTATGTTTATATCAAAATATGTCTACTTGAGTTCCTTACCTGTGTAATAGAAGCCCGCCTCACTGAGCTTGTCCGGCCTTTGTTTCAGAGAGAGGGGCCAGCCGTCAAATGATTTGAATCGTGCACCAATTGAGGCATATTGAGGAAACACTGGCTCTTGAGTTTTGTTCACGCCCAGTTTCTCCAAGGACACATCTCCTAGAACAGTTTTCTCGACTCCAGAGAAAGGATGTATGTCTATACCATAGAGGCCACACGTATCATAGGCCTGATAGGCCTGAGGTGGATCAAGGTCTAGCCCTCCTGCCAGGGTACATTGCCCACTGGGATCTTCCTGATGAAGGGGCATTGTGGACCCCAACGTTGGTGATCCTTCATGGCGTCATCTCCTTCTTCCCAGCGACCAATATTCACACCACAGAACACACACCTGGTTCACAACAGCAATCGTTCACAGATAGGTCAGCCGTACCTGATCCACAATTTGTAACCAGTATACAATACAATTGATTACTCTACAAAATAACGATTCACTACTTTGACTCATAGTTTAAGGTAGATTTTGTAATGGATGTGTGGAAATCATCGGCAACCATCGAGCGACCAGTGACTCCACGGCCACCTTTTGACATAAAAGGACTTTTATGCTGTCAGTGTACAATACAGCAGTATAACTGCCCTCCTGACTCAAACGTGGTCATGGAATCAATGAGAGAGTTGCTTTAGCACATCCAACCGGGATTTCAACCCCGACCTCTCCGTCATTGGCAAACAGCCTAGCACGAGAGTGGTGTATTGGACCGTCAATGAGAGCTGTATATAAATATATTATAACAAAAACATTAGTTTCACAACTTTGATTTCTATTGTGTTAAAAGACACGTGAAATTTCAATCTATTACGTCAAAATTCTAACTTTGGGTGTGGATGTAGGGGATGGGAGGAAACTTAAGGTGTGGATGTAGGGGATGGGAGGACTTTTAAGGTGTGGATGTAGGGGATGGGAGGACTTTTAAGGTGTGGATGTAGGGATGGGAGGAAATTTAAGGTGTGGATGTAGGGGATGGGAGGAAACTTAAGGTGTGGATGTAGGGGATGGGAGGAAACTTAAGGTGTGGATGTAGGGATGGGAGGAAACTTAAGGTGTGGATGTAGGGGATGGGAGGAAACTTAAGGTGTGGATGTAGGGTATGGGAGGACATTTAAGGTGTGGATGTAGGGATGGGAGGAAATTTAAGGTGTGGATGTAGGGATGGGAGGAAATTTAAGGTGTGGATGTAGGGGATGGGAGGAAAACTTAAGGTGTGGATGTAGGGATGGGAGGAAATTTAAGGTGTGGATGTAGGGGATGGGAGGAAACTTAAGGTGTGGATGTAGGGGATGGGAGGAAACTTAAGGTGTGGATGTAGGGGATGGAGGACTTTTAAGGTGTGGATGTAGGGGATGGGAGGAAACTTAAGGTGTGGATGTAGGGATGGAGGACTTTTAAGGTGTGGATGTAGGGGATGGGAGGAAACTTAAGGTGTGGATGTAGGGGATGGGAGGACTTTTAAGGTGTGGATGTAGGGATGGGAGGAAACTTAAGTGTGGATGTAGGGATGGAGGAAACTTAAGGTGTGGATGTAGGGATGGGAGGAAACTTAAGGTGTGGATGTAGGGGATGGGAGGAAATTAAGGTGTGGATGTAGGGATGGGAGGAAATTTAAGGTGTGGATGTAGGGATGGGAGGAAACTTAAGGTGTGGATGTAGGGATGGAGGAAACTTAAGGTGTGGATGTAGGGATGGAGGAAACTTAAGGTGTGGATGTAGGGATGGGAGGACTTTTAAGGTGTGGATGTAGGGGATGGAGGACTTTTAAGGTGTGGATGTAGGGATGGGAGGAAACTTAAGGTGTGGATGTAGGGGATGGGAGGACTTTTAAGTGTGGATGTAGGGGATGGAGGACTTTTAAGGTGTGGATGTAGGGATGGGAGGAAACTTAAGGTGTGGATGTAGGGGATGGGAGGACTTTTAAGGTGTGGATGTAGGGGATGGGAGGAAACTTAAGGTGTGGATGTAGGGGATGGGAGGAAACTTAAGGTGTGGATGTAGGGATGGGAGGACTTTAAGTGTGGATGTAGGGATGGGAGGAAACTTAAGGTGTGGATGTAGGGATGGGAGGAAACTTAAGGTGTGGATGTAGGGGATGGAGGACTTTTAAGGTGTGGATGTAGGGATGGGAGGAAACTTAAGGTGTGGATGTAGGGGATGGGAGGAAACTTAAGGTGTGGATGTAGGGGATGGGAGGACTTTTAAGGTGTGGATGTAGGGGATGGGAGGACTTTTAAGGTGTGGATGTAGGGGATGGGAGGAAACTTAAGGTGTGGATGTAGGGGATGGGAGGAAACTTAAGGTGTGGATGTAGGGGATGGGAGGACTTTTAAGGTGTGGATGTAGGGGATGGGAGGAAACTTAAGGTGTGGATGTAGGGGATGGAGGAAACTTAAGGTGTGGATGTAGGGGATGGGAGGACTTTTAAGGTGTGGATGTAGGGGATGGGAGGAAACTTAAGGTGTGGATGTAGGGGATGGGAGGAAACTTAAGGTGTGGATGTAGGGGATGGGAGGACTTTTAAGGTGTGGATGTAGGGGATGGGAGGAAACTTAAGGTGTGGATGTAGGGATGGGAGGACTTTTAAGGTGTGGATGTAGGGGATGGGAGGAAACTTAAGGTGTGGATGTAGGGGATGGAGGACTTTAAGGTGTGGATGTAGGGGATGGGAGGAAACTTAAGGTGTGGATGTAGGGGATGGGAGGAAACTTAAGGTGTGGATGTAGGGGATGGGAGGAAACTTAAGGTGTGATGTAGGGGATGGAGGAAATTTAAGGTGTGGATGTAGGGTATGGGAGGACATTTAAGTGAGTTTGAAGTTTTTGTAGAAAAACATTTGTTTGTCTAAAAATAAATTAAATATTGCTCCAATACCAACATTTAGTTTAATTTTCTTCACACAGCTGATATCAACAGTTGTTGAATATCTGTCCCGAGCATAGCAGCATTAGATGAGAAACTTTTTAAATTAAGAGAAAAAGTTGTCTTGAAATTCCAGGACACCCTCGACAGATATTCAACAACTGTTGATATCACCGTGTGAAGAGAATAAAACTAAACACTGCTAATGGAGCAATATTTTATTTATTTTGGACAAATAAATGTTTTGCAATACAAATTGCAAAATCACTGGCCTTTTCTTGCATCCCCCTCCACCTTACCAAAATAAAACAAGTTTAGAAAATTAAAGATGCCGGGGGCAGGTTCCTCTAGCAGACTCTTAAAAGTGTAAGGTCATCTTTACGCAAATATTTAAACATTAAATATTAAACTCATCCAAACCAAACCTATACTATACAGTGCATACATTTTAAAAGTTTAAAAAATCGTGAGGTGATTGATTGATATAAATCACCAAAAATATTAGCTCCGATTGGTTCAGGTGGGACTACCAGTGAAGTCTGAAAATTGGTCTCAAGTTCTTGTCAACAAAATTTGTTTCATCACGCATCTCAGATGATGTTTGTTTCAACTACAGCCTAACCCAGTGGTTCTTAGCCGGTGTTCCCCGTGAAACAAGTGTTCCGCCAGTGAAAGTGCCACATGACAACAGTTCTGAGTGATGTTGGCTACTATGATTCTTATAACTGAAGACTGCTACGTGCGTTTACTTCTAAACCAATAAAAAATCATATTCTGCAAATTGAAAAATGACACATGAACACACATGTTCTGCAAATTTTTCTTATAATCAAAAGTGTTCTGTGACTTCCAAAAGGTTAAGAACCACTGGCCTAAATGTTGGAAATTATCATTCCCTCAACTCGACTCAAGCTCAGTAAACGTATGTTTCAATTCAGACAAGATGACCTTGAGATTTAGTACGCGTGCCTATTGATGTGGGTGATCTGGACACACAATATTATTAAGTATTAGCTGTTTTATAAACAAACCTGACTGCATCATCCTTATTGAGATAGTAGAATCCAGCCTCAGCCAACTTGTCTGGATCCATAAACGGAACCGGCCACCTCCTGAACGTTTTCCTTCGTTCAGACTCCATTTTCAAGTCAAATGGCCCACTAATAGACCTGTGCCTGGTATCTAGGCTACCTGGAGTTGTGGTCTCATCATTCAGCCGCGGCAACTCCGCGGAAGGGTCTCTCTCCATTATGCCGTAGACTGTCCTACCAACCTCCACACTCGAGGAAAGACCGAGATGGCTCCTCCCGTCTCTAATTATTTGCGAGATATTTGTACCACTGCTACCATTTGAAGCCATTTAGAAACGTTTGCTTGTATATGAATGAAGGCCTTCTGCGAAAAAAATAACTTTTTTTTATATAGAGTAAAAATATTTTGCCCTTGGTAACTATGGGCAGTGCACCAACAAGAGGCCAAATTTGAGATTTGAACACGTACGTACACAGTAATACTCAACTATTACCAATGTGTGCAGCATTTTTTATATATTGCAACATTATATCTTAAGGTGCGGCCGAAGGGAGCACAAGTATTTTTACAGTTTTTATAGAATTGAAAGTTTTTGGCAAAAATAAATCAAATATTTCTCCAGTAGCAACATAGGTTTTATTTTTCTGTACATGCTAATATCAACAGATCTTGAATATCTGTCAAGGGTGTCCTGGAATATTGTCAAAACTTTTTTTTCTCTTTATTTAAAAAGTTTTGACAAAATTCCAGGACACCCTTGACAGATATTCAAGATCTGTTGATATTATCACGTGCAGAAAACTAAACCCTTATGTTGCTACTGGAGAAATATTTGATTTATTTTGACCAAAAATATGTAATGCTGTAAAAACTGTAAAATTACTTGCTCTCCCTTCTGCAGCATCTGAATGCAGAGTCCATTCTTTGTATAAAATTGTCTGGTACGATTTTAATAATTATTAATTTTTTAGCAGAGGGTATTTATTACTACCTGAAGGAGTTATATGTATACATACTAATTAGACTAATTGTTTAGAAATGATGATGTTTGAATTTAAAGGAAGAATACCAGCATTTGCATTGAGGAACCGTTGAAACCAATTTAATAAAAAAAACACCCCCAGTATGTCCAACTGGGATCCAAACCCCAATCTTCTCATCCAGTCTATGACGAGAGAGATGCGTTAGACTATTCCCCAAAGCGGGTTACTCGGTATTAATTTCATTTTAATTTGTGAAACTAATCCAAGAGTTAAAATAAGCCTAATAACAAGCTATAGTTCCCCGCCAAAGATTTTAAGCTTGTTATTAATAATTGCTTGAAGTTCTGTCTCAAGGAATTATATAAGAAGGTTTTGTGTGAACTGTGCCAAGAAATTTTTTTATTTTATTTATTTGAAGTATTTAACGTGCAATTTCTGAAATGACTGATTATATCAAATGTGATGAATAGATGATTAATGTTTCTTAAATCTTATGTTTTAAACAACGGATTTTGTCCATGCTTGTACAAATTGTTCTTTTAACAAGGACACCTTGGAATTATAAATATAGTTCAATTTTCATAGAAGGAGATTTATCTGACATATAGAATATTTACAAGATTGACTTTCACATATTCATAAGTCATGTGATCAGCAGATGTCACTTTTGATAGATATTATCAATATCTATAAAATATCAATAATAATAATAATATAGCAAATTGTTATCAATGTTGATAAAAAAAGTGTTTGTATTTTCTAAGAAGCACTTGCTAAGAAAATTGGATTGTAGCTATAAATCTAGCCTTAAGCCCACAATTCGGTGGTAGATCTCCTGATTTTTAAATATAAATGTTTATTGGTATGTTTAATTCTATTTTTTTTAAATCAGAAAGTGAATTTACAATAATGAAAGCTTATATTCTTACACTTGGAGTTTTATACAGACAAAAACTACAGGACATTCAGCAAAATTAATTAAAAAAAAAAATAGTTTGATGGTTATTGAATTTTAATATGCCACACGAAACATAAAAGTGGACCTAGACAAATTCAACCAAATATAACAATACTTTACTGAGCTCAAACAATTATTTTAGAAGATCTAACTATATTTAACAATGTTAAACTTTATATTGGAGTGATTAAAAATGAGCAACACATGAAGAAAAATATTTCTTTAGTTCATATTCAACATCGCTGGTAAGTGTACTATCGAGTTATGCCATCAAACTAGTGCGCCTAAATTAACATCACGAGACTGGTGTTAGTTCCCAACAGGACACAACTGGCAACTTTTTATAAATGACATTCATTCGACCTTTAAATAAATTCATAGGTAGTGTCTTTTGTGTTCTCTTTTTGTCTTTTCTCCCTAAATTTACAATCTTGACTAACTTTAATTAAATTATTCATACAATTGATTTATTTGCACAAGTTATAAATATACAAACGTCAGGTAGAAACAAGCCATTATATCAAAATAACTATTTACACTAATAAAAGAGCGGGGTGAAACAAGCAATTATATCAAAAGGTACCTCGACATGTTCTGAAGAGCAATAGGTAAGAGAAATTAAATTAGCACCAGTTGATTATAATATGGCTACACAATATTTTGTAAGAAATACATACATACTTTTTCAATGTGAAAATACAAAACATACAAACAAAAAAACAAGTAGACTCGAATGCAAAGCTTCCAACTTCCAAAATGGTTTCTTAGTCACTTCCGAATTAACTTAAGCTCCTTGCCATAAACCGAAAAGGAAGAAGTTTTGAACCTTTAATCTAGAATCATGATTTATAGTTTTATCATGATTGATAACGATAATGATTTATTTTGTTAAAAGTTTCAGAATGATTTGTAGAGGCTATCAACTAAGTCAGGCTAAGCAACAAATGGTGGTGAGCCTCCCAAGGAGCCGAAACTTGAACGCCAGAACATATTCGGAATCTAGGTTGAAATTTAAAAGGAACAATCTGCATTCATTGTATGTCAACCATTCCCAAATGGGGAAGTCTGATAACATGTTGAATAATTGGGTCTAGCAAGCTTTGGTCAAAAGGGCTTAGGATGAACTAATTTATTTTAGAAAGGGGCAACAGATAAACAATTTAGACAATGGAGAATTGTTTATTTCAGTAATAATTACAGCACAATGCTATTTTTAAACTAGCAAGCTGACAAGGAATGGGGGCAAACATACCCCACAAACCAAACAAACTGGTCTTAATAAGAAATCCTACCTTGATTAGCTGGTATAATACTTTTTATTTACTTCCATTACTGTTTCCAGCCTGTGGTCAGTTTTTTATTCAAGCCATATATTTTCCACTACGGGCTGGTTAGGTCTTAGCTTCATATGCCTTATAATATAACTTAAGACTAGGACAGGCACAACATCCAGTCCCCGGCCAGTTAATTTCATCAATGTGAAAGGGTAAACCCACATTTTACCAATGATACATTTTTCGGCCATGCCTAGAATCGAACCTGGAACTCTTAGCTCTGTAGACAGACACACTACCGACTGAATTACAAACATAAAGTGGGTTAAATGAAATTTAGATTAGTTTGTATAATTAAATGTAATTTAAAACTGAGATAGTTTAAAAGAAAATAATTTGGAAATATATGAATTGCAGTGTGATAACTACTTTAAATGCATTTGATCACAACTAACTTCTTTGCTCAATCAGCTGCAAGTTGTGTGCTTACAAATCACCTACAAGCTAATTTTCTTTAACAATGGGAATTTAAGAGTTTAATTTCACAATAATTAAAAATATATCAACCAGCACTTTTTTTTTATTGCTGTCACTCATGAATTCAAGGAAAATGTTTTGATAAATTATCTTATTTGATAAGCTAACAAAAACAATTCCAATAAAAATGATAACAATCACACACTTGATATAACAAACAAAATTAATTCATCCTGATAAATGATAAGCTATATTTATGGCGCCATAGCTTTTTAGTTATAACAAGTTTGAGATAGTACCACATTAAGGATTACAATCCATTAGAGGGTTGTCCAATCATTGAACCCATTTAACCCATTGAAATCTAGTGCTCAATGTTTAGGAGGAATAAAAAATATTATTATTATTATCATCAGCACCATGTCTTACTACCCATTCGGGTTATACGAACTTATGCTAATGTGTAATGGTAGGGTGATTGTGAGATGAAATAGAGGACCTACAGTTTAACGTGAAATCCGAACCACGGTGGAGGCCTGGCATTCCCCACATTCACAAGTTGTGATTAATACACATCTTGTTAGAGGTGAAGGAAGGGTTTGTCAATCAGATAAATCTGTGCCAGGACCGAGGATTGAACCCTGGACCCCCAGCACAGAAGTCTGACACCTTACCTCTAGACCACCAGGTCACCCAGGAATAAAAAAGTTTATATAAATTTGATTAAGCAAAAAAATCCTCTTTTTAGTTAAAAGGCGACAAAATATAGTAGCCAATTGCAAATAAACTGTTTTTGTTTTTATTTTTATTAGTAGATTTAATTATTGATGTACACACATTTAAAAACATTTGACATAATATATAACAGTTTGCAGTTTCCTTATTATAAGGATGGATGTTAAATAGAGCCTTTTGATAAGATTTCATGACCATCTAAGGCAGAGGTTGCCAAACTTTACAACCACAGGAACTACTTTAGAAAATGGCATTGTTACAGGAGTTACCCACTGTAATGTAGGTATTATTGTAACATGTGTGCAGAGCGTTTGTTAGCATACCCTTGTTTAATCTTGGGCGAGATGGAAATAATATAGAATGTTAAAACATTGTTTTAATGTACTTTATAATATTAGAAAACAAGGTATACTAATTTTTTTAAATCATGGTCAAATATATATTTTCTATCATGTTTACAAACCATATTTTTAAATTGTGAATATATCTTTACACCCTTTTTATTACAGTTAACAAGATGTTCATATGTAATCCGACTTCTATTTTTTTTATCACTTTAGGATGAAAAGGATATTTGACACATGTTGATAGAGTAGAAAAAAGTCTCCCGTAAGAGTGTAACACCAACTATAACAAGATAATTGTTTTTAGATACAAGAGGCATCATATATCCAAACTTGAGGTAACATTATTCAACAATAAGTTAATTTGGAAAGCGCAAAATACATTTTTTATGCATGCTACCGGTAGCTTGCGAATGACCGTTTGGCGACCCCTGATCTAAGATAACCATTTACCTTGAATTGTGCCAATGTGTTTGATATTTGCAATATTCATATTTCCGGTGTTTTACAAAGTTTCCAACCAAAGACAATTTTTAAAATAAGTGTTCGAACTAGCGATTATAACAGATAACCGTGACCAAAGGTAATAGTTAAATATAGAGAAGAAATTTAGTTGCTAATTTTCTACTCTTATATTTAAATTAGTTATGGCCATTAAAACATATTTTTTAGACTTTTTTTTTATGGAAATCAAACTTTTTATTCATGGAAATTAAACCTTATTTTAGTCCAACACCTTAACTTAGTTGGCAGCATGTCTGCCTACTGAGCTAAGGGTCCCGGGTCCGATTCCCGGCATGACCGAAAAATGTATCATTGGTGAAATGTGGGTTTTCCCTTTCACAGTGATGAATTAATGGCCGGGGACTGGATGTTGTGCCTGTCCTAGTCTTAAGTTATATTATAAGGCATATAAACTATGACAGACCTAGTTGTGGAAAGTATATGGCCTATGGCTTGAATAAAAAACAGACCCAGGCCATGAGGAAAAAAAAGAGAGAGAAGAAGAAAGAATTTTTGTGGAAGTGGAATAAAACAATAACTAAGCTCAAATAAATATATAAATAATATTGTCCAAAATTACTGTGGTTAACTATCACATTCATGTATTACCATCTGTTTTCATTAGTCATCCAAAGTGATAGATGTCAGCTGTTGGCGTAGGGATGTATTAGGGACTATTTCTAGTAATGTATTGAGCTGTCATCCAAGTAAACTTATGTCATCCCTCTCCTTCTATCCAACTGCACATTTCACAAACATCCAAACAAGTAACAAGAAGAGTAAACAATGAGTCATCTAGTATCAGAAAAACATTACACTAGAGGCAGCCTTATACAAACATCCAAACAAGTAACAAGAAGAGTAAACAATGAGTCATCTAGTACCAGAAAAACATTACACTAGAGGCAGCCTTATACAAACATCAAACAAGTAACAAGAAGAGTAAACAATGAGTCATCTAGTATCAGAAAAACAATGCTTAATGTAACTATCTTAGCACAAACAACACTCAGACAAGTAGAGAGATCAAATAACAGACTCATTCATCCCTAGCCATACAACACAAAAATAAAAATGGCCGACTTTTAAACTGAGTTTCTATTAAAGCAAGGGGGTCAAAATTGTTTATTCATCAAGACATAATTGAAAATTGAAAACAATGAGAGAGCTTCATTAGAAAATTGCAATCTTGTCAACAGCTTTGATGAAAATAGGGCAGATAAGTGTTTTATTACAAAAATAAATTATTGAACTGATAAAATAGTATGGCCTCTCTAGTTTTTCCCCAGAACTATTTGTAGATTTGACCAGGCATTCCTTAATAGATTGCTGTTCAACGAATGCTATAAAAATAACTATTGGACCACTGTTTGTCAGTTCATCATTAGCTCTAGAGGTTGCAAGCTTGACATGCCTGTATTATAGACTTAGTAGTATCATACTCCTACGAGAAAAGCTAGCCATATGCTCTGAGTGATGCCTAATAGTTATACTTTAGGGTCAATAGTTGAATTGGGCAAAGTTCTGCCCACTATGCAAATTGGCTTCTTTGTTTATCCATTTCATGGATCGGGCAGAAATTGCACAAACTGTTGCTCATTTCATGAATTTGAAATTATTGTCATTTTTACTAAAAGCGTAAGTGAAATACGTGTTCCTAAATACTATGTTAAGAATTATAAGCTAACCCAAACCTAGCCTTCCAGTCTAGAATCATTACAGACCGGGCCAACACTCATCCAGTTCATGAATTGGACGAGTTTTTAACCAGTCCGTGAAATGGACAGTTTTAAAAAAACAAGTTAGGTTCAAACCTTTAATCATTTTAAAATTGAAGGTTAGTTTTAGTGTATTTTACATAATAATATCTGAAAACAAATTTCAGTTAAGCTTTTAGTAGATAGGGCAATCCTTTCAAGTCCATGAAATAGTCAAAAGTTCATGCAAGTTTTTCCCAGTTCGTGAAATGGACAGTTTCACTAATAGAGTGTAACATATGAACACATGAACAAGTATAAAGATGATGTGAGAGGAAACAAAAAAAGTTTTTTTAATAATTCATAGTATCGTGGTTATTAACATTTTTTTCATCCCCACTACACCTCAGTACCTGTGAGAGTTATATGCATACATTACCAACTATGCAAGTGAAAAAAGGGATGAGGCAGGTAGAATTTGAGATAAAATGTACCCACATTTTCATAAAGGGTGGTAGGAAAACCATTTAAATCACCTTTAGTTAGCTCGAATGGGATTCAAGCCCTGACTTCCCTATTGCTAGCAATTCAGACCAACATGGGGTTGAAGAGTGATTACACAGGGAAACAATTCCCACCTGGCTGAGATTTGAACCAAGACCTCCTTGTCACTGTAACCAGTGACATCAGAAACATCAAATTTAATTCTCTGTCGAATTTAGGATCTGGGAGACATTTCATTATAGTTGGCTCAAATCCATTATTTTACAAAACTGTATCTCTATTTTACTTTCGAGTATCGAAATCAAATCTTGGTGTCAAGTTAGTCCTTTAATTATAATTGATTCTAAGCCACCAATAGGCAGTATTAGAGCTTTGAGACAACATGCATACCCATGCGCGCGTACGCATGCACACACACACACACATATTTTATTTATAAGATTAAGTGCAAAGGAATTTCTAGGGGAGGCAAATTTTCTTTATTAAAAACAAGTTTAAAAAAAATAGTTTCACAAATTAGTGTGTTGGGATATTATGTAACTGCACAGAGAAAAGACATAATATTAAATATTATTATTTGACTTGTACTTACAGGCAGAACAGCTGAGGTAGATATTATAACTAACACAGATGGCTAATCTGTGTGAAATATATATCATGTTTAGTGTTTAGTTATCAGTTCTGTAACTTAAATAAAAATTACTAAAGATATGGTTTTGTTTATCATCAATGTGGTTTTATTTGATTAAGATAAAAACAACAGAAAATATTTACACTGAAATGTCAGAAAATGTTTACTAAATCTCTTTATTTATCCTTGAATCTCAAGTACAAATGTGAATAAGTATAAAAATAAGAGGAAATATAAATATCATAGGATAATAGAAATAGTAACTAAATGTTAACATTTTTTCTTATGATCTATTCACTATAACATACATACATGCAGTTAAGTGTTGAATTTCTGGTCTTGGCCTCGTTAGGTTTATCCTATAATTATAATTGGTAGTGAGCCACCAATAAGCAGTGTTAAAAAAAACTATAAAAAAATTTCACTTGAAAAATTGAAGTGTGTATAAATATATATTTTATTTGTGAGCATAAATAACATAATTGACTTAAAAAAAACTTAAATGTAGAATAGACAATAAAGAAGGGCTAGAGCCCTCAAATCCTTAAGGGTATTAAGATTCGAGGATTCGAGACTTATTACTTAAAAAAAAAAATACATATATTTATATATATCTTAATCTTAATATCCTTAAGGATTTGAGGATTCTAGTCCTTCTTTATTGTCTATTCTACATTTAAGTTTTTTTAAAAGTCAATTATGTTATTTATGCTCACAAATAAAATCTTCTTAAATGTAGTAAGTACTTGTTTAATTTAGGTATTCATGCTGATTAATAAAGTAGTACATATTTTTACAATACTATATTATTTAAAAAACTAAAAATACTTTGTAGTATTTAGAAAGCGTATCAATAATTCAGTCGAGTTGTCTCTTCATTTCCTCAAACGTCTCTTTTCAAAATGGCATAACTTATGAGAATGTTTGCTTTGAACTTTATTCTATAAATTTATTTATTTGAACTGGATTGGCAAAAGGATCACTAGTGTTTTGTTCTACCTTATAGTTCACTTTGATCGAATTTGAACCGAAAAGGTGAATTATTTACACAAATTCAATTGGAATAATAATTCAGTTTTAACTAATTTTTGCAGACTATATGTTTCTAATGTAAAAAATAAAATAAAAAATAATTGTCAAATATAACTGACTCAAAAATAGGTACAATTATTTACCAACAAGTCATTTATAAATGCATTGTCACAACATAATGTGTGACAAATTTTGTACCTCTAAGAACTTTCTTTATATGTGGTAGTAACAACATTTTATATAAAAATAGTTTTTGATTGCTGAAAAAAAAAAAAAAAAAATGGCGTTCTTCCCTGTTTAGAAACAGCTGAGCTTTGAAATACCTATTGTTTAAATGTATTAATAAAGATGCAACTTGGCTACCAAAATGAAATAGTAAAACTTTCAAGAGTTACTTGTACTGTTGTGAGACAAATTTAATGTAGTTATTAATTACTAAGTTATAAATCTAGGTAAAGAATGTATTCATAAACTTAAAAAAATCTCAATGGTAAAATATGTAAGGTTTGATGTGTGTGCAATACACATAAATTAATTTTATATTTAAAAAAAATGACTTTTTAAATTATAGTTTGTACCATACATAAATGCACTCACTATATCTGAGTATGATAATAAGTTGAGAGGTAAACTTTCTAATAGATGAATACAATTATTTTAGACTTCTCATTTAGGACTCAGAATAGTCAATATATGTTTAAAAGACAAACACATGTGTAACTATTGATACATATAATTATAATACTCTTGAGGAGTTGTATGGTTTTTAGAAAAACACTGATAATCCAATTTAGGAGTATATTTAATCCACCATAACATCACGAATAAATCCTCAGTCACAAACCAATTAGTTTGTATAAAATTCATTTCCTCGCAGTTTAGTTTGTTTTCCATTGTGGAAGCATTAAGGGCCTAAGATTAATAGTGAAGTTTATTTGTTTTTCTAGAGGAGTTGGGATTTTATTTCTTGCATAACCCCCCCCCAACACACACATACACAAAAAGTAGCGCACGGTATCTGGTCCACAAACGCATGCACGCTCTGACCCAATATAGTGTATAAGCTCAACAACAACACTTTCAATTTGCTCGAAAGCTTCGTTCACACACACAGCAAAAAAAAAAAAAAAAAATTGATAGTGTAAAAACTTCCGTTGATAAAATGTGCACAAATAATCAGGTGTTTATTGTAAGTCAATTCACATGGAGTATTTAATATAACGTGTTACTTGTCTATGTTACACTTAAATAAATGCGATTAAAGCCCAAACTATGAAAGACACACATACAAAGAAAACATTATTTCTAGGAACTGAGCAAATTTATTTGTACTTTTCTTTGGAGTCTGTTTAAGGGATTATGAAGACAAGTAGAACACGATGTACCACATTGTGTTCAGGACGGCAAGGACGCTAATAGCGCTTGGACGTAGAGATTACTGCTGGCTTTCACTCGACACTGGAGTTCTTTTAGTCGAATGTTGAGTTCTGTGTCAGAGTGAATGTCTTTCAAGCCTTTGCATGAACTCACAAACTCTGCGATGATTTGTTCTCCATCCTGCAAATACAGCGTAAATGTTCAACAACACACAAATATCAAGTGTAATGAAGCTTCACCAATAAAAATAGTGATAGCTAAAATACTCAATTTATGTTTATTTGTCACCATTCTGAGCTGTTATATTAGTTACAAATTAATATACATATGAAAAAACCTAAAGTAATTGAATTGTATGTTATGATAACTTGATTAACCAGATTAGAATGAAATATTACAAACAATTGGGCATTAAAGCATTTTATAACTGATTTTAGTGCATAGTTATTTCCCAAGGATAAAACAATTGATAAAAAAAATATCTAAACTTTGATTTTTCTTCAAGAATATTTTATACATTCGATTTGAGTACGCTGTGAATTGAAAAATTGACTTTCTACATGCATCAAACAACTTATAGAACAGAAGCAAAACAGGGGGGCTACAAAACATATTTTACAAAATTCCCTGACTTTTCCAGGTTTTCCCTGTCTGCAGCCACCATGCAAAAGCACCGGCAGGAGACTCTGAAAGAACTCTGCCTCAGTCCCCTAGTTTCATCCTACAAGGAAAATGGATGGTCACTCTGACCCAATTGGGAAGACACAATCCAATGACCAGCCCACGGAAGGAAGTGCGATTTAAACGCAATCCCACCACCTCGGATGCGGGAACCATGGCATCTGAAGAGTCTTGGCAGATACTGGCCTTACTCTGCGAGATGAGCCAAACTCTAGCAGCTAACCAAGAAAGCTGCCGGAATATTGAACAACAGACTGCTGCAGAACAACCAGGAACAACCTCAACCCGTGGTGCAACAGATACATCATGGAGTATCGATCGTGCCTGGCAGAGAAGCATGGCTGTTAGTCCTTCTGCCTAACACTCAGTTACTAGATGTCAATGAGGCTACAGTTCTTCGTGTCATGTTGGCACTACAAGCCAAGACATCGGAACTTCAGGTGGGATGAGACCGCCATCAAGCCGACCTGCTCCTGGCTATGGCATCTCGATAATCCGAACCTCCCTGTTGAGATTTGACAAGTACCGGTTCATCGGATAAATATTCTCTACATCGCCCTCACCAAAGTATGACCAACAGCAATCGCGGTAAGAGGCAACGACGCTGTAGCGGCCAGATACCATATATGGGTTTACATCACCCATCGTCACAACATCCTACAAAGACCGTGGAGACCGAAATGGTGGCACAAGCGGCAGAGGTTCCTGTGGGCGATTCTGGAAATGACTGAACGACTGATGCAGAGAAACCTTTTATTCTTTGCTTTACTATGTGTGTTCCCTCATTTATTTTGATGTACTCGTTTTTTCTCAATAAAGGATCGGCTTCGGTCAGGTTCTTCTTGCGTGGTTAGCACAAAAAAAACACCCTCCAGCCGTTAATCTCAGTTTTCTAGACCCAAACCACTACTTTTCATTCAAATAGCTCATTTGTCCTGATGAGGCCGAGTTGACCCTGTGACAGACCCACTGGACGTGTCAAGGATCGAACCCTGGACCTCTGAATTTGTACCCAGGAACTCTGACCTCTAGACTACAGAGGCAGTCTATCAGATTGTATAAGGATCTATAATTTGTAGCTTTTAGAGAACTATCAATTCTTGTCTATCTTTAGTCAGTTGAATGAAGTAAAAATATTTCTGGAATTTAAAATTGAAAAAAATAAATGAGAAATTTTAATAATCAATATAAAAGTATATATTCAAGTTTTACCTCAATAATTTTGTTCCTTTCCTCAGCTGTTCCATCAAAGTCAAAGTTCTTGTAATGTTCCAACTCTGATTGTTTTTCATGAGCCATCTGAAATGATATTTCTGAGCATTAGGAAATGGATTATTCAGATATTACCTGTTGGGATCAGCTGTCTGTCACGAGAACACGATAGTTCCCACTATCACCACTTGGCGGAGTGAGCTTCTAACAGCTATGTTTGGTCCAACTGCTACACAATGGATGTTGTCGGCTGTACACAATACAGTATCTGTGTGTTTTACACTATGTTAAGTTTGGGAGATTGATTATTTTTTGTTCTGTTACCAAGGAGAGTAACGCTGTTGTTTTTGTGTGTGACTTCCAACTACCCATAATATCTTAATTCACGTATACGCTCACTCAACTCTAATAATAGTTTCAACACTCGTTCACAAGAAAACTCAGTTTTATTCATTCCTCTTCATAATTCCAATCACTACTCAAATTATTTCACAGTTTCAGCTTCTCTTTCATGGAATACCCCAACCAACGATGTAAAGAAATTAGAATTGAATGCTTTCAAGCGAAACGTCACAAATAATCTGTGTGTGGAAGCTCATTCTTGAGACTGAGGAGTGTGAGATGTATCACACCTTTGTGTGTGTGTTTTCATATTACATAATCTTTGTTTATTTTACCTCTAGTTTTTATACATTCTTTTTCTGTGTATTTATATATATTATTTTTGTTAAACTTCATTATAATTGTATTGGTTAAGTGTAAGAAAAGGTGGTAGCCTTAACTTCGCAATTAAGTCGATTATTATTATTATTATAAATATAGTTAATAAACCAACAAGATGGAAATATGTCATTAATAATTATTGGTCCTCCGAAACAACAAAACATTACCAAATAAAAGTGATAACTAAAAGTAAGGATTCTGTTATTTCAAGGAGTATATGCATGATATGCTCTGGTGATGTTGATGAGGACTCTTTGAGGGATGCACAGTCAACAGTTATTTTAGAAAGTCATGATTGAGCTCATGAGTTCTATTGTACATACAAAATAAATTTACTCGTAGTTTAGATGGTTTTTTCACTGCGGCAGAGTTAGAAGGCTTAGGATAAAATGGTTTTACAAATAAGGAAGATTATATCTAGAGGAAGTGTATCTGCACTTGCATAAGGGGAGAATGGTTAACCATTTTGGAAAAACCCCGCAACCGAGATTTGAACCTTAATCTCCCCATCAGCAGTCTAAGTGAATACAATGGTAGTACCTTAAGCCCTTCTAACCACCGTAGTGGATTAAATTGTCTTATTAAATAATAAAACCATTAACAGACCTGAATAACAGAAGCAGGAAACTTTGCCATCTTAGCGACGTATATCCCATAGCTTTGATCACACATTCCTGGCCGTACACGGTACAGGAGTGTGAGCGTGTTGTTCACGATGAGTGCGCTCACGTGCTTATTCACCACAGAGGGCACCTCATCGGCCAAAGTGGCCAACTCATGGAAATGAGTTGCGAACAGACAAAAAGCTTTCACTTCCTTTGCAAGATACCTGTAAACACAATTAAATTAATAATTAATATGTTCCAAAGAAATGCTGATGATGAGCTAAAGCATTGTTTGACTAACCAAGGAGTTGTTTTTGTTAGAATTTAAATAGAGGCATTGTAAATACAACACCGCAATTATATATTGTTTGACATTTTAATCATGAACTTTACTTTAATTACTCTTGTTAGACACACTTGTTAATCCAAAAATGTATTTAAAATTTCTGGGTCAATTAATATGAAGTAATTTTAATTTTATATAACAACAGAAAAGTGGACTAAAGCTACAAAAACCTCTTTCGCATCCAATATACTTTTCGTGTGTTTTTCCTTTATGTTATACCTTTTACGTGTTCCTATCAATGTGTCCTATCATCCTTTACAATTTTCCATTTTCTTCATTTTGTGTTTCTTTTGGTTTCCTCTTTTAGAAAGTTGCGTTTCACACTCCTCCCCGATGAGTTCTGATAGAATGAAACCTGGTCGGGGGATTGAACGGTGACGATTGATTGTCTTTAAGAGCAATGTAAAGTGTAAATTGTGTTCTTCTTTTCATTGAGCCATATTGTGTTCATACCTCTAGAATGTATCTACCCACCTTTCCTTCTTCCAAATATAATATAGTTTTTAAAATAGGCAATGTAATATATAACATAATTTGGTTGTAGAAACAGTTGAGGTGAGCAGTACTGGGAGAGCACAACCGTGTTATCTCAAAGACTTTATGTTTTGACACGCTACAGAGAAGTTGCGTTAAGGGGCATGAGTTCAAAGAATAAAGTTTTAACTACGAAAATGATATTAATAGGTGCCCACCCAATCTACTCACATGTAAATGGGGTGCCATGGCAAGCCTAAGCCCCAAACATGTACTATCCTTCTCTTTTTGTTTTTGCTACGGCCTGTTTGATTCTGTTATTTGACGTCCATGGATCACTAAGATTGGGTAGTTTCCTACAATGACAATATAGACACAATTTATGTGGTTTATTATTGAACTCAATAAAATATGTACACCGACTTTCCCATGTTCTGATATTCCGTGTTTTGGGTGTTGGCTCATCGGGCCACCTAGATGCATGTGGGTGGACTGAGCAGACACCTAATATAACTTTCGTAGCCCGACTTTACTTGGTTGAACTAATGCCCCTGAGTTAACGCAACTTATGTAGCGTACCAAAACATCAAGTGCCAGAGACAACATGGCTTTGCTCTCTAAGTACCGTGCGCTTCAACTCTACCTACAAACTAAGTGGAAGGGGTATTTTGACAACCGTGAACAAGAAATCAGAGCGTAACAGTAACCACGGTTCAAAAGATTGGCATAACAATTGGTGGTCTAAATTCTCATTAATCAACGGCTTAACCGATTGTTCCGTAATGGAGCCGCATCTAAAGTGTTGTAGAAACGGTGGACTTACTCTGCAATGGCCCAAGCCAAACCGCAACCCTCAAAGGTGGAGGTACCTCGACCCAATTCATCAATTATAACCAATGAGTGACAAGTTGCTTTCTGGAAAAGTAACGATAAAGGTTTCAATTAGTAAAAGAACAATTTATAAGTATATGAATTACTTAAGATTTTAAGTTCAAACTTATTCTTTTAATCCCGAGTTTGAACTATTTTTTTGAGCTATTATGATGATTACTATAGAGAAAATTCAAAGGAAGCTAAAACTGGGGAAGATTCAAGGGAAGCTAAAACTGGGAGATCAAGAAGTTAACTGGAAGTCAGGAAGTAACTGGAAAATTTAGGAACTAAATTATGAACTATCAGAGGTTTCAAAACTGCATCTTTTCTTCATTTCAATACTAAATTTATCTATGGTAGATATTTAAAACATTATTTGAAATTAATTGTACTTATATTACATCGAATTTAATGAAAAAAAAAACCCAACAATTATTCTAAGACTAATATCATTTCATTCTATGCACAGATTACAAAATTAAATTCCTCTACCACAATTTTAATTATGATAAAAGGAGTCAATTTAACTAAAACTAATTAATTATCTTTAAAAGGTAGTAGTGTTAACTGTTAATGATAAAGTGAATTATATTTGAATTAACTCTAAGGTTTTTATTTAAAATTGTATGATTAAACCTGCTATACCGAATAAAATAAAAATGACACCGTGAACCTTTGTTTTTACAATAATTACTGCATATTGTCTTTGGCATGTATAAAACAAAATAAACCAAAATCAGCAACAAATATTCAAATCAGCATGATCGGCAAAATAACTGATCGCCCTATCACTATGTAAAATCTTAAAATAACCTTGCGATATATTTAAATTAATATGATTTAAATAATAGAGGTAGCAAACACTCGTACAGTTAATTGTACATAACTAGTGAAGCTTAGACGATGGGAATGATCTTTAGGTTACGGATTTAGCCGTACCAAGTATTATTTTCATCAATTTGAAAGATTACACCTGGACAAAGGAATTCAGCCCGGAACCCATGGTTTAAGGAAGGGTCTGTGATGGGTGTATGGAAATCATCAGCTAGGGGTATCTTGGTGAAGAATGATCCTAAACACGGGACAATTCCTGGATAAATCAGTGGCTAAAGCAATGGCACACTTAACCAAGTGTTTTGAGTTCGATTCCCGTGTCCAGGTGTTATTTTTTCAAATTTACGACTATCTAAATAAAAGTTATTTGAAATATGTCGGAATTTGATGCTTAAAAAAAAAAGAATAAATTTATTGAAATTTTCAACCGCAAAAACATGAATTGAAATAAGAGAATGCATTTGAAAGTTAGGGAAATGAATATCTAGTGCAATTCTATTAACATTATAGTAAGTGTTCACATTAGAGAAACAATACGTCTCGATTTGCCTTACCACATCTTAGTACGAGGAGAGGAAGTGAAAGTGATTGTGTATAATCATTAAGGTTTTTAGTATAACAAAATGTTAACTCAACAAGTAATCACCCGGGTAGTCTTCCCAACTTTTCCATACCAAGGACCCCCTGAAGCCTGCGTCCCCTTAATCAATGTACCGTAAGAAGTGAAATTAAAAACCTACACACATATTTCTAGTATTCTAAATAACCCATTTCATCTTTAATAACGAAAAAAGATGTTTAGTCAGATAGTAATGGGGGAGAAAAAGAAATTTTTAAGCACATAAATAATTAATGTGAATAGCAAATATATTTTTATATGTTGTGTACAAATAAAAAAAACTTAGAAATCTAGATTTGTTTTGTGGTCCCCTCACAGGCCTCTTTAAGGACCACAGGTTACTGACCCCTTGATATAAAACATTACTTTATTGACTTGACTTCTGGTAATATAGAGATTAAGGTTCAAATCCCAGTCGGTTATACCAAGGATGGTTTTCCCTAAATTATTTCCAACTCTCTCTCCACACAACTGTAGGTACATTTATTCTAAACTATATATTCCTCACTTCTAATTTATTAGCATAAATATGCAGGTAGCCCAAATGGTCTGTATAACATAATAGAGAAAGAACAAAAAATAAAAGAGAATTCAAATAAGAATTTTTATTCCTAAACACTCAAATAAAATTCAATGCAAATGTAATTACAGTAGGGCCCTAATATCTGCTGATTCAGTTATTCGTGGTTTACTGCTTCCCAATTTTAATGATGTGTAATAAATGGAAAATAGTTTTATAAGTTTCAAACCATACACCAAGTGAGAACTGTAGTGTATAGTACATATTATTAATTTATTTAATGTTGAAGTTTAAAAAAAAATGATATATAGACCTTTATAAATACTAAACATAGCCAAGAAATTTATATTTACTCCCAAAACTGTTGGCAAAGTGTGTTTCTAACAGTTTTTCTTTAATTTAAAAATGGAGTAATCTTTTGTGTCAACTCTACTCTTTCTTCTTTCTTTCTTTTTGTTTGATAAAGGCAATAATGCCGAAATATTTTCTTTTGTGTTTAAATGTGTGTGACTATTTCTACTATAGAAGACAGAAGAAAGGAAGAAGTCACCTCTGCACATTTGATTCTTCACACAGTTTTCCTCTTTCCCTAGATCGGCTTTCATCAAATTTACTCTTATTAGTTTATTTTACCTTTTTCTTTATTTTTATCAATGTCAGTTATTATAAAATTATTTAACCATTGGGCTACCTCATATTTAAACATTTATTTAATGTAGGTAATATCTTACTGTGAATAATTTATCAATTAAACTTTACTGTATTTATGTATGTTACATAAATATCACGTTATATAATAGTTCCATATTATCATAGGTTTCACGCAACCACGATGGAACTAGGACTATAGTACTCGCAAATATGAGGGCCTACAGTAATATGCTTAGTTTATTACTAGAGCAAGCATTTGAGAACTCAGACTTAGTATATTAAGGCAGGAACCTTTGGGGAAACAAATCGCAACAATGATGGAAATTAATAAAGCAAGAGCAAAATAAGATTACTCACCCTTAGGATTGCAGAGGTCTCCACCATTTCCATCATGAAAGTGGACATACCCTTCACTTGGCAGTCATCCGCACCGACTCGCGCCAGTATGGCGTCCACCAAGGTCATCTCTGCCTCATCGCAAGGCACGAAACTGCCAACCTGTGCCAATAGCACCACTATGCCGACAGATCTGATGTACGTGCTTTTACCTCCCATGTTGGGACCGGTGATGATGTGGAAGGTTTGTTCATCTGGGCACACAGGACACCTTACACTCACAATTCACCGGACAAAGTTGATACACCATTAACAATCACACAGTTTAGAACATGTCAAATAAACCAAATGATGGTGGGAATACTTGTCGTCGTCGTCATCAATGTCATCATCATGTAACAATACTGATTTGGACCCCTCTCATATTTGTAAAAAGTCATGAATGAAGGTATTTTTTTTAAAGAAGTATGTAATATTTTAAACTTCATCATGAGAATCACGGACTTTTAGAAATAATGTCAAAGGATTGCACCATTTAAAATTATTTTTTCTTTCAAAAAATCAACTCCGTAGTGTTTACCAAAAAAGCAAGTGACGCTAGCTGCCTCTACCCAATAGGAAGCAAGCCTTCACGACACCTGTCACCAGGACTCTTTCGATTAGTTAGTTTTAACATTGGTGACAAGGGGTCCAAGAGGAAAGGGGTAGGTCATATATAAGCGCTTGTGCATATGAATATATACCCAGCAAAACAATTTATTAACAGTGCAGTTAATAGAGTAGTCACATAAATCTACACAACACGGTACTCAAAACAAGGAACATGTAATGTCATAGAGAAATAATCTGTAATTCAAATAAACTGTAAGCGTATAACCCGAACGGGTAGTAAGACGCGGTGCTAAATCATAATAAATAAACTGTATCACATAAACTTATATCCTCAGTGCCGAAGATAAAATCACTTTAATACATTGTGTACAACTATAAAGGTCTTATTTATTCAAATTAAATATCAGATTGTAAAACCGTATAATAATAATTGGCGTTCGATCACGGGGCTATAAATACCAATTATCACACAATAAATCCATATCTCAATAAATGGTTCCAAATCGCAGGCCAATTATATAACCACAATTCTGTACCGCTTTAATTAGTGCTCAATCACGGGGCAGTTATCAGCTAACTAAACTGCATCACTTCAATCAACGCCCATCACTGACACGTAATGTTTTAATTGGCATCTAACGTGGACTGATTAATTCAATAGCATTTTAATTGGCGCCCAACCGTGACGCTCAATCTTCCAATCCCCGAGGCAAGAAAGAGACTCCACCGACTGAGACACACACACACTAAACAGCACACCACCAAAAACATCCAACCGAGAACCGAAGTGAAACACGCAGAAGTTTCACACACGGCACAACAGACGGCACACCGACGAAGAATTAATCAAGTATGATAAGCCTTAAACAATCTTTTTTTGTTATTATTATTTTAATTCACAACATAAAACTCTGCGTATTACTGTAGAAATTCTGTTAATATTAGTAGATTTTGGAAGGGATGTCATCAAGCAAACACACCACCAATATCCCACTTCTGACACCAATGTAACGTGGGGCGCGCGTGACCTGGGAGGGTCACAGGCTGTTCACACGTGAACGTGTGAACCACGAGTTCTTTTAGAGATATTGGGGTAGGTTGCCGACCAAACACGAATGAAAATGCCTACGAATATTCAAGGTTTTGATTATTAAAATTACCACTTACATACACACACTGATTAACTATATATCTAAATTAATTACAACTAAACAAGTAATTAAGTAAAATAAAAAAGTCTTAATCAAGTCTGTAAATTAATAAACTAATAGGACACATAGAGATGTAAGTAAATTGGATAAACAAATTAACAACTATAAAACATCTAATAACTATTCAAATATTTAAAAACAGTCACAAAAATGTTCATTAACACAATAGTTCACAATAACAACAAATGTCACTTGTCCCAAACACGATACACGGCGGTGACCCGCTATACACAAACGCCAGACTCGCTGACCCACCCACAGACGCGCCAACCTGCTCGCTGGTCACTCTGGCTCACACACTTGACACGCCGGTCCACACAATGTACAGTAGCCCCATGACTTCTTTGGTACTGACTGACAGCTCACAGCTGACTTCAGACAGCTTTAAAAAGTTACCAGACCAAATTACGTATCCCTACACCGAACCAGATGATCTGCAAAAACATGTGTTTAGCAGCTGTCACTTTTGACAGTCAAAATTTAGGTATATACCTAAATGTTGATTGTCAGAAGTCAGCTGTGAGCTGTCAGTCAGCACCAAAGAAGCCATGGGGCTGCTGTACACACTGGTACACACACTCGCACTGGGGACTCCCGGACTCATTAGTATAGAACCATGAACTGAATCTGCACGGCTATCGCTGAGCGTGTATATATAGGGGTGGTGACAGCTAAGGGTCTGGAATCCTCCATTTCTAGAATTAAAAGGCCAGAATAAAAAGGATCCAGACCCCTCCAGACGTGTCTCCATCCTTCCCCCGCACCCCGTCGGCCCCTCTAATCCCCAGTCAAGTGAGAAGGTCGCTGCCTACCTGCTAGACAAGGAGGGAGACAAGAGAGAACAAGGAGCACAGCCAGGGTAAACAATGAGAGCACGCTGGTCCCGCTGTTAAACACTAATCTTGTTACACTATTCATGGTTTTGCTTAATGTCAGGGCTTTATTTAACACGAACACTTATTCCCTTATGTTGTTAAATGGGTAGGTCCTGACACCTGGGTTTGGTTAAGTAGGGCAGTGATTATTAAAGATCCCTGATGATTAACTCATGTATTTCCTTTTGTGCAGCACTCTCGCTGGGGTGGTATTCTGGGAAGTTCCTGGTTAGATAGGGAAAGGACGCTACCATCACAGGGGAGGGTTGAAATCTATTATTGTGCACTACTGACTCCAAAACAACCTTGCAGGTAAAACAACTTTTGTTCAAAAGGAAGAGAATAAACTCTAAAACAGTTACTTAAAAGGAGAAACAAGAAAATAAAAAATAATATTTCTTTAGGAGTAAGATTCAAACCCGGTATATTTACAAATATAAAATCATTAAGTTAAAAAATATAATTTCTGAACAAATCATATTAATTTCACAATACTTTAATTGGCACCCAACATGGGGGCGATTAATTTAATAGCATTTTAATCATATTTTTTTGGGTAAATTTACTAAAATGCATTAATTTTCCTCTTTCTTTCACTTCCACAACTCTTCCTCCTTTATTTGTTTCCATTCTTATTCTCTCAATCCCACACTTTCTGCTCCTCCCATCTCATTCTTAGTCTCCCTTGCGTTTTTCCCCCTACATACTTAATCTTCGTCATTCTCATTGAGATCCTCTCTTTTTCCATCATCATTACATGACCATTCCATCTCAACCTTGCTTCCTCTACTATCTCATATATTCCAAGCACCCCCACTCTTGCTAATGGATAATCCTGTCTATCCTTGTGATAGCTATCATTTTACTCAAAAACTTCATTCCCATGTCCTTCCCTTGTCTCTTTTACATTCAACACCTCTGTTTCATATACATATATGTATTTACAGGTTCAAAGTACACCCTTTGTAGCCCTTCTTTACACTTCAAGGGTACTGTCTGTCTATCCTTGGGCCTCGAGCCAGAACAGTTTCAGGTGACATGGACATGACTCATTTGGTTATACTCCCCATGCTTTTGTAATGTTAATGTAGGAACAATTTCATAAGAAACTGTACAACAAATCATGACAAAAATATAATATAAAGCTTCATAAGATTTCTATTATTGAAAAAATGTACTAGGATTGTTCATTTATGATCACTAGTTTGTCTCTAAGGATGTCGTTAAGTTCAAAGGAATTAAATTTAAAAACAGTTTTTTAGACAGCTATTAGGGCCAGATTCATAGTCAGACTTAATGCGCCTGGATAACAAACATAAGACGATTCCTACCTAAACCAGAATGAAATGGGCCAGTCCATTCGAGAGTAGGTAGGTGTCATCTTGTATTTAGTTTCGAGGTGCACTAAGTCTGATTTATAATCTAGCCCTTATTCATACAGGAATAATGCTAGTAAGCTTTTACTAATAATAAAGCGCTTATGAAGTGGTAATTTTTATGTTTTGCTGTAGTGTGTAATTTCTGAGAAAATTATATCTACAATAACACGGGAATATATATGAAATCATTTACATCCAGACCCTCTTGATGAATTTTGTTCAAACTTGATATGAAGATGTTATAGGGGTATACCTTGGGATGTATTTTGATTTTGACCTTAGCCCTCGAGTTACGGATAGTTTAGTGATGAATGATGTTTAGAATCGCCAATTTTTCAAAAAAGTTTAGGCTAGGACAACTAGCCAAAGCAACCCGGAACTACTTGGCACCTATGTGATGAATGACGGCCTTCTAGCAAGGCAGGCTGGCCGAGTAGGAGTGAGAATAAACCAAGATGGCCTCAGAGCAGCGTGTGGAAGAGTGTGGGTAAAAGGAGAAGTAGCCGTTGCAAAAGTTAGTAGCGTTCCCAACAGTACAAATCATTAAAAGTGAGTACATTTTTTTAATTATTATTACGAGGATATGCACTTCCTAAAACCAATTAGTTAGATCAGAACAAAACTTATGAACTAACTTAATATTGAGAAATACAAAATACTTAGAACTCAGATAGTGAATTTGCCAACCATTACTTTATAGTCCCACCAAGAATCAAACCCATGACGTTATTCCAATAAGTGAGCGAAATTAAAAAAGAAAAGAAAAGAAAAAAGGATGCAACTGATGACCGTGACAGACTAAACAATCGAATAATTTGATAAATAATAAAACTTGTATTACTTGAGATGACAAATGTGATAGTTCATGCCTCAATAATGAGTTTGTTTAAAATAGTTTCAATTTACAAGAGCTTGATTAAATTAATTTAATTACAATTACACCATCAGATATTCATGGTCACACTGAAGGAATAGAACGAGTAACAAGTTCCTTGGGGTGGATGGACTTGATAGAAAATATGTAGAAAGAAGAGAAGATTGGTTTAGAATAAAAATACAAGCAAGTATATATACAAAAACTGGTAGAGAGGATTTGTATGTTGACCCGCGGAAGATCAATGGAATGACAGTTGTTGATGAGGATTCATTATTTCTTTACATAATTAAGTGTTAACAATTTATAATTATTTAACCCAAGCTCGACTTGGTTCGATACTCGAGAGCTGCATGAGAAACTAGCCCAAGATTGACTCAAATCAAAAAACTTGATTTAGCAGAATTACAAAATAACTAGATTTAAACATAAACGTGTATTTTATCTTAAAATTATTTTTACTATCGAGGCTTCATATTTGGCGAAATCGGGATTTTATTTTTTGACTAAGTCAAACTGACGAATATTTAAAGCAAAGCTGAAATTTTTGAAGCATTATACACTCCTATCAAAATCATAGTTTTTCTCATGGTTAAACAAGACATGGTAATCTAATGCCTCTTCTCCAGCTCTGCCATTGGAGAGTCAAATCAAGTTTGTTTGGATCAGAAGATTGATTAAAGCACATTAAAAACAGAGTAATATTTGCTAGCACTGACCTTCTCTGAATTCAGCATCATTGGCGATGAATGAGACCCCATCTTGCACTTCTAGACATGCATGTCTCACACCTTTTAGCCTCATCACCCGTAAACCGTCTGATTTGATGAAGGGGCGCACATAGGGCTTGGTGCTGTGGCAGCCACTTCTGCAAAGCTCGTCAGTACATCCAAACGTGCCAGAACGTCATTTAGGTAGTGAAGAGTGCTTACATAGCCAGCTAAAACAACCATAGTTGGAATACATAATGTTCAATAGTATAGACAAATGGCATTCAAACAAAATATTTTGAACAGTTTTAATGTGAAAATGAAAAGAAAAGTGACCTTTATATGTAGGGAGATTCTATAAAAGGTGTAGTTTGAACCTTTGCAGCGGAAACATGGATACTGACTGTAAGAGAAACATGCATGATTAGGAATGAAGTTATCCGGGAGAGAGTGGGGGTACAGGGAGTACATGAGATAGTAGAGGAAGCAAGTGAGATGGTATGGGCATGTAGTGAGGATGACAAATTAAAGGATCTCAAGGAGAATGATGAGTTAAAAGTAGATGGAAAAAATACTGCAAGAGAAACAAAGAAAGAAATGGGAGGAGCAGATAACAGAAGTGTGTGGAGCTCAGATTAAACTGAGCTAAAAAACAACAAAAAACAGACTCCTACTTTTAATATCATGAGTTTTGATACATCATATATCATTTATATAAATTTAAGCATCCAAACAAATCTGCAAAGCCAAAAGGGTGTAATTTTAATGGTTTCTTATTAGTTTTTTTTATGTTTCAATAAGAAGAGAAAAATTATAGACTCAACAAAAACTTGTGTGTTCTAATGACTTTGCACAGATCAAACATGAATTTTTTATTTATTCTTTAAACTTTTTGATTTATATTTTCTGTAAATGCAATGCAATGCAATATAAATAAAATAAATAAATAAAATATATTTAATGTGAGGTGGAATGCATACAAATATTGAAATTGTGAATGTAAAGAAATGGTGACAGCTTTACTCAATAGCAAATGATATGTGTTGCATTGGAGGAGGAAATAGCGCATGACTTGTACCGATGCCTTTTGTTTATACTTCGTATTAAGTAAAAGTAAAACATGAAGTGTATATTAAGACCAGTAAATTTTAAAATATCTATATTATTTTGTATATATTCTTTAATTTGATTCAAGAACTAGCTTTGCCTAGTAAAAAAATGGTAAAAAAAGTAAATTAAATTAATATCTTCACCCAAAATGTTAGTAAAAAAGATTAAAAAGAACAGTAAGGAAAAGAGGGGTATTATTTTAGTGTAAAAAGTGTCAAAGGGGGAAAAAGAGTAAAAAGTAAACCATCATTTTTTTTACCACTATAAAGTTACCCCTTTTAAATCGTTTACCATTTACAGCCCAGCCCGTTTATCCTTTTTTGCACTTTTGGCTCTCTCTCTAAACTTTAAACACTTTATGCCATTTTGGAACTTTTTACAGTTTTTATCCAGTTCCCCCTTTTGTTTTTTTCACTTTTTCATTTATAACCCTTTTTTCCCCCATTTTGCTCTTAATCCTTTTTAATCTTTAAACCCTTTTTGTTACCTATTTTCTCTCTCTTTCTATATAATCACACGCACACACACATAAATTTATTTTTGATCCTTTTTGCATTTTTACACCTTTTATATTAAGTAACCGGTTTGCCCTGGAGAGATATTTTAGGGTAAAAAGATCAAAAAGGAGCTAAAAGGGTAAACAATTGAATCTATCAAATATTATAAATAAAGATAGAAAGAAATCATAATAGGTCTGACAAACATTTTCCTAACATAATCATGCGATTAGTCAGACACGAAGAGCTTACCTGCAATACCGATGATCTCGGCCACGATGGCTTTCTGTTGCTCTGAATACTGTTCTTTATGGTGCTGATAGTCAGAGTTTAAATCTGCCAAAGCAGAGTTACGAAACCTCACACCACTTTTGTTAGTGTCAAGAGTTTGATACTTTTTGTTGTCTCGCAAAACCTTTTCTTCCTACAAAACAAACATATTTGTCAGTAAAGATGTACCGATTCAATAAAACCGATTATCAATTGCTTATAACAATTGTTCATGCCACGATTATTTATTAATAACAATTAATGCAATTAATACAAATATATTATATGCCTAACCGACGGAAGTTGTAACTAGATTGTTAGATTTATCAACGGTATGAACTTATTTTTCTTTATCTGGTTATGTAATCTTTGCATATCCCGCAACCCAGATGCAGTTTTTTTTAACACTAAGCTCCCACCTAGAAAATTTTGCTTTAAATTTTACTTAAAAAAAAGCACAACTAATCAACATAATAATCACAGTTACGATTAATTGCAGATGCACTAATAATCGCTCGATAACGAATCATTGGCATCCCCATCAGTACACCCCTATTTGTCAGTATTAGCACGGAAATTTATAAAATAGCGCAGTGGAACATAGTTGTAAACACTATTAACAATTAATATCCATGTGCTATGTTAATAACATTGGACCCAGGCTTTGTTTACAACTGATAAACATCAATGCTCTTAGCAGGGCTTATTTTGTGACGGATTTAATATCCAAGATTGTTTGGAACATTTATTTTTTATTACTGAACTGAATGTATGTCATAATGAATGGATTATGAAAAATAATGTTGGCATTTAGTTACCATTTGTAGTTTATGATAAAATGAATTAATTAATGGCTTGAAATTGTATTTTGTATTATATTATTATATTTATATTTCCTCTCATGTGCATAGTTATTCCAAGATTCAAATTCGAGATTCAAAGGTAAATCAGAGATTCAAATTCATAAAATCGTGGGTTCAACCCAATTTTAATTATTATTATTTTATAGGTATTGGCGCCTGTCAAGAATGACAGCATATCACATGACATGACGAATGAATATGTGAACATATATCTATTAAGTAGCCTTTCTAGCTGCAGGATAGTATTCTTTCTATGAAAATTGGACTGTTTGTTGATTGTAAGTGTTTATGAAAGTAAAAAAATTGTCATTTAGTGAATAAAAAAGAGTGATTTGATAAAATACCTAAATGAATGATCTGTCCATGACTTGAGTGACGGTTTTAAAAGTTACTGGAATCTTAATGACAAAAGACTAGCTAGCAGGTACTTTATTCAAGTTTTATTTCAATATAAAATAAGATTTCTTATAAATGTATAATTTAGTCCAAGTTGAGGAAGTTTATTTTTAAAATTTGTACGATGACAACAGAAACCTAAAAATCAACGCAATAAAATAAAACTGTGACATTACCAACCTTAAGTGTGACTCTGAAGAAATATCCCAGTTGGTTGTTGGATTCAAGTTTGAGTGTTTTTCCTGCCTCCAAGTTTAGATCACTGGCAACTCGAGACAATAGTTTTTTGATTTGATCCTCAATCGAGTTCATAGAGTTCCTCATCTCTATATATAAAAAAAAGAGAAAATCCACTAATTCTTTTAAACAATTCATGTATTTATGTTAATTCCTCAATATACTTGAGGTTTATAGTAATCTTAGGTTAAGATTATGTTTAGGGTGAGAACAAATACAACTCAATGTTTGATAAACATACACATTTATAAGACTGGTAAAAATAACAACTATAATATGTGTACATTTAAATATACCGGAATGCAGAACGCTTTTTTAAATTGCAGTAAAATGTAAACGCTAAGCAAACTCGGGGAAAGTATAAATTTGCAGTTAGTGGGGATGTAGGAGGAAAGTAAAAAAGCAAGAAAGAAGGATACATGTGTGGAGGATTAAAAATGAAAAGGAAAGGGACCGGTATTTAAGAAAGCCAAGGAGCTTTGCGACCTAGATTGAGATGCAAAGTTAAGGAGTGGAATGGGAAAGGTTTAAGAAAAGTCATTGAGAACTGCAGAGGAGCTAATTGTGGGAGGACAGATGATAAGAGGAAGTGGAGGGAGACAACAGGATAAAAGAAGCGGTGGAGGAGAAGAATAAAGAATTCAGAAGGAGTTTTAAGAATATGGATGAGAAAAGAAAGCTAGCGTTTAGGGAGAAGAAGAATAGAGCAAAGAGTGTGGTACAGGAAGCCAAGAAGGTTGGATGTAAAAATGAACATAGATATTGGAAATGGATGTGGAAGGAAATAAGAAACAGTTGGAGAGAGAAATTACAAAAAGTTGAAATTATTGCTGAAGAAGGAAAAAGATGAAGACAGGAGGAGGATGAAGGATGAGAAACGGAACTATAGAGGGGATATTTTAAGAAGATATTCTACCCAAAAGAGGAACGGGATGAGAGTGAAGAAGAGGGGGCATGAAGAATTAGAAAAAGAGGAGGGGGAGAGTCTGACATGGAAAAAGGTGGAGGATGCACTAAAAAGGGCGAAGCAAGGAAAAATACCGGATGTGGACGAACTAACTGTGGAACTGATAAGAGCTGCAGGAGAAGCAGGAATACAATAGTTACACAGGGTGCTCATAGTTATATGGAAGGAGAACAGGGTACCGGAAAACTGGAATTATAGAACCAATTTTTAAGAAAGGAGACAAAAATAGGTGTACGAATTATAGGGGAATAAAGCTGATGTACCAATGTACAAAAATATATGAGAAGATACTTGAAAATAGAATAAGAAAGAAAATGAAAGAAAGGTGGAGTGAGAAACACTGAGGATTTAAGGAACAAAAATCTACAATAGATTTGAGCTTCGCCATACGACAGCTGATGTAAAGAAGGTATGAATTTGTGAAGGACTTAGTAATGGTATTTATAGATGTAGAGAAGGCATATGCTTGCGCGGATAGAAGTCTGGAAAGCGATGGAGGAAGCTGAAGTGGAGAGAGGGGTTGTAACGAGAGCGAAGAGCATGAATGCAGATAAGATGAGTAATTGTGTTAAAATGGAGAAGGGAGGGAAGGAGTGGTTTCAAATAAAAATTGAGTGAAGCAGGGGGATAGTCTTTCACCACAAATATTGTGATGATAGTGGAAATGATAATGAATAAAGTGTCAAGGAAACTCAAGGAGGAAAGAATGAAAGCCATGATATTTGCTAATGACTTGATGGTATGAAGTGAGAAGGAAGAGAAAATAATGGAAAGGCTGAGGAAGTGAAAAAGTGTAGAATGAAATATAGTAAAACAAAGTGTGAAGTAATGGTTATGACAAGAAAGAGGATAAGGACTAATAAAGCTGTAAGTTGGATGGAGTAGAGCTGAGAAATTTACAGAATGTAAAATATTTTGGAATAAGGATTGAGGCAAAGGGCGAGAGTCAAAGGATCTAATAAGAAGAGGACAGCAGGAGATTGTTCATAGGAGTAAGACTGCTATGAGAGTTGTTCTATAGGTGTGTAAGAGACCTGCTATGGAGAGTTGTTCTATAGGTGTGTAAGAGACCAGCTATGGAGAAGAGAAGTGTCCTTGAATTGTACAGAAGTGCTTTATAGGGCATACTTTGTATTAATTCTCACATATGCAGCAGACACATGGACATTGAATACAAGAGAGAATAGGAAAATGGAGGTCATGGGAATGAAGTTTGTGACATTCATGTTAGCAGTCATAAAAAGAAACAGGATTAGGATTTAAGTCATCTGGGAACAGATGATAGAAAGTGTTCAAGTGAGAGAAGAATAATGGACGTACTGCATAGAACACACATAAGCATAAAAGGTGGATATGCTGTATCTCTAAAACTATAGCTGATAGGGTAAAACTGATGCCATTTTTGGAATCAGTGGAATCAAATATATCCAAGAATTGCTCTAACTTCCAAAGCACCAAATATTTTGTTGTTGTTGTTGAGCTGTGTAATACGACAATTGAATCCAAACGTCTTATATTATCCGAGAGAGTAGAGATGTGTAAAAAACTAAAAGAAGTATCTTGAATACAATTATAAGATCTAAACTTCAAATAACCTTTTAAGCTACTGGCAAATGGAATTATATAGACCTATGTAGTCAGAAAAATAAAAACAACATGAAAAAGGATAACGATTTATTAATAATTTACTAAAAGAGTGTACTAATTGTTGTATATGATGTAAGAGACATGACAAACAAAATAGCACTTGTCAATGACATCGTGCTCTAAACAACTTATTTTAAATTAAATTCTAAACATTTTCACTTCAATTACATTTTTTTTACATCCATCGCTGTTTCCAGCCTGTGATCAGTTTTTAATTCAGGTCATATATTTTCCACTACCAGCTCACTAGGCCTGTCGTAGCTTCATATGCCGTATAATCTAACTTAAGACTAGGACAGGCACAACATCCAGTCCCCAGCAGTCAATTATCAATATGAAACTATAAACCCATATTTTCATCAATTATAAATTTTTCGTCCACACCGGGAATCAAACCCGGGACCCTTAGCTCAGTACGCAGACACGCTACAGAGTGAGCAAAAGTGTCGGATTTTAACTAACATTTTACATTTTTAAAGATTTCAGACTAAATAAAGAAAATTTAAGATTTGGAATTGAGAAATATAAGATTCTAGCCAAGGTAACTCAATACACCAACAACCAACTAGTGAAAGATGGCCCTGAAAACGCAACCGACCAGGATTGCTCAGTGGTAGCATAGGCATGCCAACTAAAAGTCCTGGGTTTGGTTAATGCGTCCAGGCTGCCATTTTTCACCCGAGTGAATAGAAACATAAACTAACTGAAATTCAGCAAAATCTTGTCAAGAGGTGGTTTGTTGTAAGAAGGTCTCACCTTGCAAGTCATCGTCAAAGTCCGGCTTAACCAAGAACTCTCCTCTGTCTACAAGATCCATGTCGATGGTCGACTCAATCATTTCCTGGAACTTGAGCATGTCTGTCAGGAGTTCTTTCAGAGGCTCGACCAAGACATTGATCAGAGTCGCAGATTGGCCGGGTGTGTCCAGGCATTTCACCAACTGAGGCAGTTTCTTCACTACTTGGTAGATCCTGGAACATCGACACACAATCACGACGTGATGATAAACATTCCGGTGAAGATACCTTTGGAACAGGGATGGAGGGGATGACATTTTTACATCGGGACGGGAAATGAGTCAAAATATAGAGATCGGGACGGGAACGAGAAATTACAAAAATAAGCTTAAGATTAATTCTAGATTAAAAATATACACGGTTTTTTAAACTAATTTAATAATGCTTGTAAAAGCTTTGACATTATTAAATATAATACAAATAATATATCATAAAAACATAAAAATATAGTTAGGGTTTCAAATAGCAATTTTACTGAAACAAATAGCAAAATTTTAAAGAAATATTAAATAAGGTAAATTGAATAATTAATTTTAATACATT
This sequence comes from Timema cristinae, assembly GCA_039000515.1. Lineage (NCBI taxonomy): Eukaryota > Metazoa > Arthropoda > Insecta > Phasmatodea > Timematidae > Timema > Timema cristinae. The sequence continues at coordinate 3,679,095 of JBCFYV010000001.1, forward strand.
ATTTTTATCAGTTAATCTCTTTTGAAAATGATGTTCTATACATTTTAAAGAGGGTAAAGAGTGCAAAAAATAAAAATAAATATTTCTAACCCTTCTTAAATGTCCTCTAGAATATTAAAATGTTCTCTATTTTAACACTTCTAGAAGGCTATCTAGGTTTGAAACACCTTATATATTCTTTAGGTCCAAGGTAGTAAAAGTTTGCTACAGAACCAAGAAGATGACTGTCTCCAATAGAGATGGAGACCTAGCGGGCTTTATTTCCCGCCAGAACCCTTGCCGGGGAAGGGTTTTTCACGTTCTCGACTCTTGGGAATGGGTAAATTCCCCACATTTTCCCGAGGGTTTGGGATTCCATCTACCCCTTCTTTGGAATTTTGTCATAAAAACGGTTAGGAATCGATTTTAAAAACATCAAATTAAAAAAAGATCATACGATTAGACTTTACCTGTACAAGTCTTGCATGGTCACCTTCTTCTTAAGCAGTCGTCTTGCAAGTGCTTGAATGTCGGGGATGCGGCGCAAATGCTCTTGTGTCAGGGCTTGCCTGGCTTCAAGATCATCCATCAATGCCCTTACAATCTCCTGCCGCTCCACGATAGTATTTAGATCTCGCAGAGGCTGCTTCATCCACTGAGCTAACAGTCTGTCACAACACATGACAGTAGATCAATAATAATGTGAATAGTATTTATTTCAATAAAAGGTTGCTCTGGGGCCGAGTAAGCTAAGATGCTAATTTTAAAAGATTGCTCTTTCCAGCAATCATCTCATTAATGGATCTTGATGGGTTCAAACCCCATTTTTTTTGGTAAGGAGTCCAATATCTTCATTTTATCTAAATTCCTAAGTATATTTAGAAATTAGAAATAGTAACATAGTATTAACATTTTTTGTAATAGTATGGCACCCTATTAAAATAATCAAATTCAAAATCTAAAGGAAATATAATATATAAGATGCAAATATATAAAATATCTCTTTAAGGAAAACCCCTCTTCACTTTTTGAGGTAGATTTTGTTTCACATGGAAGAAGGCAAACAATGGCTTTCCTTATAAAGCTATATTATGTATTCAAAACCAGTTTCTATTTCCTGTGTTTGTACTTTGATATTAATTTCTTTTACATGTTTTTATCCAAGTATCCTATCATTTGTTGCCATTTCATTTTTCTTCCTTCTGTGTATATTTGGTTTCCTATTTTAGAAAGTTGTTTCACATTTCACACTTCTTAGCAAAGTGACAGTAGTGTGAAGTTTGTTCTTCTTTTCACAATAAATTACATTTTGTATTTGTTTTTATTACCGTTTCCTGTCCTTTAGTCCTTGAATGTTATTAAGAATTCAGACATTTAATTTGTTCAATAAAATGTTTATTGAGATCAATTTTTATTCTATTTTAGTTAAGGTTACCACTCTAATGTGCTCAAGTGAAGCCTGATGTGAATTAAAAGGTTTTTTTTTAGGAATTTATTGTGTAATCACTAATTTTCTATTGTTCATATTGTTTTTGTTCCTTTTATATGTTTCTATCCCCCTTTCCAATAACTTCTTTCAAAATAATGTTTTTGAAAAACATTTTTAAAAAATCAGTAAAAATATGTGAGTACAAATTAACAAATATACAGACACATAAAAAATTAATTATACACATTTTAGTGGAATGAAAAAAGAAAAGAAAAGAAGCATGTTAGTTTTCAAAAGGGAAAATAGATTAGGAATTAAGTTGTTTGGGTAAGAGTTGTGATACAAGGAGTACATGAGATAGCAGAGGAAGCCAGGATGGAAAAGTATTGGATCCCAAGAAGAATGATGGAGATGAAGTGTGTAGTTTAAAGGACCACAAGGGATACTAATAAAGAGATGGGAGGAACAGATACAGAGAGTGAGAGGACAATAGTGAAAGAAAATAAAGGAGGAAGAATGGTGGAAAGAAAGATGAAGATATTACTAAACTGATCCATCCACAAGCTGGAAAGAGTTGAGGACGATGCTGATTAAAAAATGTGAGTTTATGTTAGAAAGGTGAGATGAAAGATTTTTACCTGTGTCCCTGAGGAGTTTTACAGCGATCCATTAGTCCAATGACACTATGGTGGGCTTGAGTTGTGGTGACACCAGGAGGGGGAATCAAACTAAGGGCCTTCACAGCCGCACTGTCTAAGTGGACATATTGGGACCAGTTCATGGTTGAAAGTGAGAACTGGTTGAAGTTGGAACTATCTGTGGTCAGCTAGAAAAACAACAACATTATTTTTGTATTATAAGCAGAAATGTTACGATTCATGATCCAAAAAGGTGTTATAAGTTTATTTTTAGATAAGAGAATCCACGAGATAGTTGATGTGATTTGTTCCTGTTTTAATTATTAATATTTTTGATGTTATGTTTAGTGCACGACTAATTTACAACCTAATCTAATATGTTAGGGATAAGGAGAATACTTAAAGGAAAATCCAGGCTAGAATGTGCTTGAGAGGTGAATGAAGTGCGATGTTTTTAAGCAACAGCCACACACGCCAGTATCGGTGCACCCATGTTAGAGGCTAATCTTGCTATATATAGCTTGTTATAGTCTTGTTATAGTCTATTCAGGATTTAGTCTTGTTACAATCTATTTGAGAGACTTATTGAAAGTTAATAGGAAACAGCGTTGGGTTGTTTTTCAGAGCTACCCATGTTGATAGAGATTGTGTTAAGGGCTCCGGGCTACCACTCATGTAGGGACTAAAGGGAATAAGAGGTCAGAGAAAGGGCTCATGGACCAGGAGGATGGGGCAAAGACTTGCCCGTTGTGTTAATACTTAGTTCTGGTACAATTTGTAAACTTTTGTTATAATTCCTATTACTTTTATAATAAAATTTCGTTTCACTATATCTTCTCTCCTGCCCCCTCTTGCCTGGATCACAATACCAAGATATTTTATGCTCTTTTCTTCTTTCAAATCTACTCCAACCAGTTCTATCATCTTACTTGTCATCACCATCACTTCACTTTTCACCATTCTAAATTTCATTTCACATTTTTTTCACCTCCTCATTCCATTCCTGTAGTTGTTCCTGTACTACTTCTTCCTTCTCCTCCCATACCATCGAGTCATTGGCAAACATCACCGCTTCCATTTTATCCTCACTCGGTTTCCCTGCCACTTTATTCATGATCATTTCCATTACCAATAAAATAATAATGGTGAGAGGGCACTCCCCTGATTGACTAAATATTTAAATTGGAACCATTCCGTTTCTTTGTCTTTACACAACTCAAATTATTTTCATTCATATTCCATACCCTCCTAGCCATTCCTCTTTCTACTCCAACTTCCTTCAATTCTTTCCAAACCTTCCTATCCGCACTATCATAAGCTTTTCCCACATCCATAAATGCCATTACCAGACTCTTTCCAAGCTCGTATCTCTTTTCCATCAGATGTTTAGTTACAAATATTAAATCTATTGTCTACCTCTTCTCTCTGAACCCATGACGCTTCTCTCTCCATTTTTCCTTTACTCTTTCTCTCATTCTATTTTCCAGAATATTTTTTGTACATTTTTGCACATTGAAAAATCAGTGTTAAATTTTGCACTCTTCTTATCTCCTTTCTTGAATATTGGTAATATAATACCTTCTGACCAATCCACTGGCCTTACTACTCCATACCACCACTGTAGACCCGTTTCTCCTGCTACCATTTTGAATACATCATTTTACTTTTAAAATTAACAAATATATATTTTAACATTTTAAAATTATAAATATACTTGAAACAGACTCAAGCTCGAGAGCTTTTTGAAATATTAGGCTTAAGTTTGACTTGAATGAAAAAAATCTAAGCTTGCATATTTCTAGTAAATATGGTTTATTTAGTAGAAACAAAATGTTGCGATGGTCTCAAATACAAATATTGGGGTTGAACCCCGCAAAAAAGTTGGAAATTACTGTTTTATGCGTTGAATTATTACTTCCCGGATGCAACTTGTACAAAAAGTTAAACAAATCTTACACATAGTTAAGGTTATGCTGTATTTAGATATATTAGAAGTTAAAGCGAGATAAGTACCTACTATTTCCAAATTTAGAAATTAACATTAGTTGTTATTTTTGTGTGACAAACACACAAAGTGTAAGCACAAGTGTGAGTACTTTGTACTGACCTCTAGGAACTTGATGATCGCATTAAGCGCACACACAGCCGTTGTGAGGTTGGTTTCAGGCATTGCCATGGCGTTCTCCTGTTGGCCTTTCTTAAATGCTATGAGACGGTTCAAGTCCTGGGCAAGACCGTCTGTGGAGAATTCTGTTTTCTTCCTCGGTGTCACAAGAACCCCACTTCTTTCTACAACCTGCAGTCAAACAATACATTACAATACATCCCATTTTCACAGTTTTTCAGTTATAATAAACAAATAATTCAATAGTTGACTCATATTTTCCATTTTAAATTTGCTCAAAGTTGCAGGATGGCTACAAAAAATTTTACTATGAAATTCCCTCGAGTATTCCATGCAACATTTCACAATTTTAAACTTCTTTCATCTTTCATTTTTTTTACTAAATTAGATTCCATATTTAAAAAAAAATTCAGTAGTTACTAAACATCCAGTTTTATAAGTTATTTGTGGAAATGAGTAATGTAGTATGAAAACACTCAACAGACATTTTAAGTTAACATATGAGAAACAAATCTTTCATTTTTATTTTGGTGTTAAGATGCCATTTTGATTAATTTTTTTTAAGCAAAGTATTTAAATTAGTTGATTTTTTTCCTTATTTTTAAAGTAAATTCCCTAACATCAAAATATTCCCCAACTTTTCCAGGCTTTCCCTGCCTGTAACCACCATGAGTCATTATCATAACATTGGACCATTTTTAGTCAGATTTAGTGTTACTGTTGTGTATGGAGGATTCTGTTTCATTTTACTTAATAGATCTAACCGATCCAAAACCTTGGCTCATTCAGTAGCGCGTCTCTCTACTGAGCTAAGGGTACCAGTTTCGATTCCCAGCATGGCCGAAAAGTGGGTTTACCCTTTCACAGTGGTGACATTTTTTTCCCAACAATTTTTGAGTTGAATAATCTAAAGATAATTGAAATATTTTAATAAATTGACTAAATATGTTTCCTTGACATAACATAACTAAAAATATACTTAATACTCATTTAATTACTTATCAATTGAGAACTGAAGAACGAGTCAATTTGTGTTTTTAGATTGAAGGTCATTTACAATCAAGTGTGTTAGATATTTTATAGGTAAACCTTGTCCTTTATGTGTAGGCTTTCAAATTAGTGAAATATTTGCCATTAGAAATCGGGCCTTTAAAATAAAACAATAATTAAACTTTTTAGTAGTTAATTTAACAATTAAAATGTTTACGCCAGTAAATTATATGTTGAAACAACAACCCCAACAAATATTAAGATAAAATAAAATAAATTGTTCCAAGCCAAATTTATTTTCCTTTATATTAATTGACTTAGATTTTGTGCTAAGTTATTATTGTTTTAATTCCCAAAGATAGAAGTTCTTTTCAAATAAAAATTACAAAGAAGATAAATAAGAAACACAATCAAATAATGTAAAGTTAAAAATAAACATAAATTGTATTTCTCCATGAAGTCTAACACAATTTAAAATCAATGTCACCTCCAACACATGCTAGAGTTACCGATGTGTGGTTACACAGATCATACGTACCTTCTTGATGGTGACAAACTCTTGGCTGCCATTTGTCCCGGGTAAAAGACACTCTTTGGGCCCCACCTGGACGACCAGAGCTTCCAGGTTGGAGAAATGATCATCATCCGAAAACTCGCACACACAAAGTCTGCGTTCAGACACATCCACAAACCCAACACCTACCACCTGGACAGGTATATCACATTAATTAACTCAAATATATAGTTATTATTTTGTAGCTTTGCACCAGTTTCAGCATTTTACAAAGTATTTACGAATGGAAAAACTGTGGGAGTAGAAAGAACAAACCCGCCTCGGTGGCGTAGTTGGCTAACGCGCTTGTCGTGATGAGCTCGACTGCTGAGGACGGGGAGATCGAGGTTCGAATCTCGGTCGGGTGAACTGGGGGTGGTTTTTCCTAAATGGTTTTCCACTCTCTCCCTCCACACAAATGCGGGTTCACTTCCTCTAATTCAGCCTTCCCAATTCCTAATCCATTAGCGTAATTAGTACTTAAAGCATATAACCCGAATGGGTAGTAAGACGCGGTGCTAAATATTAATTAATATTATTATTAGAAAGAACAATATATTATGTTAGCATTTTCTAAACCCTTGTACCTTAATTATTTCAGGGGGTGCGAGACATATAACAGATTTTCCGAGTAAGACGTAGAATTTGATGTTCGCTCTCTGCTAGAGTTTGTGGTCCATATAATGTCCAAATGCACATCTCACGTTATCAAATAAACGTGAGTAACACAGCCACTGGTCTACACAGAATGATGCCACATGTCCTACTGACAGCTAATCACAACACCAGCGGATGCATCTCCACGCTCCACTCTGTTTTCATTTTAAAGAACTACTATTTAAACTTTTTGGTACCCCCTCGTATTTAAAATTTGCCGGCATTTAAGTGAAACGGCAAATTAATTAATATGAGAGATAATCGATTATTACCTATTCTGAGAATTGCCATTTTGTTTGGTTTCCAGTTTTATTGAGAGCTAAGAATCGAAGTAGCGAGACTCGTAATATTAATATTGATTCTCGATTCTTTCGATACCAGTAAGAATCGAGTGTATCGAGGAACGAGTTTGACAGCCCTATACATATTAGTCATCCTGGAACCTATGGTTCTGAGTAGATGATTAAATTAATATATTTATGAAAATGTTTTATTTGTGGACGCAGCTCTTTTAATCGATGAAGACCACACCTTTATTTAGCCAACAAACATCCACAAGAAGAGAAGCTCTTCATAATGACAGTTCAGTTCTTCTGTAAAATCTCTGGACAATGGCCATTTTTTTATTACAGAGTGCTGCTAGCAATTAATACAGCTACCTTGAGGACAATCTCCAAAGATAATAATTTTCTGCAAAGAGGTTGATGGTAAATTATAAACTAAAAGCGTAGAAATGTTGGAAATGGCTTATTTTGACATAGTGGAAGAAGGAAAGCCTGTTAATCCACGAGCACCATATATGGTTATGCTGGTTAATTTTTTAATTGGCAAATTTCAAGCATATAGTTCTTAAATTTTGCAAAAATATCTGCTTGTAGTTGTAACAGTTTATTATAATTTGTATCAATTCTTCTTTACTTAATACATCATTAAAGCTCTTTTTCACAAAACGCTGGGTTGTTGAGTTGTGCCAACCATAAAACTTGATTCATCCATCTGTAAACTGTTACAGTGCACGCTGATAGTTAGACAGACTCAATAGAAGTTAAATAGTTCACCGTAATTTTAAATTCAGTAAATAGTTTTACAGCTGCTTCATTAAAAGCTTATTCATCAACTCATAATTGTTGAAGGTTTTTTTTCCTTCTTAGCCAGCACATTATGATACTTTGAACGGAGTTACAGGAGCAGCGAACTTATCTGCTAAAAGCCAAATACCACATGGGGGAAAGGGAACAGGTTAGTGGCACCCACATTTTAAAACAAAACTAAGCTTCCAAAAACAGTTTGGATCCGGTGTTGATGTCAAAGTCGAAATTTGTACTGGTGACTTGTATCTCTATCTCTCTCTTCTCATTAGACACATCACCACCAAGACGGAAATACAATACAATTACAAATTATGACTGATCAAAGCCAGCTTTGTTATTCTAAAAATTTATGTCTAAGTATGACCCCTGGCCTAGAAGTGAGCTGAAAAATGTTTTTAGAGCTCTAACTCGACCTTTTTTTCATTTTTTTTAGATTTATATTTAAAAATTTGTTGAAAGGCATATTAGGGGAGTTTTAAGACAAAATATATAGTATAAAATAAATATAGAATATATATTTTAGTGCTAATGTGTACTCTTGAAATAAATAATAGAGAGTTGGGTCAAATACACTATTTTATAAACCCAAATCTCGAATTTGAAGCTCCAATTTTCTTATTCAGATGACATTTTTACCCACTTTGGAGGCCGCATGGTCTAACGCGCTACTCTCCGAGTAGACTAGACTGCCGGCGACAGAGAGATCAAGGTTCGAATCTCAGTCGGTGTATTGAGGAGGGGATTTTCCAAATTGGTTTTAAATTTTCCCTCTATGCAAATGTGGGTATACTTACTCTGAATATAACCTTCCAAATCCTTAAACCATTAGCGTAATTAATACATAAACGTATAACCTGAATGGGTAGTAAGACGCGGTACTAAAACAAAACAAATGTCCAAAAACAATTTTCTTGCTGGTGTTTGAAGAATTATCTGACCTTATTCTTGGTGTCTTTTCCTATCTTGACAGCTATAACAGATGATGACAGCACAACATCCATACTGAATAACAAGTCTTCAAACTGGGTCAAGTTGCCGGGTGAGCCCTGCCAACATTTACAAACAAAGCATACCAACATATACCAAGACTTCCGATTGATATTAAATTAATCTTTTATTGATTTGACGTATTTAACATGCACTCTTTGAACTGAGTAATTATATAAGCGCATGAGAATTTCTATGAGTGAGCGCTGGAGGGCTTATCAATTTGGCGAGAAAGGTATTTTTACACAACTTCTAGGATTCTTTTACATGCCACAATTACAGCTGACAGCTTGACAGTTTGACACTGACAGCTTTACTCCCCCTCCAAAAGAAAATGTATAAGGGTTTTTATCGCTCAAGAAAAATATGTTGACCCTGGCTGGTTTGAACCCACAAGGATTGGGTATTAATTAAGTTTCTATTATTTAAAAAACATTATAGCCATTTGAATTTTCCAAAGACAGCTAAAATACAGAATGGGTAGGAAACAATTAGATGATCTATGCTGAGGAAAGTAATAGACACGTGCTGAGGTTTGTCCGACGTCCAGGGGAGCGCACCTGAGAGACATTATCTTCACAAAATGAAAAAGTGTAATATGTAATTGCTTTTATTTAGCCGTGAATATCTACTATCCAATTAAAGTGTTAATTTTCAAGTTATTAATTGTGTAATTGTTCCAACCCCACCCCATAGATTACTCACAATTACATGAGCTGATAATTTTTTTTAGAAGCTTTAGATACTTCAGAATTTGTAATCCAAATGGTCATAGTAAAATGTAATACTTAAATCCATAAATATTGTTGTGAAGATAACTCTAGTTGCAGCTTATGTTAATAACCCCAAATTCTGTCAGATAAGCTGCTAATCAGCCATGTTAAAAGAAGCTAGTGGCAGTTTGTACAATCAATAGTTCTTTGGGAAATAAATTTCTGTATTGAAATGAATGGTTTTGAACTTGAACTGTATTGAGAAAATAATAGATTCCGAAATAATTGTTTTCTCAATGCTGTTCTAGCCTGAAAACATTAATTTGAATTCAAACACCTTCAAAACAAATTGTCATGTGGTGATTAATTGGGAAATTGGAAGATTTTATGTAATTTTTAAGACATGTAAAAAGCTTCAGACAGACTCAAAGTGTCATTGCTTCATGGCATTCCTTTAAAATGTACAAGATCCTTTCTTTGTAAAGTATAGTTTAATCACTCTCTCTGAGGATGAAACTCAGGAGGATGAATATCAGGAGGATGAATATCAGGAGGAAGAATGATATACCTCTTGAGAAACTAGCACAAAGTTAACAAATGAATGATGGCATGGGAAGACATTAACGAACCTATCCTCTAGTTCAGTGGTTCTCAAACATTTTTAAATTGAACCCCCCCCCACCCCCCAAAGTTTAAAAATTTCCAAAATTACAAATGTTCAGTGATCAAAGGAGAAAATTTCTGTTGATCGCCTCAAAAATTCCCCGGCATGTTTTTGTTTCTCTTATCATTTAGCGAATTTTACCTTGTGAGCTGCTTGCATACCCTCTGAATGATTGAGAACCGCTGCTCTATTTAGTGTGTGGTAATGTTGGTACTATACATAGTATTCTACAGTCATTACACTTGCTAGTGTCAACGTTAACAATCAATCCTCTAGTTTAGAGTGTGGTAATGTTGATACCGTACCTTGTATTCCACAACCCAGTCGTTGAACTTGCTAGTGCCCTTGTTAACATATATCTCAACTCTGTATTGTTTCACAAGGAGAAGATTGCGTACAAAAGATTCAAAACTCAGCTTATTGAGCACCAAGGATTGTATCTGCTTACCCTCTGAAATAACACAAATAATCATAGAAATAACAAAACAGCGTGTGTGTGTGTGTTCAGCTATGAGTCAATCGCCCGAAAGCGTGATACTAAAAAAAAAAAAAACCGAGGCATTTAGTGATATTATTAGTTTCTATAAGTACACAATAATTAACTGTTGTAAATGTATTTATGTGTATTCAAAAATATGTAAATATTTTCTTCATTTTTCTTCTTTTTTCACGAGTGTATTTACAAACCAAATAACATGGGTACTCTTGTGCTAAAACACAAACTTTTGTCAAGTTATTAAAATTACATGTGGACAAAATCAATTTATATATAGTACCTCATTAAATAAATTATTTATAATTTTGGAAAACAAATAGAGTGAAACCTTCCTTGACAGACACCTCTAAATAGAATATTTATCTTTATAGCAAACAGTTTAGATTTGCCTGGCAAAACATAATGAGCTCTTACAGCTTAAGCTTAGCTCTTCTCAATGGCAGGTTTTCTCAATAACGGTCATTGCAAGATATGCATATTTATAGCGGACAAAACTTGCAAACGAGTCCGTGTATTTTATGGTCTAAATGTTAGAAATGTCAAGTCATTTGAGCGGAGTGTGAACTGACCTACCTTTCTCTGAAAGAGAAACACTTTGATTCTTATAGCTAGGAAGTAGATTTTAGGTAAAAACCTTTTCTTTACCTGTATAGACTCTGCACAGGAAATTGTGTATTCCATTTCATGGATATTTAAGCTCAATATATAAATTTTATAATTCCTAAAATGGCCTAGTTTGACATTTGGAACTATTTAGCCTATTTTACACAAAGCATCTAACATTTGTTTTGTTTTGTAAGAAAAAGAAAAACTGTTTATTTTTGGCACTGTTTACAATTAATTTCTAAACTAACTGTACAGAAAATAGTCGAGGGTTGGGAATGTTGTTCAAACTAAGAAGAACAGAAGATAGGTATCAGCCCCTTTCTAGTGACTGTATTTCCAAGAATCCAAATACCTCTGTGGTGCCCTACTTCGACCAACTACCAACAACTCCATATCATCCAATCCTATCCAACCTTCCCTTAGCAACCTTTACCAGACATCGTCACATCATTGTTATTTTGAGCTCAAAGTCTTACAACTGCAACGCCAAAAGTAAAAACTTTGCAAGCCAGTTTAATTTGACCATGGCTGTGTGGAATCTTCACATTTAATGACAGATGAAAAATATTTTTAGTAAAGCTTGCAAAAAAGAGTGAGCACATTTTAAGGTTATTTAGTTTAGAGAAGGATCATTATGAATGCGTTACAATTATGCTTAGATGCTTTAGAATAAAAAATAAAAAGAGAAGCTCACCCAAACAGTGAAATTATTTAATTACTGTAATTCAATCATGAATTATTGTTGTTTGTTTTTATTGGTGTAGTGTCAAATGTTTTAAATATATATTTATTATGGGAGGAACATAAAATATGCCTTTCGCAAAAATAGATTCTTAATATTTTTTGAGACCAATTTTTTATTGAAAGTCTGAAGTTAATCAGTTTTGTCTACCAAGATTTTATTTTTAATTCTCGTATTAGAAGTTTATGGAACAGTCTGTAAAACTTAATTATCTTCATAGCTTTTGTTTTGCTTAAATAACAAATGAAAAAAAATCTACCTACTTAACCTAACACATTCAAGGTGCTAAGCTTGCTGTAGAGTGTCAATTAAAATGAAGCAGACTTCCGAGGTATCTTATAAGAAAAGAAAATTTAGTGTACATCAGTGTTGTGCCATTGTGGCAAGCAAAAATCCCTGTAAAACATTATAAAATCTAATTTCAAAGATTTCTTAGAAAAATATTGGCATGAGTCAGTTCCTTCAGAATCTACACTTTGGAAGGACCATGTGCGGCCTACATATGAAGACACATCCCAGGATACAAAAGAGTCGAGGAGATTTCCATTTATGGAGGTCTGTAGAGGAAAATAACCGAGTCTTGGTCGGTACATAGCACACGTAATTGCTGGCAAACTGGACCCTGATGCACCATCTAGAGTTTATCTAATCTACAAAAAACAGTAACGACATGACTCTTCATTAACAGTGGATTAAGATTGAGTCCCATGTTCACCGAGAATAAAGAACAGAATCTGCTTGAATGGTGCAACAATTCACTCGCTGTATGTTGACCCATGATGCATTGCAACAGTAAATTAAAACAGCCGATTATAAACATTTTATTTCCTAGTTGATAAACATATATTTTAGATCATTTTCCCGATGTATGTTTTCAAACTATAACGCTGTGTCGTGACCCAATCCAATACATCAATACATACACAAACAGATTATTTCAAATCAAAAACTTAGATAAATTATGTTAATAATTTACTGTGTGACCAACCATAGGAAAAATCGTTGAAAATGTCAAAATTTGTGCCAAGCACGGATAAGATGCTCACAATCCTCTTATGTTTGATGTTTTTTAATTAGAATTAAAATAATATGAAGGAGATGTGTTATTTTTAAGTTTTTGCCTATTTAATTAAATATGAATTATTTTTGGTTTTATCAAACACAATATTGGCATCTAAAACTGAACTTTTTAAGAACTAAAAATCCCTCACTATATTGTCAGAGGTAGATGCAGAATAACTTTCTTTGATGAAAAAAAACAACCTAAAGTAGAAAAACATTTTGAAAATAAAATTCAAAATGTCACAAGAAAGAGATGAAAATGTCAAACTGATTTAAAAATAGGCTTATCGATAAAATAGAGGCATTGAACATTTTGAGCTCACTGATGAACCATTTTTAGTTTACTATGAGTTAAATAAAACATTTTTACCATACATGTAAATTTTTTGAGATGAATAGTTTAAACATATTATGTTATTTATTTTTGTTATTCCTGTATCATTATTGTTTTAACAGCAGTATTAGTTTAATACTCTGAAATCAATTTATTTACTTTTAGTCATGTAAGTGTATTTATTAAATATACAGTATTATTATTTTATTTATTATTATTATATATATAGCACCGCGTCTTACTACCCGTTCGGGTTATACGCACTTACGCTAATGTGTAATGGTAGGGTGATAGTGATATGAAATGGAGGACCTACAGTTTAACGTGGAATCCGAACCACGGTGGAGGCCTGGCATTCCACACATTCACAAGATGTCTTGTCAGAGGTGAAGGAAGGGTTTGGAAATAAGATAAATCTGTGCCGGGACCGAGGATTGAACCCTGGCTGCCAGCACAGAAGTCTGACACCTTACCCCTAGACCACCAGGTCACCAAATATATAGTACATAGCCCTATTGTACACATCTAATTTTATTTGTGTTTTATTTTGGGTAGGTTAAAGTTTTAATTTTTGAGCAAACTGTACAGAAAGCTGTGTATTCATTAATTACTCATTATCATTCTTATAAATACTGTACAGTGCAGTAATATGACCTATGCACAGTTTAGGGATTCATTAAGAATAAAATAATAAAATGTGTAAAAACATAATTTAAAAAGTATTTTTCCAAATAATGGACTTTTTTTTCATTCTCGGAAGTTGTCCAAAATAAAGATTTCAAACTGCATCTCAGAGAGAATCTAACACCCATTAGATTTTTTCTTAACCACTTTATGCTACAAAATTAAAATAACTTCCATTGTGATCTATTATTTAGGGACAGCTAATAAAGATATACCTGCTCCATCATCTTAACCACACCGGCTGACTTGAACACTTCTTTGGCGGCAAACAGAGCGTCAGAGCCATGCGCAGTGTAGTAGTCCCCTCGATTGAACAAACGAACTGTTGTTGATGGTTTCTGAAACAATCCCCCAGGAGCTAATTTATATATATAAAATAAAATATGTTCTTGTTATTTGTAACAACGATACATGAGCTGTATTGAAAGAGTATTTTATACATATAATTAGAGTAATTCACATTGAATTCACCCTAAAGTGTGTTAAAGACTGAGAATTCCAGATCTGGCATTTTTCCACAGGGAAGTAGAGGTTGCACATGGCCCAAATGGGCAGTAAAATGCTTTGCACTCTCCCCCCCTCTGCCCTTATGGCATATTTGACTGTGAGAGATATAGTATCTAGTTCAGTCGCCTGTGTGTGTAGGACTTTAGTCGCTCCGTGTGTGTAGGACTTTAGCGCTCCGGTGTGTAGACTTTAGCCGCTCGTGTGTGCGGGACTTTAGCCGCTCCGTGTGTGCAGGGACTTTAGCCGCTCCGTGTGTGCAGGGACTTTACCGCTCCGTGTGTGCAGGACTTTAAGCCGCTCCGTGTGTGCAGGACTTTAACCGCTCCGTGTGTGCAGGACTTTAGCCGCTCCGTGTGTGCAGGACTTTAGCCGCTCTGTGTGTGCAGGACTTAGCCGCTCTGTGTGTGCAGGACTTTAGCCGCTCTGTGTGTGCAGGACTTTAGTCCCGCTGTGTGTGCAGGACTTTAGCCGCTCTGTGTGTGCAGGACTTTAGCCGCTCTGTGTGTGCAGGACTTTAGCCGCTCTGTGTGTGCAGGACTTTAGCCGCTCTGTGTTGCAGGACTTTAGCCGCCTGTGTGTGCAGGACTTCTAGCCGTTGTTGTGCAGGACTTCAGTCACCAGTGTTGCAGGACTTTAGCCGCTCGTGTGTGCAGGACTTTAGCCGCTCTGTGTGTGCAGGACTTCAGTCGCCTGTGTGTGAGGACTTCAGTCGCCATGTATGTAGGACTTCAGTGCCAGTGTATGTAGGACTTCAGTCGCCTGTGTGTGTAGGACTTCAGTCGCCAGTGTGTGTAGGACTTCAGTCGCCAGTGTTGTAGGACTTCAGTCGCCGTGTGTGTAGGACTTCAGTCGCCTGTGTGTGTAGGACTTCAGTCGCCATGTGTTGTAGGACTTCAGTCGCCTGTGTGTAGGCTTACAGCTCTGTGTGTGTAGGACTTCAGTCGCCTGTGTGTGTAGGACTTCAGTCGCCTGTGTTGTAGGACCTAGTCCAGAATGTTACCCAGGTATATGTAGGAGGTTGTCTACATATCATACTCGCAATTAAATTATTTTATAATATTGATTATGAATTGTGAATTTAAACCTAACTCAAGCCTAGTAACGAGACCACCCCTTGTTGAAAACTTGACATTGGCCTAACCTAAACAGTATCATTTCAATTTTTGAACTTCCTAAATATTATGTATTTTAGTGCCCCCTTTTCAACAATCCAATTTTTATAGAAATGGATTTTAGATGATACAAACTTTCTTTGTGTGATCTACATTGAAGACATTTTAATTTCTTATTTTATAGGTAGGTAATGATAATATATATTGATTATAGCAGCTGCAGATAACATGACTTGATGTATAAATAAATGAAAGGAGGTCTAATCACATTTCTTCCTGTCAAATAAGGCCCTTATTATGAAAAATGAGTTGTATATTACATGTTAATGGGTGTATTTTTGTCCCTGAATTGTAGAGTAAAATATTTATCTGCTACACAAAATTTTTCAAACATCATAAACTCTTCTTTATGAAAATATTACATCACTGCCTTCATTGTATTTATATCCTCAGGTGAATCAACATTTTCAAATAGAGATTAATTGATATTATTATTATGTATGATTAGCAATTTTTTTTAGGAACCTATGTGAAGAAATCCAACTCGTTCGAAAAATAATTTGACCCATATTAGTATTTTTAATTTAGATGTGAACTTCAAAACAATAAAAACGGTGCATCTATATATTATTTCATGGACCTCTTGACGCTTGTTTTTTTTATTTTTTAGAAGTAAGATTTGACTTGTTATCAACAGCCTGGCCTACTTGAATTCAACGTCACAAAGAGAACTTTGACCTGAAATATAGACACTTACTCAACACAAGTAGTTCACTATCGAATTATTGTTATGTGATTTTTGGCTAACTTCAGACATGTATTCCAAAATAATGTCCAACTCAAACTTTTTTTTTTAAAATTGAGTGAAGGGAATGCCAGGTCTCCACCGTGGTTCGGATTCCACGTTAAACTGTAGGTCCTTCATTTCATCTCACAATCATCCTACCATTACATATTAGCGTAAGTGCGTATAACCCGAACGGGTAGTAAGACGCGGTGCTAATAATAATAATTGAGTGAAACACTAAATAATAGTGTGTTTATGTGGATATTTGATAATAAAATAAAAATCTATAAATTAATTTAAATATTTCTAAGTGTATAATCAGGTTATCAAAATTTGACTGAAGAGGAGAGAGAGTTAGTAAGAAGAGGAAGAGAGAGAGAGAGAGAGAGAGAGAGAAGAGAGAGAGAGAGACAGAGAGAGAGAGACGAGAGAGGAGAGAGAGGGAGAGAGGAGGAGGAAGAGAGAGGACAAAGAGAGAGAGAAGAGAGGATTGTGGCCAAGATGTGTACGAACATAAACTCAATTCATTTTTGGTAATATTTGTTATTTGTTTGTTCATGAAACATATAATTCTCATCCAAAATGTGGCCAAATAAAAAACAAGTCAATTTTGTTAATGTTTGGATTGTAAAATACAAGAAGCATTGAGCCATGCTTCTTTATTATTGTCTAAATGGTCACTACATTAAAAAACAAAATAAATGAAAGAGGATATACATTTTTTGGAGGATGTGAAAAGGTGTTCAAGTTTAGTTCAGGGATAAAAACAAATTAATTATTTTCAATAGATTTGTTTGTCAAATTAGGTAAATACATAAATGCTTTTTCTTAAGTGCAATCAAATTTGACAGTTATATTCTTTATTATTTTTTTAGCATAAATTATAAAAACCTTTGTTTCTTGTTTTTAAAATGTAAGGTTAAGCGCTTAGCCTAAAGAGATATTTCAAATAATTCTTTGGAACAGGAGCAAGGTTATATTTTGTGCACTTGGTGGCTTCATGTTTGATGTGAACAATTGTGTTACAAAATTACACCTGGACATGACTGCATCAAAGGCAAAGGTCATTCCAATTTCTATGTGTAGTTTTCAAATAAAATTGTAATATGATTTGTGAACAAGATATTAAACGAACCAAATAAATATTTTAATTCAAAGTGGTTTTTTTTTGTTGTTTTATATTTGTATGCACCTTAACCCAAACAGTAAGAAGCAATACCAACCAAACATATTAAATCATAATAGTTAAATCCTAAAATATCTGCCAGAGGTTAAGCAGGAACAAGATGAGGCAAGAGGAAAATACTACAACATTTCCAAGAATATGGAGGAGAAGGGGAGGGGAAATACATAATCTTTAGTGCAGTGGCTGAATTGAACCCTGACCTCCTGCGTCAATACAACCAACATTTAATTCTGGGTGATTACAACAAATAGCACAGTGTTTATGACTGAGCAATTAAAATAAAAAATACTAAACTAATGAGTCTTATAAAAGATTATCAACACCAGGAGTCAGATCAAACATTCCTTAGAAATTATTTTGCAAAGTTAATAAGCCTAATAACCTTTAAGATTCAGATGGAAACCTACTACATAAGAATGATAAAGTTGTATAGCCTATTTCTCAGAAACTATATAATACCAACTTGCGAGTTTTTATTGTATTGAGCTTGCAAATTTAATATGAAATATATTAATAAAAAAAGTTACAAGATGATATCGTATTTACTTTGGTACAATTAGATATAATTTTGATTAGATTAAAATTTAATAAAACACAAAATACCAGAATAAAGTTTTGAAGTTATCATATTGTTCTAGAGAATATAATAATGTTATAACATGCATAGCGAATATTTACAGTACAATAATTTAAACAAAATTGGGTATTTTTAAATTAAATGTCTAAACTGTTGAAAAAGGTTCAGTAGTTTCCTGCTAGATGGGTCTGTCATTTGAAGCACCTCTCCCTCTCCTCCCCAAGCCCCGTTTTGGCATTATCTATCTTTCCATCTCTTTTATAAGCCCCGCTACTCCTCCTTCCCTCATCCCATTTTGTGTGTCCAAGGTTGATTATGGGTTTACTTGAGCTCAACTAATGTGTACAATATAGAAGAAGAGTTAACTAAAATGATATGATATTGAAGATGCTCTTGTTTTGATATAGTGTAGAGAATAAATCATTTTCTCAGCTTTCATGATCAAATTCCCTGACTATTCCAGGTTTTCCCTGTCTGTGGCCACCCTGATATTTTACTGTCCATCTTGGGGATTCCTAGAGTTGAACAATAACGATAGTTAACACAATGTTGGTGCGTGATACAGTTGAACTAGCAGATGTGAGAGTTTGACACTAGCTTGCTGATGCCCTTCTAGAGTTCACAGTAACAGAGGTCAGTTTAGTTTCTCATCACTGAATTGTTTATCATACTGGGAAATGTGCGTCTTTCTTTTAGACTTGCTATTTACACTGGGGTCATAGCTTGAATGTTGGAAAAGATAAACTCCACATGTTTAAAGGTATAGTTAAATATAGTAGAATGATTTAAGGATAATCTTTTTATATAACAACTATTTTTATTTTATTTTTTCACTCACTTGCACAATTCTTTAACAAACGTATATGCTTTGGGTATATAAAGAGAGATACAGTTTATGTATGTTATTTGTATGCTGTCTGGGTAAACTTTATTTTAATTCTTGTGAGCAGCTTATACACTTGACTGAGCAATGCCCCAAAGATATATATTTTATATAATTATTATGAGGGGGTTGGGTGGGGCTAATGCTCTGGATCCGGTCATTTGACTTCCGACTTTCTGCTCTCCTGGCTTATGGAGGAATTCATTTCTGACTTGGAGACACCATTAAGGTGAATTCCATTATTCCCAGATGGTAGGATGATAC
This sequence comes from Timema cristinae, assembly GCA_039000515.1. Lineage (NCBI taxonomy): Eukaryota > Metazoa > Arthropoda > Insecta > Phasmatodea > Timematidae > Timema > Timema cristinae. Next base: position 3,698,161 of record JBCFYV010000001.1, read on the forward strand.
ATGAGAATGGTGATGGTGGAAAACATAGAGGACCTACAGTTTAACGTGGGTTCCGAAACACGGTGGGGGCCTAGCATTCCACATGTCTACAAAGCATGAAGGCACACACTTTCCCAGAGGTGAAGGAAGGGTTTGGTAATCATATCAATCTTTGCCGGGAACGGGGTTTGAACCCCGGACCCATGACATGGAAGTCTGACACCTTAATCCTAGACCGCCAGGTCCCCATATTATTATTATGTGTGTTGTGATTTAATGAGTTGACGATACTGAATTGGGCATGTATTATAAAATACCCATTTATACCAAATACTATTATATTCTGAAGTTATAGCCATGCATAAATAACATGGACAGTCAGGAACAGTACCTTGTCATGTTTAAAATGTATACTATAGACAGTTGACTTAGAACTTGTGATTAAAACTGTACTAACAATGATAGACTTAGAACTTAAGGGGTGCAAAAGGAACCTTAATGTGCCCTCTACATTTCATCGTGTAGAGGGTTTATAAATGTGCAAATATGGTGTGGTTTTGAAGTTTGGGGTTTGAAGAGTTGGTAGTGAGGTAGTGTGAGTTGCAGGATGGAGGGCAACATTAGATGGGTATTGGGAGTTAGATGCTCAAATAATGTGGGTAGAAACCTAGTGGTAGCAAGTGGAGTAGAGTGTGTTGGTAGAATGGCAAGACTAAGGTAGAGGCAAGCTCTTGTGATTAAGGGGCTAATAGAGTGTTGATCTTGAGTACTTACTAACTGGATAGTGGGCAGGGTATATAGAGCAATGGGTAAGAGGTGTGTTTCTCATTTGTGGTAGTGGATAGGGTTGTTATATAAGAACAAAGTGAAAGTTTTCATTTCTTTGTAGTGTCAAACACTATTCTTCCTCTTATACAATCCAATCACTTGTCCATGTAATGGGAAATGGGCAACGTCATGAAGTACGAGATTGCATGATGGAGGGCCAAGTATAGTGGGGACTATGTGTACCCCAAGACAGATACAGAAGCTGTGAAGGCCTTACATGAACCTTGTAAAGTGGAAGCTGACGGGCTCTGGAGAAGCCACGATGGAACTAGTAAGCCAGTAGCGAATAGTAAAAATGCTTTCAACAGAAGAAAAAAGCTCAGAAAAGCTAGCTCTAAAGGATACAGACCCAGTAAAGGAAAAGGACTGAGGATAGGAACAATGAATGTATACAAATTGATGAGGAAAGTATAAGAGATTGTAGGTCTCATGGAGAGGAGAAGGAATTATGGATCTGAGGAAAGGATTCAGGGTGTACTGGATTGGAAATGAAGGAAGAAGAAATGGAGTGGAAGTGATGGTGAGGCAAGCACTAAGGGAGGAAGTAAAGGGATCAGTGATAGAATATTGAAGTTAAAAATAGGAGTGAAGGGTGCAAGTATGGAAATAGTGCAGATGTATGCCCCACAGGTGGGTTGTACCTCTAAGGAAAAGGACAAGTTTGAGGAAGAGGGGATGATTGTCTCTAGATTTAAAAAAGGGGATAGGAAGAAGTGTGGTAATTATAGGTGAGTGACACTTATGTGCCATTGAGCAAAGGTATATGAGGACGTGCTAAAGAAGAAAGTCAGAAGGGTAGTGGAAGGAGAATTTAGGGAGGAGCAGTATGGCTTCAGATCAGGCAGGTCCTAAGTAGACCTAATATTCGCTATGAGGCAGTTGAAGGAACACCATTATAAGTTCAGGAAGGATCTGTTGATGGCGTTTCTGGACATGGAAAGAGCTTATGACAGTGTGCGCAGAAATAAGATGTGGGAAACATTGAAAAATAAAGGGATGAAATATGGAAGTGGGAGGGGAGCGGATGGAATGATGATTTGAGTTGAGGAATGGCTTGAAACAGGGAAGCGAGCTCTCACCATTGTTATTCGTGGTAGTAATGGATGTAATGATGAGAGCGGTGGTAGGACAAGTGAGGGAAGGAAACATGAAATCAATGGTGTTTGTGTATGACCTGATGGTACGGGGAAACAAGGAGCTAGGAGTGCAGGAACAGTTGGGATGTATGGAATGAGGTGTTAAGAAGAGCAAATTGGTGATTTAGAGCATGGAAGAAAAATAGGGGAGTAACATCAAGAAGAGAGCAACTTAAGAAAGTGGAAAGAATCAAGTACTTGGAAGGTGGGGTAGAGGAAAGAGGTGGAAACAAGAGAGAAAGTGCACAGGCTTAACTGATTGCCAGGCCTCCACCGTGGGCAAGCGGAGGCCTTTTACAAAAGAGTCAGAAGTCTGACCTGGAGTAAAGATGAGTCACAGAAGTGCAAAGGAGTGATGTACTATGTCCCAATAATGCAGTATGCACCAGAAGCATGGGGGATGAAGGAAAGGGATAAAAGCAGCATATACAGGCTAGGAGTGACAAGGATGGACAGGGTGAGGAATTAAATGGTGTGTGAGAGAGAAATAGAAACCCCCGCAGAATAGGATAAAGAAGGCGAGAGAGAGGTGGTATGGATATGTGAAGAGGATGGAAGAGGGGAGGACTACAAGGAGGATGCTAGAAATGGAGGTGGAGGGCAGGAGGCTAAGAGGAAGACCCAGGGAAAGGAGAATAAAGGAAGTGCGAAGGAGTGTGGAGAAAAGTAGAGTGGATTGGGGTGGTGTGGAGGGAGGATAAAAGAAAATAGATAGGTTTAGGTTCAAGACAGACCCGCTAGTGGCAGGAAACTGTGCATGATGATGATACAGTTTTAATAAACCTTTCATAGTTAATGTGCAAAGAAGGATAGTAGGGTATGATAATAAATGGGACTGCAAAGATGAACTAAATTGAATCAAATATTTACTAAAATGAAGGTTCAATTTTAAATTGAAGAAATTATACATATTGTGTAAAAGAAATTGGTTGATGGAGTGTTATCATAATCCACAAAAGGAATAAATTAACAACTTTATGTGCAAGTACAAGATTTTTTTAATTGTATGCAATAGGCTGGGTTGATAAGAAAATGAAAATACTCCTTTATGTGTAAGCTAAGTAGTTTTTGGAACATTATCAGTATGTCTAAATATTTCTGTATATATTCTAAAGTTAGGCAATTAGTTTCAAATTTGATATTTAAAATTTACTAATGATGTATTTATGAATCATTAATTTAAACTCCCAAGATGTAAGAGGTTGGTGTAAAAAACACCAAACACAAAAACTGATTACAGGAAAATTCAAGCAATATCTTTTCAAAATGTATTTATAAATGTATTCTTAAAAGTAAATACTATCAGAAAATGGTACCTATACTCTGATTTTGGTTGGAAGAACAGTAGAGAAAATTCAAACATATTTCTTTGCGGCCAACTTTGACAACTTTTTACTATTATATTCATATCATTATATAGGTATTGATATCTGTAAAAAGAGGAAGCTAAAAATAAAATGACTTGATGTATAAATACATTACAAATGTTTTATTGACTTTAGTAACTAACATCTACTGTTCTTCCTACCAAAATCATACTATATCAATAGGAGTGTAGCGTTGGGGTAGACTATAAGACTAAGTCTACCTAAACATTCTACCACTGAGAAAAAAAAAGCATATGTTTATATGCTATTGTAAGTTTAAACCTAGTGCTCAAACTGATAAATACTTCTTACACTGGAAAATATTATTTTTCTCTTTCATTCCCCCTTATAAATTCCACCAGACTTGGTTTTTTAAGTTGCCTCACATTTTTTAACATTCCCCCTCTTATTTCATTATTACAGCGGCATGACCGTTGCCTCGAGAATAAGCTAGTCTCAAACAGTCACCAAATTTAATTTAATTTGTTTTTGTTTGCATTTTAAACTAATTAGCACAAAGTTATAACAAATGAAGAGGGTGTTTTGACAGGAGAGGAAGGGTATAAGTTTGAACGGGTGGAGGGGAGCGAGAATTGCTGCTTAGGAAAGGGTTTTTACAAAAATAGATTAGCTATGGAACTATTTACCCTGCTACCCCAGATTAGAATGTTTTTTTAATTTAAAAATTCAAAATAAAATACAACAAAATTAAATAAATACTCAATAAAGTAATTTATTAAATCACAATATAACTTTTTAATAACAGACCAAGCGTAATAACTATTTTATCTATTAGGAATGATATTTTAAAAATTGAAAAATGACACCTGGACATGAGAATCAAACTCGGGACCTTTGGCTTAGTACACTGATGCTTTACCACTGAGCTATCCAAGAATCATCCTGTGTCCAGGATCATTCTTCACTCATATTTTAAGGCAGAGTCTATGATGGACGTGCGGAAATCGTCGGCTACAAATGTGTGATTTTATTAAGATCACGAGGTATCAGATAACGCAGCCACCTTCAACTCGGTAGTTGGCTTTTTTCTGACACTTGTACAATTATTATAACTGTAATAATTGTAGGTAACATTTTTCAATCTTCAGAATATGATATTTACAGTAGCCCCACAACTTCTTTGGTGCTGACTGACAGCTCACAGCTGACTTCTGACAGTCAACATTTAGATATATACCTAAATTTTGACCGTCAGAAGTGACAGCTGCTAAATAAATGGTTTTGCAGATCATATGGTTCGGAGTAGGGATACATAATTTGGTCTGTTAACTTTTCCAAGCTTTTAGCGGTCAGTCAGCACCAAATAAGCCATGGGGCTACTGTAGATGGGGTAAATCCGCACTAAATGCATATATAATAGCTTTGTCTATTTGATTCTTACTAGGAATGAGTTTTAAACAACCCAACTAGATATTTTCTAAATGCTAGTATCTGGGTGATTTTCCCTCTTTAACAAGTTAGTGCATTTTTTTGAGTCATTGTTATTTATATTTAGTATATAACATTATTGAATTAATCGCCCCGCGATGGACGCCATTTATAACATTATGCTATTTTGTTGATGATAATTGCCCCGTGTTTGGGCGGTAATTGTACCATTGAAATAATACACAATCATTAGGTTAGATGTGATTTTATTTTAATATCACTATTGTCTTGATCGTAAAACTGATCATGTCGTTAACAATTTCGAGACGCCACTAATAAATAACACGACCGTACGTATCGAAGGCTGGAGTGACAGACACAGTCACAGTGAGGGTGCTAGTGTCAGGGCTAGTGAGCCAGTGCACATTTATTTCACCACGCCTAGTATAAAACTCGCTTCGAAAGAACTTTCTAGAAGGTGGTGTTAAATTAAAAAAAAAAAAAATCTCGATGGCAGTAGAAAGTTCGAGAGCCGGAAGCTGCCTCAAATTACCTTTTAAAATTTCTATTCGATCTTTCCAGAACAGGAAGTTATTATTTATTAAAAATCTTAAATTGTCATATTGACTCAACTAACGTCACATGCTCTGACGTCACTTCTCAGTGGCTCGTGCCTTCTTATAAGAAGAAGTGCTTTAAGCGCCATGTAATATATTATAAAGTCCAAACATTAAAATACCCCCCAAAGTGTATCTGAAAGTAGATACTAGTCGTATACTTTTTGATACGCATTGCATGATGATCATTTGCAACATGATCATTTTTCGCACACCCTGTATAAAGTTTCATAAATTACAATATTTTGGAACACCCTGTAAAGTATTATTCTTAAATGATAATGTTTGAAGTGGTGATCTCTTATTTAAGTTACATAGAGTTCTTTTACAAAGAAGTTGAAGTTATATAAATCAAACATTAAAATATAAAATGTCAAGTATAATTGTATTTAACTGAAATAAAATAATCTAGGTTTATTACCTTAAGAAAATTGAATTTAATTGTTACTAATCAAAGTGTCTTATTTATTGTTAAAAAACATTTCATATTTTTCAATGTCTTATGTTTTGTTCTAATTTATAAAATCTTCTTTAATTATTCGTTGCACTTTATTTATTTACATGATCCTTCACGGATCCACTTTTGTGATTATTTTTAACACACTTAATAAACACTCTTAACCATATATGTTACACATACTCTTAAAAGCCTCATGGCCAAACTTGCTACATGAGCCATCACTTAAAATACATTTACTGAATAATTAGTTTAAAGACACAAAAGAAAATTTACAAAATACACCCAATTAATTAGAAAAAATATAATTACATTGTTTCAGGCAGAAAAAAAAAACACATCTGAATTACCTTACCAAAATTTTTATTCATCAGTATACTTAACCTAAAAAAATTAATCTAAAATAGGTTTATATATAGAAGACCATCTTGGATTATAAAGTTCGTTGAAATCCTATGTCTTACTACATGTGAAATATTTAAAATTAATTTCCCCTTTTTAATTGAATAATTAATTTCTCATTAGCGAAAAATCTTTAACTGTATCTGTCTCTATAAATTACAACCTTTAGAATGTTGCCCATTTGCCTTAGGCATTAAAAAGATGAAATTATAATAAAAATCTGTTATAGATCACAGAATACCCTTTTAAACTTCTTCATAATCTCCTCAAGATCTTTAAATTTTAATCCAGAATCAACCATTATAGCATATTTTTAGTGGAAAGCTTAGGCCTTTGCCTCATTTATTGGTACTGATTCTTTATAGGCTGCGTTGTGCTAGCTCTATGTTTGTGAATACCTGCTATCTGATCTTTGGTGGTCCCTTGACTCACCAGAAAATGAAGTTATTAATCATGGCTTGCCCGTAGCTAAGCCCATGCCTTCAAAAACCTTAACTCTTCACTCAATAAACCTTATCTCCTCAACGCAGCTAGATGCCCTCGGCCCATCCTTAATCTTCATTACGACGATTTAACAACAGAAGTCATGGCTTGCCCATAGCTAAGTCATGTCTGCATGTAGCTTAACTCCTCAACCTCAACCAAAACACCTTAACTCGGACATATGAAAAAAAATGCTTTTAAACAAAACTCAACTGGCCTCTCCCTTCCACACATCTTAACTTACTGTAATAAGCCCTCAAGTGCATATCTAAATTAATTTCTCTAGATATCTTAGATCTTACTCTTCAGCTCATCAGCCTCATTCTGTGATTCCTTTAATGTTTTTTTATCAATACCTTCTTAAACTTTATAAAATTTAATCAATTAAGTTTAAAATGACCCCCCACATAAATATTAAAATCCTTATCTTAAAAACCTTAAATTGTCATATTGACTCAACTAACGTCACACACTGTGCCTTCTTAGAAGAAGAAGTGCTTTAAGCGCCACGTAATATATTATAAAGTTCAAATAAAATTAAATACGTTTATAAAATTAGGACGATATTATTGTCAATGCTTTCACATATTCTTTAGGGGCAAGTAAGTAACATTACAAGTTTATACTCTGAATACATTGATTTAAGGAATGTGTTTGTTCAAATTATTTTACAGCTATATAGTTCCAATAAAGTTTCAAAATGGAGTGAGAATAACTTTTATTATTATTCTTAGAAATGAATTTAAAACTTTGTCCTAATGTGTGATAAAAAATCAGGGATTAATGTATATGTAAAGAGAACTCTTGGCTAGAACGGTTATAGTAGGAGCAGCTTTATCTAGCATTTCAGTCTTTCCTTTTTGTTTGAATGTTAGCTATACCATAGGATAAAAGCTTGATAAATGTTTATAAAAAAATTACCAACACACACAAAGAAACAGTTATAAAGTAGGCCAAAACACTATTTAATATTAGGTGCAATGTTGTTTATTATAACTTCTGAAATTTTCTACACCTACTATTAAGATATGTTATATCATATTGACAAGGCCATAGCCAGGGGGGAGTGGGGGTTTAACCCCCCTCCTTCCAAATATTATGAACAAAATATATATGGCTTGATTTATGGTTCAAACAATATCAAAATTAAGATACAAGTACAAATTAAGGGGCTGTGTTACCATAAAAAGAACTTCAGATAGCTAAGGGCCATTGTTGCCATAAAAAAAACCACTTCAGATAGCTTCTAGAACTGTTTATCATTTATAATTTTTTCTAGTTATCAGTAATTGGGGGATCTGTTCACCAACTCCCCCTGAAATTATTGGCTGGCTACGGCCTTGAAGGTATTGCTCTAAAACCAGCTGTAAAGTTTCCTTTCTTAATGGAAAATCACGTGGAAGGCCTCACATCATAAAGAAGAGCGGCTGTTTCTAAGTGAGGTAAAATATCAGTTATTGAATGTGTGAGCAGAGTTGACAGAAAGAGGAAACCACACGAGATAGCAATATCCGTTGTCTGGATATTGGAAGGTGCCTGATAACCATTTCCTTTGCTGAAACGTTTGCAGTGAAAATCAGGACTGCACAAGTTTCAGATTTAGTGTGTTAAGTTTATTACATTAGTATATAACAAGGCTGGCCAATTAATTAGAACAAGATAATTCATGAATATGGTGGCCAAAGTGGTAATTTACGTGATAAATTTCTAGTGAAGTTCCCAAATAAGATTTGACCATAAATAATCCGTAGAGCTCTAATAACTATCACTGCTAAAATTTAGAAATGTATATTTATTATATTAAGTAATTTATATTGAATTTTCCCCAGGAAATTAGGATAAGTTTGTATTTATTGAATACTCAAAAATCACTCATACCCCACTTTACAAAGACACCAATTACACACAAAGACCAAAGTGGAAACACTAAAAGAGCATTTGATGGCTTGGACTCTACTTTAGTGCTGAATTTCAGGAGCTTGCAATGGTAATGTCAGATGTGTCTAAAAAACATTGCCTATTACATCAAATAAATAAAAACTATTTTTTGAAAATTAAAGGCAATTAGGTCGGGTACCCTCCAATTATTTCCTGCTGCGTAGTATGTCATCAAAAATTCAAAAAAATGTATATTTTCTGAGATACGAGGGCTTTAATAGGTAGCAATGCAGGGATGTTGTGAATATGCAACTGCGCCAGTAATGATGTCATACGTCTGGTTCATTACCACTGTATGTTTACACTGTATAGTCCGTGCAAGTTCTATCACGTGTCTGAAAGTTCTAGCCAGTTACTTTAGTTTGCTGTAGTTATTCACGTGCGGTCGCTATTATAAATAAAAATACGAGTTGAAGGAAGTAACTTAAGGAAGAAAAGTCTTTTACAGCTTTTATTTTGTGATCGTTTAACATTCATGTAATTTTCTTTTTTTCTAAATAAAATGGATTTTTTTTAAATATTGCTTCAATAATAATATTATGTATCAAAGTATGTATTTTTGATTATTATTTAGAAGATTATAGCATGTTGCAAATCTGCAACGGTGCCAGTCCTAGTGTTATATTTTTAGTGCCAGTTCCTAAAGGTTAACCATTGTGGATTGTTCAAAAAGTATTGGGCCGCTGGTATACATCAGTAATTTTATTCAAAGTTGATGGGTTGTTAGGAAACAGCGTGTAGCATTTAAGTGCAGAGTTTGGGAAAGGCCCCTCATAAAATTAATTACTTTAATCACCAAGATTTTTTTTTATAATATCAATACTACAGCCATTATCGCTATAGCATAATTATGTATTGCCAGTCGATGAAAGGTTAAAAGGTTCTATGGATAAAGTTTATTTTTAATGTTTGGCAGTATTGTTTTTTGTTTATCTGTTGTGTGTGATGCGAGTGTTGAAGCAATCAAAGTCCGCCAATCTCACCACACCGGGTTGGTTGAGCTATCTAACACCACTGGTTTCCTGGAACTGTTCAAAGGGAAGTGGTTGCAGATTTCCAAATAGTGAGAGGCAGAGCTCAGAGTTATAAACATCTGCAGAGGTGAGTTTAAAACTTTGGACTCATTTCATTCTTTTTAAAAAAAATTAAAGAAACATATTAAAGATTGTATTTTAATATTTAAAGATAGAAAAAATGACAAAACATATTTGTAAAATAATGTTTTCAGTCATGTGAGAAAAATAAAATTATAAATAATCTTAACAAGGTATGGGTCGAATCTACATTTATCAAATGTGAATCTCGAATACGAGTCTTCATTTCACCTTCCAGAGTTGCCACAATAGTTATTACAAATTCCCAGTTTTTCTCCGCGAGTTATCCAGAAAGAATTCACATTTTTCTAGACACTTTTGAGCAAGGGTCAGCAACAGGTCAATCTCACAACAAATTGTTGGTCGATCGCACAAGAAAATTATATCGTCATGAATAGGTAAGCTTACCTTGCATTGTTCCACTATGGTAGAGCTTATATGTTAGGACCATAGTGCAATCCTCCATGAAGGTAAGACTGCTGCCTTTCATGGTAAACAGAGTGTGTATTTTATTTTATTTGTGTACTTTCTATATAAAGGTAGGGACAAAAGAATTGGAGGAAATATTGAATTTAAGTAATAAATACAGGCTGTATAGAAAAAAAAAAGAGAGAGCGTTAAAAGTAGAGTGAGGAAACGAAGGGTGATAACATGAACTTTGATAACTGTAAAGGTTGATTGGGGCCCAAAAAGGGCAGCCGACCCCTGCTTTAGAGAGTAGTATAGATGTAAGATATTTTGTTTATTCTTAAAATTGTTTATTGTGAAGTCCTATGCTATCGCCTATTGGCATTTAGAAACAATTTATTTGACTTTGATAGAGGAATGTATGCACTGTCCCAGAACCCTGTGTTTAGAGGAGAAAAGAAAGGGAAGTGGGAGGAATATGGATTCAACTCACCATGAGTATACATTTTATTCAGTTTTTTTTTTTTTTTTTTACAAATAACTACTATTTAAAGGTTGCAGCTAAATGTCTCAGATTCATAAATAATCCTTTCCTAGTAAATGGCGACACTTCCTACGAGTCTCATATCTGGATCTAAAACTTATAGGAAACATCAACATGGTTAATCCCTTTGTTGGTGATATTTTATTTTAAATCTCAATTAAGTTAATTTTAATTCTTAAGTGTTTATATACAATTCAAATAGTAACTAAATCTTGACATTCTTGGTTTTAGTGCAAATAATGAAATTAATACATTCATCTAGCTAAGTATAGTATATTATTGGCCTGGTTGTTAAGTTGGTATTATAATTATGCTGCTCCAATCCAGTTAAACAGATCCAAAACAAATTCTAATTAAATCATGAATTTAAAATATTTTTCAAATCCTCGAAAATTGGATACATATTGGGACCCGAGGGTTAGAAAATTCAATTTGGACATTTCAATAAAAACAAACTTTTTTATATTATGCACATTTTTAGGTATATCCATATGGACTAATCACATTTAATTACACTAGGGGTAAAGGATTAAGGAAGGTAGAATTAAGAATAAATGTAACCAAATTTACAAATCATGAGAGTGGGAAAATATTTATAAAAATATGCCCTCATTACACCTGACAGGAATTCAAACCCTGATGTCTCCATCAGTGGCACTTCAGTCTAATGTGAGAGTGATCCTTAGACAATTAGACCACCAATTCAGGTAAATGACAAACTATTGTTGAGCCGTATTAAGCTTTCATAATAAGTGGTCAAACTATTATTAGCTTTAACGGATTTATTTAACATTAAGAAATGATTAAATTGATTATTGTACTTTTTTTAATACAATGGTACATCTTCTTTAATAGGATGTTATGGCTAATATATAATATCTAGGAGTAAAATACCCTAAAGACAAGGCTATATAGTCCCTAAAGACAAGGCTATATAGTCCCTAAAGACAAGGCTATATAGTCCCTAAAGACAAGGCTATATAGTCCCTAAAGACAAGGCTATATAGTCCCTAAAGACAAGGCTATATAGTCCCTAGAGACAAGGCTATATAGTCCCTAAGGACAAGGCTATATAGTCCCTAAAGACAAGGCTATATAGTCCCTAGAGACAAGGCTATATAGTCCCTAAGGACAAGGCAATATAGTCTCTAAAGACAAGGCTATATAGTCCCTAAGGACTAGGCTATATAGTCCCTAAAGACAAGGCTATATAGTCCCTAGAGACAAGGCTATATAGTCCCTAAGGACTAGGCTATATAGTCCCTAAAGACAAGGCTATATAGTCCCTAAAGACAAGGCAATATAGTCCCTAAAGACAAGGCTATATAGTCCCTAAGGACAAGGCAATATAGTCCCTAAAGACAAGGCTATATAGTCCCTAAGAACTAGGCTATATAGTCCCTAAAGACAAGGCTATATAGTCCCTAAAGACAAGGCAATATAGTCCCTAAAGACAAGGCTATATAGTCCCTAAGGACAAGGCAATATAGTCTCTAAAGACAAGGCTATATAGTCCCTAAGGACTAGGCTATATAGTCCCTAAAGACAAGGCTATATAGTCCCTAAAGACAAGGCTATATAGTCCCTAAAGACAAGGCTATATAGTCCCTAAAGACAAGGCTATATAGTCCCTAAAGAAAAGGCTATATAGTCCCTAAAGAAAAGGCTATATAGTCCCTAAAGACAAGGATATAAGGTAGAAGCACCAGTCTTGACAAAAATGTTAGTTCAAACGTTAGGTTGTCTAAATGTGATTGACTACAGGGTGTGTTGTGTGTTTCAGATGATTGACTACAGGGTGTGTTGTGTGTTTCAGATGATTGTATGGGTGTTGTGGTTGGTACTTGTGGGGAGTGTTGTGTGCGCTCCTCCAAGACGGCAACAAGAGTGGGACAACGATCAACAACAACCTTGGGACCATGGACACCACAAGAATCATCAGCAGTCATATCAACCTGAATGGGAGCAAGATCAACTGCAGCAAACACAGCATCAACCTGAATGGGAGCAAGATCAACTGCAACAAACACAGCATCAACCTGAATTGGAGCTAGATCAACTACAGCAAACACAGCATCAACCTGAATGGGAGCTAGATCAACTCCAGCAAACACAGCATCAACCTGAATGGGAGCAAGATCAACTGCAGCAGGCACAACATCAACCTGAATGGGAGCAAGATCAACTGCAGCAAACACAACATCAACCTGAATTGGAGCAAGATCAACTACAGCAAACACAGCATCAACCTGAATGGGAGCAATATCAACTACAGCAAACACAGCATCAGTCAAGATGGGAGCAAGATCAACTGCAGCAAACACAACATCAACCTGAATTGGAGCTAGATCAACTACAGCAAACACAGCATCAACCTGAATGGGAGCAAGATCAACTACAGCAAACACAGCATCAATCTGAATTGGAGCTAGATCAACTACAGCAAACACAGCATCAACCTGAATGGGAGCAAGATCAACTACAGCAAACACAGCATCAACCTGAATTGGAGCTAGATCAACTACAGCAAACACAGCATCAACCTGAATGGGAGCAAGATCAACTACAGCAAACACAGCATAAACCAAGATGGGAGCAAGATCAACTACAGCAAACACAGCATCAACCTGAATGGGAGCAAGATCAACTACAGCAAACACAGCATCAACCTGAATTGGAGCTAGATCAACTACAGCAAACACAGCATCAACCTGAATGGGAGCAAGATCAACTACAGCAAACACAGCATCAACCAAGATGGGAGCAAGATCAACTACAGCAAACACAGCATCAACCTGAATGGGAGCAAGATCAACTACAGCAAACACAGCATCAACCTGAATGGGAGCTAGATCAACTACAGCAAACACAGCATCAACCTGAATTGGAGCTAGATCAACTACAGCAAACACAGCATCAATCTGAATTGGAGCTAGATCAACTACAGCAAACACAGCATCAACATGAATGGGAGCAAGATCAACTACAGCAAACACAGCATCAACCAAGATGGGAAGCCAACCAGAATCATGAACGCCAAGAAACTCAGCCAATCGAAGAGGATGGAGAAGATAAACAAAAAATTTATCAGGTTAGTGTTTGCAAATTAGAAAAATAATGTTATCTGAAAATTATTTGTCCATTACCCAAGGATCTATTTTAGGTGTCTGATGCCAGGAACAGATTAAATTTATTCCTCCTTTAATAAGATTAATTTTCTCCAGTTAAATTGTGAATAAGGAATAATTATCTTAATTAACATCGCGTCTCGGCGCCTGTTCAGGCCATACACCTATATACTACTTACACAATTGGTTTTAGGGATTAACAAGGTTATATTTAAGGGAAGGGTACCCGAATTTTCATGGAGGGGGGAGTGAAAAATCATTTTGAAACCACTTACCCTCTCTCAGTCCATTCGACCAAGATTCAAACCTCAACCTCCCCGTCATCGATGGTCTTGTATCGTAGATTGTATGGCCAATGAAGCGGGTAGTAAACTAAATTTAGATATGAAACCTCCCCCAATAAAATATCTCTCTTACTCTCTGATAAAAAGGAATAAATGTTGCCAGTGAGAAGGATAGGCTACATCCTTGATATGTCCGAGACAGAATTGAGCACCTATTCAGTTAGTTTGTCCTCAGATGAAGCACGGGTCATGCAACAGCTGTTAATACTTAGAAAACAGAAGCCCTTGTCTTAACCTTGGGGGTCAATGTAAGCTATGTGGTTTCATTTTGATAGGCAATTTTGGGCTGTATTAATTATATTTAATAAGAATAAAACAGAGAGGAAATAAATCAGATCCACAATATAATTATTTTGATTTATGCTATGAGTCTTACCACACGCTCAAAATATCTGCAGCACTTTCGCTACTTTAGTTTATAATGCAAGATGAAGATGGGAAAGAAAATGTAGTAATAATTACCCAGAGAAGCATTAATATATCTTAATTTTTGTTTATTTTTCATTGATTAATTTTTTTATACAGATATGAGGAGACTCAAGATTTGCGAGCCTCTTCAATATGAGGCAGAGCCAATGGAAAAAGTAGGAATGACTATAAATAGGCTATGTTTGTCACAAGTAATATATTGTAAGACTAGACATCAAATCTCTCTTAAAGAAATTCAGTTTAGAAATTAACATGGTTGGAGTTTTAAATTAAATAAGACTCCAATAAACTGCCATTTCAGGCAATGATGAAGAATACAAAAAATATATTATTAATAATACTTTCGTAGGAAGGGGTTTGAGGCCCCCCCTCCCTTTCCGTCCAAGCACCCTTAGTATAGCCCTGCTAGCACATGAGGTGTTCAGAGTTACTGAAGCAGCTTTATCAAGGATGAATGTGAACTAAAGACATCCCTTAGGATGGAAGAACCAGTAGTCTACTTTAACACCCTAGTTGCCATTTCCCCCCTCAAATGTTCATCCTAGGGGTGTGAAAAAAGTATTAATACTTTCCTAATATTGATATTTTCCTTTCGATATTCAATATTTTTTCCCCGATATTTTTACAGATATTTGTACTCACACTCCGGTATTAGATCGGTATCAAAAGAAACAAACTCTGTTATATTAACTCATGCTGAGATTAAATGTTTACTAGGGAGGAAGAACAAATGAAACTATTTCTCATTTCTCACCAATTTTCTGCACGACAAGCAAGAAGAAACTCTAGCATTCAATATCTTTTAGCTTATCTTAATTCAAAGTGGTTCTTTCATATTTGTTTATCATTACATCCAAATGAGTCATCAGTTGATGTGGCAAGTGGCAACCAGTCTTACTACCCCTTCCTTTATCATTGAGCACGGTCATCACAAACTAAACAAAATAAAATTCTGTAGAGCTCAATGAACTCGGTCAACCCAAGGGCGCCCCAAGCAGATGAAACAGAAAAGTTTTTGTGCATTTCGATTACGATACCGTTATCAATACTTTTAATGTAGTGATTATTAAACTGTTTCTCTATTTAATTCATAAGTTCCAATTGACATTTGTGTAGTATGTAAAAGCATCTTAACACCAACAGTGATTTATGGATGTGAGGCATGAGTTTGTCAGGAGAAACACAAGAGCAAAATGAATGTGGTTGGAATGAGATATGTGGTAAAACTAGTATGGACAGAGTCAGTGAGGAATGAGTGCAGAGGGCATGTAGTTTGAAAGAGAATCCAATAGGTCAATGTGAAAGAAGCGTCTTACGTTGGTTTAGGCATGTGGAGAGGATTAGTGTGAATCGAGTGACAAAGTAAATATATGAAGGTAGAGTGTGTGTGGGTCAAAAGGAAGGGGTAAGCCACATAAGACATGGCTAAATGTTGTAAAAAAAGGGAAATTAAGAGTTTTAAGAATAAAAGAGCATGCATGACTCAGTGTATGGATGTTGTTGAAGCGAAGGGAGTTTGCAAGGATAGGGAAGCGTGGAGAAAGTTAGTGAGGGTGGATTAAGTAAGAAGTTGTTTTTTGAGCTATATGCATGGTTTATTGACTACACCTTAAGGGAATGGCATGATAAGGTTTATATGTATAGTTCTTGAGGAGATACCGTTAATACCCACCGAGAGGTGTGGTGCACACACAGGATTGGGAGATAGCGTAATAGTTCATGTAAGACTGCTAATATTCAGGGTAAATACTCTCTGTGTTAAGTAATTTTCTGTTAAATATGTATCAAAGAAGAGTTCTACTTTTCTTATTTACTATATAACTCTTTCTATCTATTGATGTAGAAATTTTGTTTGGGAGCCTTTCAACCTTTCCAAATAATGGTACCAATCAATTTACAGCCTGACTCAATGAATATAACCTATATTTTAATTTTAGGATATTAGATCTAATGTACTAGAATTAACTAGATATCATTAATAGATTATTTAGGTACATTTAATGGTTTAAAATAATACACTAACATAAGAGGTACTTTTGTTTCCCTAAGAAAAAATGTGATTGTATACTTCATAATGTGTGTTCTAGTTGAGCAGCAACACTGATGGCAGTAGGGTAGACAAAGAGCAACAGCTAGGCCAAGATGTGCAATCTGTGGTGGATGTACAACAATTAGGGCAGAGCGACTACTCAGCTGACCTCCCTGAAGATCTTACACAACAAACTCAGCAAGAGGAAGGTTTGGAGCAACATTTAGAAGACTTGATGCAACAAACTCAACACGAGGAAGGTTTGGATCAACAATCAGAGGACATGACGCAACAAACTCAACAGGAGGAAGGTTTAGATCAACAATCAGAGGACTTGACGCAACAAACTCAACAGGAGGAAGGTTTGGAGCAACAATCAGAGGACTTGACGCAGCAAACTCAACACGAGGAAGGTTTGGATCAACAATCAAAGGACTTGACGCAGCAAACGCAACATGAGGAAGGTTTGGATCAACAATCAGAGGACTTGACGCAACAAACTCAACAGGAGGAAGGTTTAGATCAACAATCAGAGGACTTGACGCAACAAACTCAACAGGAGGAAGGTTTGGAGCAACAATCAGAGGACTTGACGCAGCAAACTCAACATGAGGAAGGTTTGGATCAACAATCAGAGGACTTGACGCAACAAACTCAACATGAGGAAGGTTTGGAGCAACATTTAGAAGACTTGACGCAGCAAACTCAACATGAGGAAGGTTTGGAGCAACAATCAGAGGACTTGACGCAGCAAACTCAACACGAGGAAGGTTTGGATCAACAATCAGAGGACTTGACGCAGCAAACTCAACATGAGGAAGGTTTGGATCAACAATCAGAGGACTTGACGCAACAAACTCAACAGGAGGAAGGTTTGGAGCAACATTTAGAAGACTTGACGCAACAAACTCAACATGAGGAAGGTTTGGAGCAACAATCAGAGGACTTAACGCAGCAAACTCAACACGAGGAAGGTTTGGATCAACAATCAGAGGACTTGACGCAGCAAACTCAACATGAGGAAGGTTTGGATCAACAATCAGAGGACTTGACGCAGCAAACTCAACAGGAGGAAGATTTGGAACAAATATTACAAGACCTGACACAACAAACTCAACAGATTGAGCATTTGGGCCAACAATACCAACAATCTGATGACTTCATTCAACAAAATAATCAAGTAGAAGATTTGGGCCAACAATACCAACAATCTGATGACTTTACTCAACAAAATAATCAAGTAGAAGATTTGGGCCAGCAATACCAACAATCTGATGACTTTACTCAACATTATCAACAAGCAGAAGATAGGGAGAAACAATATCAACAATCTGATGATTTTACTCAACAAAGTCAACAAGTAAATGATTTGGGTCAAGAGTACCAACAATCAGAAGATTTAGCACAACAAACTCAACATCTGGAAGACTTGATTCACCAATATCAACAATCAGAGGATTTAGCTCAACAAACTCGTTATCTCGATGACTTGGTTCAACAGTATCAACAATCAGAAGATTTTGCTCAAAATTCCGAACCAGAATATGGAGAGAAGAAACATCTATCAGGCCAATATAACCAGCAGGAAGATGAAAATTTGCAACATTCTCGATGGAATGAGGACTTAAATGCAGTGACAGGAAATCCTTTAGAAAGTACAAGTGCTCCGTGGTGGAGGAAAGTGGGAAACAAAATCACATCAACATATGATAAAGCAACAGACAAAGTGAAACAGGCCTACCAAAGTGCCAAGGAAAAGGCAAAGGGGATTGTTGAAAAAATCCGAGGATAGATAATGAAATGATAAGAATCTTATATGCACAGCACAAGCATTTTTAATATTTTGAAATTATAAAATTCAATTTTTTTACAGTCTTAAGAAAATTATTTAAGTTGGAAGTTGTTTTAAGAATACAATGGTGAACCCAGACAGGGAAAGGGGGGAGGGGAACAATTTGGGGGAGGACGATCTCCCCCCCCCCCCACAAACATACAGACTCTTTAAACATGCTCTAATGTGCAGAAAAGCAAGTGGCTTAAAACTAAAATGCTGCAGTTATTAGATTACTAGGTTGATAAACAATAAATTACCTTTTATTAACATACATATTTTTTTCTATTAATCTTAATACTGAAACATTTTTGCCCCATCTACTGCACATATTTATTACTTTTACTGTGACATTAACTTCTTTTTTTTAAATTTGTTAGTCAAAAGTGTTTTTTTTCCCCTTACAAGTCCTACATTATTATAACTATCGATTAAAATTATTTTTATAAACTAATATACTCATCGGCCCCCCCCCCCCCTCACCCCGGCCACAAGCCCTGTAATCCACCCTTGTAAGAAAGTAGTGTCATAAATGATATATATCATGCTAGATAGGTAGATAACCTATAGTACCATTTGTGACAACACATTCAATTGATTGATTTATTTTGATCAATAAGAATTTCTTCAAAACCTACAAATACCTTGGTATGAGTCAAAAAGCTGATGCTACTATATTGTATGAGGCCAAAGGTCTTATACATTATACTAAACTTTATATCTGGCATACAATGATTCAGATTCCATTTTTTTTAACTTAGTGCAGTATTGTATTGTAGTGTGAGTTGTATAGCATGATAGAGAAAGGCATAGATGGTCGGCAAAAGAGCAGAGGATATAAATCAAAAGAGTGTTACATTACTAGCTCTAAGCAGCATACTACTAATACTAGCGCACGCTATTAAATGTATTTTATGATGGTGGTTTAGTAAGTGTTGATATTTAGCAATTTTACAAATTTAAATTTTAATTTTAATGCATTGTACATATATTAAGTAGAACATTTTTTTAAAAATATTTTGTATTTTTCTCTTGGTATTGTCCAAAATTTAGGTCATCAAAATTAGAAATTTCATCAATAAATTAACAAGATCATGTATTATTTTATTTAAGTGAAATGTTATATTTATTATAGTTTATTCATGCAATTTAATTTGTGTTGATGTATAAAATTGAAAATGAATAAGATATCACCCATGTTTTAAGAATGATTATATTAAAGTTATCATGTGATTAGCATTTTACAACTAAATCTACTATTGATTATTTCCATCCACACGAAAAAATTGCATATGGAATTTTTGGACTTTTGTGGATTGAAAAAAATTGCCCATTTTGGTGGTTTATTTATTTATACTGGCTATTAATGATTTTCAAATATGCATTAATAAATAACTCCTAGTCATTGGAATTGGACCTGTGATTTTTGGACATTACATTTTACTGCTCTACCCGCAGTGACGTAGGAACATTTTTATTTGGGGAAGAGGGTGGAAATATAACCATGTGCTGTTATAGGGGATAAAAAAATTTTGGATTAAAAAAAGATTAAGAAAATGACGTTACGTCCCATTGTGCATTTTTCTAATTTATTTTAGGCATGCTAAACATTAGAATAAATACACACAAAACAAATGTTAACATTACATAACCCATAACATACTAAGGAATATTATTTAACAATAACAATATTAGAACCCACCTCGGTGGCGTAGTTGGCTAATGTGCTTGTCGTGTTGAGCTCGACTGCTGAGGACGGATAGATCGAGGTTCGAATCTCAGTCGAGTGCACTGGGGGTGGTTTTTCCTAAATGGTTTTCCACTCTCCCTCCACGCAAATGCGGGTTCACTTCCTCTAATTCAACCTTCCTAATTCATAATCCATTAGCGTAGTTAGTACTTAAAGCGTATAACCCGAACGGGTAGTAAGACGCGGTGCTAAATAATAATAATAATAATAATAATAATAATAATAATATTAGAGTGAAAAATAGGTAAAGAATACAGTCGGGAAATGCATGCTATTATTAACATTTCACCTGATTTCGAGGAATGTACAACTCAGAATATACAAAGCAACATTTTTATCGATTGTTTTCTATGAGTGTGAAAAATGGTCTCTTACTTTACATGTCAAAAAGGAATTTAGAGTGTTTATAAACAAGGTGCTCATGAAGATATTTGATCCAAAACGGGACGAGGATACTGGGGAGTAGAGGAGGTTACATAATGATGAGTTACATACTCTGTAAATTTAACGAGACATTGTTATGATAATCAACTCTGGTAGATTACAGTCGGCATAACATGGAGCGTGAACGGAAGAATCTAGAACCTTGTTCAGAGTAGTGACTGGAAAAACCCATGGGAAGAGAACGTTGAGAAGACATAGACAAAGATGGGAGGATAACATTACAATGGACCTGAAAGAAATGAGATGTAGTGAGGTGGACTGGATAGAACTAGCTCAAGACAGGGATAGGTGGCGTACTTTTGTAAGTGTGGCCATAAACTGTAGCGTTCCTAGTGCCAGTAAGTAAGAAAATAAGTAAATATATATAAATACATCATGATAAATAAATATATATATATATAATTTCATGATAAACACTGAATAATCAAGACTAGATTTTAAGTCGCAAGAGACCTGGATGTAAGGATATGCAATCTGGGAGCGCCATTTGTTTCTTTCCCGCCCTCTCTATTCTAAATGTAAATGAGAGCATTTGTATAGCTTGCATTATGCACAAATTTTATTCTGTAGATTTATTGCAACATGTCAAGGTCTCCATCTTTAAGATTAGATTTGTTTACTCATACTTCTATGTCCCTTCATTCTTTCCCATATCATGTCTTTCCTAAAGTGAGTCTCAAACTACTTCATATTCTCCCACCTATTCTGCAACTTTATACCTGGAAGTATGTCTAGGACTCGCTTAGGTGACCACATGGTCCAAGGTGTTGCTCTCACAATGGATTAGACCGTCAATAAGAGTGAGATCAGGGTTTAAAACCTTGTACAGAGGGTAATTCCCCCCCTCCCCAATGGTTTTCCACTTTTCTTCCATGCAAATGAAGATACACTTCCTCTACGTTCTTCATCCCTTCATTCATTAGTGTTAGTAGTATATATGCTAGGTTGACCATATTTTCTAAACAGAAAAATGGAACATTTTGACTTTTTCCTGACCTAAAAAAAGGGGGACAATAACGAGATACATGTGGTTCAATTAGTACATAGCATATTTGAACAAGTTATCTTCCACTTGGAGCATGGAACTGAATTGTAATAGGCTTATAGAGCTTCAGCATTATCTGTAAAGTTTTAATAGTATTTCAGAAAACTATTTCTTTCAAAATATAGGATTCAAGTGTTTACATTATACAGCAGTGCTACCACATGTCGCAGCATTAATCATCACTGTCAAAATTTTGACTTATCGCAGAAAGAGATCGTTCACAATGGTTGACAAGCGTTACAGCGTGCACATACTCGACCTCGGAATATAATAAATGATGCTTATTTCATGCATCATTAGCAGACCCTTTTGCGTAATTAACATTCAAAATGTTATAAACTTCTAGAACCATTGCGTTCATCCCACAATTCAAAAAACGGGGACAAAATCGGACTGGAATTAATAAAAAGGGACAACTTAGCGCCCAGTTCATGTTTCAGGGGAGGGAAATACTGTAAAAAGCCACGAGATGTCCCTAACATATGTGTACTGAACAGGTATTAAGTCTCAGAATCCACAGTCAAACTTGGAGAGGCAGGACTCATTCTAGTAGTTAAAGGTGTGGAGTGGTTAATGGTCTTATGGAGCAGCTGTGATGGCCGCCCCTGTAGTCTCAGCGACACAAAGATGGTTGAGAAGTCATCTGTCATGCCTCTCTACTTAATGGCCGACTTGGTGTCATGTGATAAAATGCTGCGACATTCGCAGTACCCCCAAGTTTCCCAACGTTACCGTTTTATTAAGAATGGAGGGTTAATGGCTTGAATACGTCTCCCCGAACCTGTCATAAATCCCAACAAGTGACGATTAGGCCGTGAAAATGTGGCGAGTTTGAATTTGATGCTTTTACAGTAAAATAAACTTTTTTCCAAAATGGTGTATGCTGGTTGTAGCTTGGTATTTCCTGCATATCATTGGAAACATTCCGCTTTATGAATGAGTAGTTGACGCAACACCGACATCCAAATCCCCCCTCCACTCACTTTTCTAGCACTTTGTTTCATCTCGGCCGTCAGAAAAAAGGAATGTCGAATTTTGCAGTCTTACATTTTCAATTTGGACAGATTTGATAATGTGTTTGAGGCAGATGTAACTGACTAATCAAAGTGTAAATATTTTGAATTTAAACTTATTTAAACAATATATATTTTTTAATGTTCAATTTAGCAACCTAATTTATCAATTTGTACACAATGTGGTGAATTTCACTTCATATTCTCCGAAGCTGTGCTACATTGAAATATGTGTTGCCCACCCTTACAAATTTGTGTGCGTAGAGACTAAACCAAGAACAGGGTTTCACTAAAATTATGAAGCTTCGTAATTATTCATACAGTTTTCATTCATTATCTGAAAGACAATCTTTCAGGCTTTTGGAAGACAAACATTTACTATATCTATACAACAATGTCATTGTTGGCTGCATAAGTTTGAAGATTACAGGCTGGAATGATCTGGGGTTAACAATACAGTCATCATGATAACAAATTAAGAGGTATGCAATTTGAAATAGGGCGTGGACCATCAAATCAAGTTTCTTTAACTGTTCAACCTTTTTTCAGAAATAAAATTGATACGTTTCCAAAATACATATAAGGTTTTATATTGTATATTAAAAAAAGGTTAGTTCAGTATGTTTTTAAAGCTTAGTAGGAAATAAAAGTTAGTTAAATACAACAACTCAA
This sequence comes from Timema cristinae, assembly GCA_039000515.1. NCBI lineage: Eukaryota > Metazoa > Arthropoda > Insecta > Phasmatodea > Timematidae > Timema > Timema cristinae. The sequence goes on from JBCFYV010000001.1 coordinate 3,721,488, forward strand.
ATCTGCGTTACTTTGTGGTTTAATTGGGTGTAATAGCTAACAGCCCCTTAAATAGGTTACATGCTTGAGAGACATATTGCTATAACACTTTTAGTGATATTTTTAGCCCCGCGTCTTACTACCCGTTCGGGTTATACGCTTTAAGTACTACTTGCGCTAATGGATTTAGGAATTGGGAAGGTTGAATTAGAGGAAGTGAATCCACATTTGCTTGGAGGGAGAGTGGAAAACCATTTAGGAAAAACCACCCCTAGTTCACCCGACCGAGATTCGAACCTCGATCTCCCCGTCCTCAGCAGTCGAGCTCAACACGACAAGCGCGTTAGCCAATTTAGTGATATTAATTTTTAAATTGCAAGAATATAAATAATCATTTGCTATAAGTTTCAAGGGTTTTATTTAGGCGTTAACAGGGAAGTGTCCACAATCAACACTTCCCTTTCCCAATATATGAAACGACAGATGCTAAAATTTGCACCCCAGTTGCTAGCTGTACGAGCCCAAACCTCCCCTTTCCACCGAGAAGCCATAAGTGCATCTCACAACTTCCGGGTACAAATAAAATAAAACAGCGCGATGCTTAAAATTGAATAGTAAAAGTAATACATTTAGATGAAGCTAGAATCAAACAATGACTTTATAAGAATGAAAAATAATAGGTTTAAAAATTAAAGGCCTAAAATTAAGGTTAACGAGTGGAAATCTAGAATATTACAACTTTGATTATGATTTGGGTTACTTACAATCAACATAAAACCCCACACTTTATTATAATTAAACATTTTAGCTGAAAAGTTTAGTAATATTAAATACAAATTAAATTAGGCCTAGGAAAGATTAATACATTGTAGATAATGAAGGATATTTATTACAATAGGCCTAACTGATTGTATAACAATAATATACTATAAGTAGCATATTCCTGGTTCTTGACAATGTTAACATACATTTTTAATAAACCTAAAGAGGAGGATTTTGTAAAATGATATATAAACTGTTATTAAACATCTTTGAATATTATAAATAATGGTCACTTGCAAGCCTATTACATCAATAATGAGTTTGTGTGTTTCAAGAATATCAATAAATTAACATAATAAATAATGGCAAACAAATATATAAATCAATGGTTGAGGGCTAAGAGGCTAAAACCCTGACCACTTTACACTTTATTTCACATTTGTAAATAGAGATATAATCAAGGCCCGGTTCACACTGAAAAGTGAAAAGTTTAAACTAAGCTAAGCTTTTTCCGATTACTGGGCCCGACAATTTTTCCATCTCCCATCTTGAAATCTCCTATGGGTTTCCATGTGCTTAAAACAGCTTGGGCCCAATAGCAGCAGCTCCTTTTTCCCAGTAATATCATCTGAGCTCAAACAAAACATTTTTTAGAATGCCATCACATTTAAATTCACCCGGAGCAGACCATAAAGAAGTCAAAGCGAGGGGAAAACCCTAGCTTAGCTTAGTTTAGTGTTCTGTGTGAGCCGGCCTTTATAGTTTTGTATATTCTCAGTTGACGGAATAAACAAGATGAAACAAATTTTTTACCCGAACATTTCCAAGCACTACCTATTTGGAAATTTGTTTTTAACCTGCCCTCTAATTTCAATCCCATTTTTTAGCCCAGTTCCCCAAATATTTGAATTTGTCAAATCCTAACATGGCACAAACCTTTTTCAATCCATTCATTTGGGGAAAACAGACTAAAAATAAATGAAACTCACCCCTGGAAGAGGGAAATGAAGGGGAAAACAACAAATCCCTTTTTGTGTTGGGGCATCTACAAAACAAAATAAAGGTTAGAAAATTTAAAAAAATTATAAATAAGACATTATTTTACTCTGTTTACACAGTTTCAAATTTTTTTATATAATCTCATATTAAATAATTTTTATTTTTCATGCCCCATTAAGTTAACTTGATTTTGTTTTAAATAAGTAAATAAGTTTTTTAAAATTTAAATTTCGG
>JBCFYV010000001.1:3723561-3757536 GCA_039000515.1 Timema cristinae
TTTGTAGTGTCAAAACTATTCTTCCTCTTGTACAATCCAATCACTTGTCCATGTCATGGGAAATGGGCAACGTCATGAAGTACGAGATTGCATGATGGAGGGCCAAGTATAGTGGGGACTATGTGTACCCCAAGACAGATACAGAAGCTGTGAAGGCCTTACATGAACCTTGGAAAGTGGAAGCTGACAGGGCTCTGGTGAAGCCACGATGGAACTAGTAAGCCAGTAGCGAATAGTAAAAATGCTCTCAACAGAAGAAAAAGCTCAGAAAAGCTAGCTCTAAAGGATACAGACCCGGTAAAGGAAAAGGACTGAGGATAGGAACAATGAATGTATACAAATTGATGAGGAAAGTATAAGAGATTGTAGGTCTCATGGAGAGGAGAAGGAATTATGGATCTGAGGAAAGGATTCAGGGTGTACTGGATTGGAAATGAAGGAAGAAGAAATGGAGTGGAAGTGATGGTGAGGCAAGCACTAAGGGAGGAAGTAAAGAGGATCAGTGATAGAATATTGAAGTTAAAAATAGGAGTGAAGGGTGCAAGTATGGAAATAGTGCAGATGTATGCCCCACAGGTGGGTTGTACCTCTAAGGAAAAGGACAAGTTTGAGGAAGAGGGGATGATTGTCTCTAGATTTAAAAAAGGGGATAGGAAGAAGTGTGGTAATTATAGGTGAGTGACACTTATGTGCCATTGTGCAAAGGTATATGAGGACGTGCTAAAGAAGAAAGTCAGAAGGGTAGTGGAAGGAGAATTTAGGGAGGAGCAGTATGGCTTCAGATCAGGCAGGTCCAAAGTAGACCTAATATTCGCTATGAGGCAGTTGAAGGAACACCATTATAAGTTCAGGAAGGATCTGTTGATGGCGTTTCTGGACATGGAAAGAGCTTATGACAGTGTGCGCAGAAATAAGATGTGGGAAACATTGAAAAATAAAGGGATGAAATATGGAAGTGGGAGGGGAGCGGATGGAATGATTTGAGTTGAGGAATGGCTTGAAATAGGGAAGCGAGCTCTCACCATTGTTATTCGTGGTAGTAATGGATGTAATGATGAGAGCGGTGGTAGGACAAGTGAGGGAAGGAAACATGAAATCAATGGTGTTTGTGTATGACCTGATGGTATGGGGAAACAAGGAGCTAGGAGTGCAGGAACAGTTGGGATGTATGGAATGAGGTGTTAAGAAGAGCAAATTGGTGATTAGAGCATGGAAGAAAAATAGGGGAGTAACATCAAGAAGAGAGCAACTTAAAAAAGTGGAAAGAATCAATTACTTGGAAGGTGGGGTAGAGGAAAGAGGTGGAAACAAGAGAGAAAGTGCACAGGCTTAACTGATTGCCAGGCCTCCACCGTGGGCAAGCGGAGGCCTTTTACAAAAGAGTCAGAAGTCTGACCTGGAGTAAAGATGAGTCACAGAAGTGCAAAGGAGTGATGTACTATGTCCCAATAATGCAGTATGCACCAGAAGCATGGGGGATAAAGGAAAGGGATAAAAGCAGCATATACAGGCTAGGAGTGACAAGGATGGACAGGGTGAGGAATTAAATGGTGTGTGAGAGAGAAATAGAAACCCCCGCAGAATAGGATAAAGAAGGCGAGAGAGAGGTGGTATGGATATGTGAAGAGGATGGAAGAGGGGAGGACTACAAGGAGGATGCTAGAAATGGAGGTGGAGGGCAGGAGGCTAAGAGGAAGACCCAGGGAAAGGAGAATAAAGGAAGTGCGAAGGAGTGTGGAGAAAAGTAGAGTGGATTGGGGTGGTGTGGAGGGAGGATAAAAGAAAATAGAGAGGTTTAGGTTCAAGATAGACCCGCTAGTGGCAGGAAACTGTGCATGATGATGATACAGTTTTAATAAACCTTTCATAGTTAATGTGCAAAGAAGGATAGTAGGGTATGATAATAAATGGGACTGCAAAGATGAACTAAATTGAATCAAATATTTACTAAAATGAAGGTTCAATTTTAAATTGAAGAAATTATACATATTGTGTAAAAGAAATTGGTTGATGGAGTGTTATCATAATCCACGAAAGGAATAAATTAACAACTTTATGTGCAAGTACAAGATTTTTTTAATTGTATGCAAGAGGCTGGATTGATAAGAAAATGAAAATACTCCTTTATGTGTAAGCTAAGTAGTTTTTGGAACATTATCAGTATGTCTAAATATTTCTGTATATATTCTAAAGTTAGGCAATTAGTTTCAAATTTGATATTTAAAATTTACTCATGATGTATTTATGAATCATTAATTTAAACTCCCAAGATGTAAGAGGTTGGTGTAAAAAACATCAAACACAAAAACTGATTACAGGAAAATTCAAGCAATATCTTTTGCAAAATGTATTTATAAATGTATTCTTAAAAGTAAATACTATCAGAAAATGGTACCTATACTCTGATTTTGGTTGGAAGAACAGTAGAGAAAATTCAAACATATTTCTTTGCGGCAAACTTTGACAACTTTTTACTATTATATTCATATCATTATATAGGTATTGATATCTGTAAAAAGAGGAAGCTAAAAATAAAATGACTTGATGTATAAATACATTACAAATGTTTTATTGACTTTAGTAACTAACATCTACTGTTCTTCCTACCAAAATCATACTATATCAATAGGAGTGTAGCGTTGGGGTAGACTATAAGACTAAGTCTACCTAAACATTCTACCACTGAGAAAAAAAAAGCATATGTTTATATGCTATTGTAAGTTTAAACCTAGTGCTCAAACTGATAAATACTTCTTACACTGGAAAATATTATTTTTCTCTTTCATTCCCCCTTATAAATTCCACCAGACTTGGTAGAAGTTTTTTAAGTTGCCTCACATTTTTTAACATTCCCCCTCTTATTTCCTTATTACAGCGGCATGACCGTTGCCTCGAGAATAAGCTAGTCTCAAACAGTCACCAAATTTAATTTAATTTGTTTTTGTTTGCATTTTAAACTAATTAGCACAAAGTTATAACAAATGAAGAGGGTGTTTTGACAGGAGAGGAAGGGTATAAGTTTGAACGGGTGGGGGGGAGCGAGAATTGCTGCTTAGGAAAGGGTTTTTACAAAAATAGATTAGCTATGGAACTATTTACCCTGCTACCCCAGATTAGAAAGTTTTTTTAATTTAAAAATTCAAAATAAAATACAACAAAATTAAATAAATACTCAATAAAGTAATTTATTAAATCACAATATAACTTTTTAATAACAGAACAAGCGTAATAACTATTTTATCTATTAGGAATGATATTCTAAAAATTGAAAAATGACACCTGGTCATGAGAATCAAACTCGGGACCTTTGGCTTAGTACACTGATGCTTTACCACTAAGCTATCCAAGAATCATCCTGTGTCCAGGGTCATTCTTCACTCATATTTTAAGGCAGAGTCTATGATGGACGTGCGGAAATCGTCGGCTACAAATGTGTGATTTTATTAAGATCACGAGGTATCAGATAACGCAGCCACCTTCAACTCGGTAGTTGGCTTTTTTCTGACACTTGTACAATTATTATAACTGTAATAATTGTAGGTAACATTTTTCAATCTTCAGAATATGATATTTACAGTAGCCCCACAACTTCTTTGGTGCTGACTGACAGCTCACAGCTGACTTCTGACAGTCAACATTTAGATATATACCTAAATTTTGACCGTCAGAAGTGACAGCTGCTAAATAAATGGTTTTGCAGATCATATGGTTCGGAGTAGGGATACATAATTTGGTTTGTTAACTTTTCAAAGCTTTTAGCGGTCAGTCAGCACCAAATAAGCCATGGGGCTACTGTAGATGGGGTAAATCCGCACTAAATGCATATATAATAGCTTTGTCTATTTGATTCTTACTAGGAATGAGTTTTAAACAACCCAACTAGATATTTTCTAAATGCTAGTATCTGGGTGATTTTCCCTCTTTAACAAGTTAGTGCATTTTTTTGAGTCATTGTTATTTACATTTAGTATATAACATTATTGAATTAATCGCCCCGCGATGGACGCCATTTATAACATTATGCTATTTTGTTGATGATAATTGCCCCGTGTTTGGGCGGTAATTGTACCATTGAAATAATACACAATTATTAGGTTAGATGTGATTTTATTTTAATATCACTATTGTCTTGATCGTAAAACTGATCATGTCGTTAACAATTTCGAGACGCCACTAATAAATAACACGACCGTAAGTATCGAAGGCTGGAGTGACAGACACAGTCACAGTGAGGGTGCTAGTGTCAGGGCTAGTGAGCCAGTGCAAATTTATTTCACCACGCCTAGTATAAAACTCGCTTCGAAAGAACTTTCTAGAAGGTGGTGTTAAATTAAAAAAAAAAAATCTCGATGGCAGTAGAAAGTCCGAGAGCCGGAAGCTGCCTCAAATTACCTTTTAAAATTTCTATTCGATCTTTCCAGAACAGGAAGTTATTATTTATTAAAAACCTTAAATTGTCATATTGACTCAACTAACGTCACACGCTCTGACGTCACTTCTCAGTGGCTCGTGCCTTCTTATAAGAAGAAGTGCTTTAAGCGCCACGTAATATATTATAAAGTCCAAACATTACAATACCCCCCAAAGTGTATCTGAGAGTAGATACTAGTCGTATACTTTTTGATACGCTTTGCATGATGATCATTTGCAACATGATCATTTTTCGCACACCCTGTATAAAGTTTCATAAATTACAATATTTTGGAACACCCTGTATAGTATTATTCTTGAATGATAATGTTTGAAGTGGTGATCTCTTATTTAAGTTACATAGAGTTCTTTTACAAAGAAGTTGAAGTTATATAAATCAAACATTAAAATATAAAATGTCAAGTATAATTGTATTTAACTGAAATAAAATAATCTAGGTTTATTACCTTAAGAAAATTGAATTTAATTGTTACTAATCAAAGTGTCTTATTTATTGTTAAAAAACATTTCATATTTTTCAATGTCTTATGTTTTGTTCTAATTTATAAAATCTTCTTTAATTATTCGTTGCACTTTATTTATTTACATGATCCTTCACGGATCCACTTTTGTGATTATTTTTAACACACTTAATAAACACTCTTAACCATATATGTTACACATACTCTTAAAAGCCTCATGGCCAAACTTGCTACATGAGCCATCACTTAAAATACATTTACTGAATAATTAGTTTAAAGACACAAAAGAAAATTTACAAAATACACCCAATTAATTAGAAAAAATATAATTACATTGTTTCAGGCAGAAAAAAAAAACACATCTGAATTACCTTACCAAAATTTTTATTCATCAGTATACTTAACCTAAAAAAATTAATCTAAAATAGGTTTATATATAGAAGACCATCTTGGATTATAAAGTTCGTTGAAATCCTATGTCTTACTACATGTGAAATATTTAAAATTAATTTCCCCTTTTTAATTGAATAATTAATTTCTCATTAGCGAAAAATCTTTAACTGTATCTGTCTCTATAAATTACAACCTTTAGAATGTTGCCCATTTGCCTTAGGCATTAAAAAGATGAAATTATAATAAAAATCTGTTATAGATCACAGAATACCCTTTTAAACTTCTTCATAATCTCCTCAAGATCTTTAAATTTTAATCCAGAATCAACCATTATAGCATTATTTTAGTGGAAAGCTTAGGCCTTTGCCTCATTTATTGGTACTGATTCTTTATAGGCTGCGTTGTGCTAGCTCTATGTTTGTGAATACCTGCTATCTAATCTTTGGTGGTCCCTTGACTCACCAGAAAATGAAGTTATTAATCATGGCTTGCCCGTAGCTAAGCCCATGCCTTCAAAAACCTTAACTCTTCACTCAATAAACCTTATCTCCTCAACGCAGCTAGATGCCCTCGGGCCATCCTTAATCTTCATTACGACGATTTAACAACAGAAGTCATGGCTTGCCCATAGCTAAGTCATGTCTGCATGTAGCTTAACTCCTCAACCTCAACCAAAACACCTTAACTCGGACATATGAAAAAAAATGCTTTTAAACAAAACTCAACTGGCCTCTCCCTTCCACACATCTTAACTTACTGTAATAAGCCCTCAAGTGCATATCTAAATTAATTTCTCTAGATATCTTAGATCTTACTCTTCAGCTCATCAGCCTAATTCTGTGATTCCTTTAATGTTTTTTTATCAATACCTTCTTAAACTTTATAAAATTTAATCAATTAAGTTTAAAATGACCCCCACATAAATATTAAAATCCTTATCTTAAAAACCTTAAATTGTCATATTGACTCAACTAACGTCACACACTGTGCCTTCTTAGAAGAAGAAGTGCTTTAAGCGCCACGTAATATATTATAAAGTTCAAATAAAATTAAATACGTTTATAAAATTAGGACGATATTATTGTCAATGCTTTCACATATTCTTTAGGGGCAAGTAAGTAACATTACAAGTTTATACTCTGAATACATTGATTTAAGGAATGTGTTTGTTCAAATTATTTTACAGCTATATAGTTCCAATAAAGTTTCAAAATGGAGTGAGAATAACTTTTATTATTATTCTTAGAAATGAATTTAAAACTTTGTCCTAATGTGTGATAAAAAATCAGGGATTAATGTATATGTAAAGAGAACTCTTGGCTAGATAGGTTATATTAGGAGCAGCTTTATCTAGCATTTCAGTCTTTCCTTTTTGTTTGAATGTTAGCTATACCATAGGATAAAAGCTTGATAAATGTTTATAAAAAAATTACCAACACACACAAAGAAACAGTTATAAAGTAGGCCAAAACACTATTTAATATTAGGTGCAATGTTGTTTATTATAACTTCTGAAATTTTCTACACCTACCATTAAGATATGTTATATCATATTGACAAGGCCATAGCCAGGGGGAGTGGGGGTTTAACCCCCCTCCTTCCAAATATTATGAACAAAATATATATGGCTTGATTTATGGTTCAAACAATATCAAAATTAAGATACAAGTACAAATTAAGGGGCTGTGTTACCATAAAAAGAACTTCAGATAGCTAAGGGCCATTGTTGCCATAAAAAAAACCACTTCAGATAGCTTCTAGAACTGTTTATCATTTATAATTTTTTCTAGCTATCAGTAATTGGGGGATCTGTTCACCAACTCCCCTGAAATTATTGGCTGGCTACGGCCTTGAAGGTATTGCTCTAAAACCAGCTGTAAAGTTTCCTTTCTTAATGGAAAATCACGTGGAAGGCCTCTCACATCATAAAGAAGAGCGGCTGTTTCTAAGTGAGGTAAAATATCAGTTATTGAAAGTGTGAGCAGAGTTGACAGAAAGAGGAAACCACACGAGATAGCAATATCCGTTGTCTGGATATTGGAAGGTGCCTGATAACCATTTCCTTTGCTGAAACGTTTGCAGTGAAAATCAGGACTGCGCAAGTTTCAGATTTAGTGTGTTAAGTTTATTACATTAGTATATAACAAGGCTGGCCAATTAATTAGAACAAGATAATTCATGAATATGGTGGCCAAAGTGGTAATTTACGTGATAAATTTCTAGTAAAGTTCCCAAATAAGATTTGACCATAAATAATCCGTAGAGCTCTAATAACTATCACTGCTAAAATTTAGAAATGTATATTTATTATATTAAGTAATTTATATTGAATTTTCCCCAGGAAATTAGGATAAGTCCGTATTTATTGAATACTCAAAAATCACTCATACCCCACTTTACAAAGAGACCAATTACACACAAAGACCAAAGTGGAAACACTAAAAGAGCATTTGATGGCTTGGACTCTACTTTAGTGCTGAATTTCAGGAGCTTGCAATGGTAATGTCAGATGTGTCTGAAAAAAATTGCCTATTACATCAAATAAATAAAAACTATTTTTTGAAAATTAAAGGCAATTAGGTCGGATACCCTCCAATTATTTCCTGCTGCGTAGTATGATGTCATCAAACATTAAAAAAAAAATGTATATTTTCTGAGATACGAGGGCTTTAATAGGTAGCAATGCAGGGATGTTGTGAATATGCAACTGCGCCAGTAATGATGTCATACGTCTGGTTCATTACCACTGTATGTTTACACTGTATAGTCCGTGCAAGTTCTATCACGTGTCTGAAAGTTCTATCCAGTTACTTTAGTTTGCTGTAGTTATTCACGTGCGGTCGCTATTATAAATAAAAATACGAGTTGAAGGAACTTAAGGAAGAAAAGTCTTTTAAAGCTTTTATTTTGTGATCGTTTAACATTCATGTAATTTTCTTTTTTTCTAAATAAAATGGATTTTTTTAAAATATTGCTTCAATAATAATATTATGTATCAAAGTATGTATTTTTGATTATTATTTAGAAGATTATAGCATGTTGCAAAAATGCAACGGCACCAGTCCTCATATTATATTTATATTTTTAGTGCCAGTTCCTAAAGGTTAACCATTCTGGATTGTTCAAAAAGTATTGGGCCGCTGGTATACATCAGTAATTTTATTCAAAGTTGATGGGTTGTTAGGAAACAGGGTATAGCATTTAAGTGCAGAGTTTGGGAAAGGCCCCTCATAAAATTAATTACTTTAATCACCAAGATTTTTTTTTTATAATATCAATACTACATCCATTATCGCTATAGCATAATTATGTATTGCTAGTCGATGAAAGGTTAAAAGGTTCTGTGGTTAAAGTTTATTTTTAATGTTTGGCAGTATTGTTTTTTGTTTATCTGTTGTGTGTGATGCGAGTGTTGAAGCAATCAAAGTCCGTCAATCTCACCACACCGGGTTGGTTGAGCTATCTAACACCAGTGGTTTCCTGGGACTGTTCAAAGGGAAGTGGTTGCAGATTTCCAAATAGTGAGAGGCAGAGCTCAGAGTTATAAACATCTGCAGAGGTGAGTTTAAAACTTTGGACTCATTTCTTTATTTTTAAAAAAAATTAAAGAAACATATTAAAGATTGTATTTTAATATTTAAAGATAGAAAAAATGACAAAACATATTTGTAAAATAATGTTTTCAGTCATGAGAGAAAAATAAAATTATAAATAATCTTAACAAGGTATGGGTCGAATCTACATTTATCATATCTGAATATCGAATACGAGTCTTCATTTCACCTTCCAGAGTCGCCACAATAGTTATTACAAAATTCCCAGTTTTTCTCCCCGAGTTATCCAGAAAGAATTCACATCTTTCTAGACACTTTTGAGCAAGGGTCAGCAACAGGTCAATCTCACAACAAATTGTTGGTCGATCGCACAAGAAAATTATATCGTCATGAATAGGCAAGCTTACCTTGCATTGTTCCACTATGGTAGAGCTTATATGTTAGGACCATAGTGCAATCCTCCATGAAGGTAAGACTGATGCCTTTCATGGTAAACAGAGTGTGTATTTTATTTTATTTGTGTACTTTCTATATAAAGGTAGGGACAAAAGAATTGGAGGAAATATTGAATTTAAGTAATAAATACTGGCTGTATAGAAAAAAAAAAAAAGAGAGAGCATTAAAAGTAGAGTGAGGAAACGAAGGGTGATAACATGAACTTTGATAACTGTAAAAGTAGATTGGGGCCCAAAAAGGGCAGCCGACCCCTGCTTTAGAGAGTAGTATAGATGTAAGATATTTTGTTTATTCTTAAAATTGTTTATTGTGAAGTCCTATGCTATCGCCTATTGGCATTTAGAAACAATTTGACTTTGATAGAGGAATGTATGCACTGTCCCACAACCCTGTGTTTAGAGGAGAAAAGAAAGGGAAGTGGGAGGAATATGGATTCAACTCGCCATGATTATACATTTTATTCATTTTTTTTTTACAAATAACTACTATTTAAAGGTTGCAGCTAAATGTCTCAGATTCATAAATAAGCCTTTCCTAGTAAATGGCGACTCTTCCTACGAGTCTCATATCTGGATCTAAAACTTATAGGAAACATCAACATGGTTAATCCCTTTGTTGGTGATATTTTATTCTTAAATCTCAATTAAGTTAATTTTAATTCTTAAGTGTTTATATACAATTCAAATAGTAACTAAATCTTGACATTCTTGGTTTTAGTGCAAATAATGAAATTAATACATTCATCTAGCTAAGTATAGTATATTATTGGCCTGGTTGTTAAGTTTGTACTATAATTATGCTGCTCCAATCCAGTTAAACAGATTCAAAACAAATTCTAATTAAATCATGAACTTAATATTTTTCAAATCCTCGAAAATTGGATACATATTGGGACCCAAGGGTTAGAAAATTCAATTTGGACATTTCAATAAAAACAAACTTTTTTTATATTATGCGCATTTTTAGGTATATCTATATGGACTAATTACGTTTAATTACACTAGGGGTAAAGGATTAAGGAAGGTAGAATTAAGAATAAATGTAACCAAATTTACAAATCATGAGAGTGGGAAAACATTTATAAAAATATGCCCTCATTACACCTGACAGGAATTCAAACCCTGATGTCTCCATCAGCGGCACTTCAGTCTAATGTGAGAGTGATCCTTAGACAATTAGACCACCAATTCGGGTAAATGACAAACTATTGTTGAGCCGTATTAAGCTTTAATAATAAGTGGTCAAACTATTATTAGCTTTAATGGATTTATTTAACATTAAGAAATGATTGAATTGATTATTGTACTTTTTTTAATACAATGGTACAAATTCTTTAATAGGATGTTATGGCTAATATATAATATCTAGGAGTAAAATACCCTAAAGACAGGGCTATATAGTCCTAAAGACAGGGCTATATAGTCCCTAAGGACAAGGCTATATAGTCCCTAAAGACAGAAAGACAGGGCTATATAGTCCCTAAAGAAAAGGATATAAGGTAGAAGCACCAGTCTTGACACAAATGTTAGTTCAAACGTTAGGTTGTCTAAATGTGATTGACTACAGGGTGTGTTGTGTGTTTCAGATGATTGTATGGGTGTTGTGGTTGGTACTAGTGGGGAGTGTTGCGTGCGCTCCTCCAAGACGGCAACAAGAGTGGGACAACGATCAACAACAACCTTGGGACCATGGACACCACCAGAATCATCAGGAGGCATATCAACCTGAATGGGAGCAAGATCAACTGCAGCAAACACAGCATCAACCTGAATGGGAGCAAGATCAACTGCAGCAAACACAGAATCAACCTGAATTGGATCTAGATCAACTGCAGCAAACACAGCATCAACCTGAATGGGAGCAAGATCAACTACAGCAAACACAGCATCAACCTGAATTGGAGCTAGATCAACTGCAGCAAACACAGCATCAACCTGAATGGGAGCAAGATCAACTGCAGCAAACACAGAATCAACCTGAATTGGAGCTAGATCAACTGCAGCAAACACAGCATCAACCTGAATGGGAGCAAGATCAACTGCAGCAAACACAGCATCAACCTGAATGGGAGCAAGATCAACTGCAGCAAACACAGCATCAACCTGAATTGGAGCTAGATCAACTGCAGCAAACACAGCATCAACCTGAATGGGAGCAAGATCAACTACAGCAAACACAGCATCAACCTGAATTGGAGCTAGATCAACTGCAGCAAACACAGCATCAACCTGAATGGGAGCAAGATCAACTGCAGCAAACACAGTATCAACCTGAATGGGAGCTAGATCAACTGCAGCAAACACAGCATCAACCTGAATTGGAGCAAGATCAACTGCAGCAGGCACAGCATCAACCAAGATGGGAGCAAGATCAACTCCAGCAAACACAGCATCAACCAAGATGGGAGCAAGATCAACTGCAGCAAACACAGCATCAACCTGAATGGGAGCAAGATCAACTGCAGCAAACACAGCATCAACCTGAATTGGAGCTAGATCAACTGCAGCAAACACAGCATCAACCTGAATGGGAGCAAGATCAACTGCAGCAAACACAGTATCAACCTGAATTGGAGCTAGATCAACTGCAGCAAACACAGCATCAACCTGAATGGGAGCAAGATCAACTACAGCAAACACAGCATCAACCTGAATTGGAGCTAGATCAACTGCAGCAAACACAGCATCAACCTGAATGGGAGCAAGATCAACTGCAGCAAACACAGCATCAACCTGAATTGGAGCAAGCTCAACTGCAGCAAACACAGCATCAACCTGAATTGGATCTAGATCAACTGCAGCAAACACAGCATCAACCTGAATGGGAGCAAGATCAACTACAGCAAACACAGCATCAACCTGAATGGGAGCAAGATCAACTGCAGCAGGCACAGCATAAACCTGAATGGGAGCAAGATCAACTGCAGCAAACACAGCATCAACCTGAATGGGAGCAAGATCAACTGCAGCAGGCACAGCATCAACCTGAATTGGAGCAAGATCAACTGCAGCAGGCACAGCATCAACCAAGATGGGAGCAAGATCAACTGCAGCAAACACAGCATCAACCTGAATGGGAGCAAGATCAACTGCAGCAAACACAGTATCAACCTGAATGGGAGCAAGATCAACTGCAGCAGGCACAGCATCAACCTGAATGGGAGCAAGATCAACTGCAGCAGGCACAGCATCAACCTGAATGGGAGCAAGATCAACTGCAGCAGGCACAGCATCAACCTGAATGGGAGCAAGATCAACTACAGCAAACACAGCATCAACCTGAATGGGAGCAAGATCAACTACAGCAAACACAGCATCAACCAAGATGGGAAGCCAACCAGAATCATCAACGCCAAGAAACTCAGCCAATCGAAGAAGATGGAGAAGATAAACAAAAAAAAAATCAGGTTAGTGTTTGCAAATTAAAAAAATAATGTTATCTGAAAATTATTTGTCCATTGACAAGGATCTATTTTAGGTGTCTGATGCCAGGAACAGATTAAATTTATTCCTCCTTTAATAAGATTAATTCTCTCCAGTTAAATTGTGAATAAGGAATAATTATCTTAATTAAAATCGCGTCTCCGCGCCTGTTCAGGCCATACACCTATATACTACTTACACAATTTTAGGGATTAACAAGGTTATATTTAAGGGAAGGGTACCCGAATTTGCATGGAGGGGAAATGAAAAATCATTTTGAAACCCATTACTCTCACTCAGTCCATTCGACCAAGATTCAAACCTCAACCTCCCCGTCATCGGTGGTCTTGTATCATAGATTGTATGGCCACTGAAGCGGGTTGTAAACTAAATTTAAATATGAAACCTCCCCAATAAAATATCTTTCTTACTCTCTGATAAAAAGGAATAAATGTTGCCAGTGAGAAGGATAGGCTACATCCTCTGATGATGTCCGAGACAGAATTGAGCACCTATTCAGTTAGTTTGTCCTCAGATGAAGCACGGGTCATGCAACAGCTGTTAATACTTAGAAAACAGAAGCCCTTGTCTTAACCTTGGGGAAGTCAATGTAAGCTATGTGGTTTCATTTTGATAAGCAATTTTGGGCTGTATTAATTATATTTAATAAGAATAAAACAGAGAGGAAATAAATCAGATCCACAATATAATTATTTTGATTTATGCTATGAGTCTTACCACACGCTCAAAATATCTGCAGCACCTTCACTACTTTAGCTTATAATGCAAGATGAAGATGGGAAAGAAAATGTAATAATCGCCCAGTGAAGCATTAATATATCATCATTATTTTTTGTTTTTCGTTGATTAATTTTTTTTATATAGATATGAGGTGACTCAAGATTTGCGAGCCTCTTCAATATGAGGCAGAGCCAATGGAAAAAGTAAGAATGACTGTAAATAGGCTATGTTTGTCCCAAGTAATATATTGTAAGACTAGACATCAAATCCCTCTTAAAGAAATTCAGTTTAGAAATTAACATGGTTGGAGTTTTAAATTAAATAAGACTCCAATAAACTTCCATTTCAGGCAATGATGAAGAATACAAAAAATACATTATTAATAATACTTTCGTAGGAAGGGGTTTGAGGCCCCCCTCCCTTTCCGTCCAAGCACCCTTAGTATAGCCCTGCTAGCACATGAGGTGTTCAGAGTTAATGAAGCAGCTTTATCAAGGATGAATGTGAACTAAAGACATTCCTTAGGATGGAAGAACCAGTAGTCTACTTTAACACCCTAGTTGCCATTTCCCCCCTCAAATGTTCATCCTTGGGGTGTGAAAAAAGTATCGATACTTTACTAATATCGATATTTTCCTTTCGATATTCAATATTTTTTCCCCGATATTTTTACAGATATTTGTACTCGCACTCTGGTATTAGATCGGTATCAAAAGAAACAAACTTTGTTGTAATATTAACTCATGCTGAGATTAAATGTTTACTAGGGAGGAAGAACAAATGAAACTATTTCTCATTTCTCACCCATTTTCTGCATGACAATTATGACATAACTCTAGCATTCAATCTCTTTTAGCTTATCTTAATTCAAAGTGGTTCTTTCATCTTTGTTTATCAATACATCCAAATGAGTCATCAGTCGGCGTGACGAGTGGCGACCAGTCTTACTACCCCTTCCTTTATCATTGAGCACGGTCATCACAAACTAAACAAAATAAAATTCTGTAGAGCTCAATGAACTCGGTCAACCCAAGGGCACCCCAAGCAGATGAAACAGAAAAGTTTTTGTGCATTTCGATTACGATACCGTTATCGATACTTTTAATGTAGTGATTATTAAACTGTCTCTCTATTTAATTCATAAGTTCCAATTGACATTTGTGTAGTATGTAAAAGCATGTTAACACCAACAGTTATTTATGGATGTGAGGCATGAGTTTGTCAGGAGAAACACAAGAGCAAGATGAATGTGGTTGGAATGAGATATGTGGGAAAACTAGTATGGACAGAGTCAGTAATGAATGAGTGCAGAGGGAGTGTGGTTTGAAAGAGAATCCAATAGGTCAATGTGAAAGAAGCGTCTTACGTTGGTTTGGGCATGTGGAGAGGATTAGTGTGAATCGAGTGACAAAGTAAATATATGAAGGTAGAGTGTGTGTGGGTCAAAAGGAAGGTGTAAGCCACATAAGACATGGCTAAATGTTGTAAAAAAAGAGAAATTAAGAGTTTTAAGAATAAAAGAGCATGCATGACTTAGTGTATGGATGTTGTTGAAGCGAAGGGAGTTTGCAAGGATAGGGAAACATGGAGGAAGTTAGTGAGGGTGGATTAAGTAAGAAGTTGTTTTTTGAGCTATATGCATGGTTTATTGACTACCCCTTAAGGGAATGGCATGATAAGGTTTATATGTATAGTTTTGAAGAGATATCGCAAGTATCCTTCGAGAGGTGTGGTGCATACACAGGATTGGGAGATAGCATAAGAGTTCAGGTAAGACTGCTAATATTCAGGGTAAATACTCTCTGTGTTAAGTAATTTTCTGTTAAATATGTATCAAAGAAGAATTATACTTTTCTTATTTACTATATAACTATCTTTCTATCTATTGATGTAAAATTTTGTTTAGGAACCTTTCAACCTTTCCAAATAATGGTACCAATCAATTTACAGCCTGACTCAATGAATATAACCTATATTTTAATTTTAGGATATTAGATCTAATGTACTAGAATTACCTTAATAGATTATATAGGTACATTTAATGGTATAAAAATAATACACTAACATAAGAAGTACTTTTGTTTCCCTAAGAAAAAATGTGATTGTATACTTCATAATGTGTGTTCTAGTTGAGCAGCAACACTGATGGCAGTAGGGTAGACAAAGAGCAACAGCTAGGCCAAGATGTGCAATCTGTGGTGGATGTACAACAATTAGGGCAGAGCGACTACTCAGCTGACCTCCCTGAAGATCTTACACAACAAACTCAGCAAGAGGAAGGTTTGGAGCAACATTTAGAAGACTTGACGCAACAAACTCAACATGAGGAAGGTTTGGAGCAACAATCAGAGGACTTGACGCAGCAAACTCAACACGAGGAAGGTTTGGATCAACAATCAGAGGACTTGACGCAGCAAACTCAACACGAGGAAGGTTTAGATCAACAATCAGAGGACTTGACGCAACAAACTCAACAGGAGGAAGGTTTGGAGCAACATTTAGAAGACTTGACGCAACAAACTCAACATGAGGAAGGTTTGAATCAA
Source organism: Timema cristinae (assembly GCA_039000515.1). Lineage (NCBI taxonomy): Eukaryota > Metazoa > Arthropoda > Insecta > Phasmatodea > Timematidae > Timema > Timema cristinae. The sequence continues at coordinate 3,739,566 of JBCFYV010000001.1, forward strand.
CAATCAGAGGACTTGACGCAGCAAACTCAACACGAGGAAGGTTTGGATCAACAATCAGAGGACTTGACGCAGCAAACTCAACATGAGGAAGGTTTGGATCAACAATCAGAGGACTTGACGCAACAAACTCAACATGAGGAAGGTTTGGAGCAACATTTAGAAGACTTGACGCAGCAAACTCAACATGAGGAAGGTTTGGAGCAACAATCAGAGGACTTGACGCAGCAAACTCAACAGGAGGAAGATTTGGAACAAATATTACAAGACCTGACACAACAAACTCAACAGATTGAGCATTTGGGCCAACAATACCAACAATCTGATGACTTCACTCAACAAAATAATCAAGTAGAAGATTTGGGCCAACAATACCAACAATCTGATGACTTTACTCAACAAAATAATCAAGTAGAAGATTTGGGCCAGCAATACCAACAATCTGATGACTTTACTCAACATTATCAACAAGCAGAAGATAGGGAGAAACAATATCAACAATCTGATGATTTTACTCAACAAAGTCAACAAGTAAATGATTTGGGTCAAGAGTACCAACAATCAGAAGATTTAGCACAACAAACTCAACATCTGGAAGACTTGATTCACCAATATCAACAATCAGAGGATTTAGCTCAACAAACTCGTTATCTCGATGACTTGGTTCAACAGTATCAACAATCAGAAGATTTTGCTCAAAATTCGGAACCAGAATATGGAGAGAAGAAACATCTATCAGGCCAATATAACCAGCAGGAAGATGAAAATTTGCAACATTCTCGATGGAATGAGGACTTAAATGCAGTGACAGGAAATCCTTTAGAAAGTACAAGTGCTCCGTGGTGGAGGAAAGTAGGAAACAAAATCACATCAACATATGATAAAGCAACAGACAAAGTGAAACAGGCCTACCAAAGTGCCAAGGAAAAGGCAAAGGGGATTGTTGAAAAAATCCGAGGATAGATAATGAAATGATAAGAATCTTATCTGCACAGTACAAGCATTTTTAATCCTTTGAAATGATAAAATTAAATTTTTTTACAGTCTTAAGAAAATTATTTAAGTTTGAAGTTGTTTTAAGAATACAATAGTGAACCCAGACAGGAAAAGGGGGGAGTGGAGCAATTTGAGGGGAGAGGGGGCGGTCACCCCCCCTCCCCGCGCACAGACTCTTTTGCTCTAATGTGCAGAAAAGCAAGTGGCTTAAAACTAAAATGCTGCAGTAATTAGATTACTAGGTTGATAAACAATAAATTACCTTTTATTAACATACATATTTTTTTCTATTAATCTTAATACTGAAACATTTTTGCCCCATCTACTGCACATATTTATTACTTTTACTGTGACATTAACTTCTTTTCTTTTAATTTGTTAGTCAAAAGTGTTTTTTTTTCCCTTACAAGTCCTACATTATTATAACTATCGATTAAAATTATTTTTATAAACTAATATACTCACCGGTCCCCCCCCCCCCCCCACCCGGCCACAAGCCCTGTAATCCACCCTTGTAAGAAAGTAGTGTCATAAATGATATATATCATGCTAGATAGGTAGATAACCTATCGTACCATTTGTGACAACACATTCAATTGATTTATTTATTTTGATCAATAAAAATTTCTTCAAAACCTACAAATACCTTGGTATGAGTCAAAAAGCTGATGCTACTATATTGCATGAAGCCAAAGGTCTTATACATTATACTAAACTTTATATCTGGCATACAATGATTCAGATTCCATTTTTTTAAACTTAGTGCAGTATTGTATTGTATTGTATTGTAGTGTGAGTTGTATAGCATGATATAGAAAGGCATAGATGGTCGGCAAAAGAGCAGAGGATATAAATCAAAAGAGTGTTACATTACTAGCTCTAAGCAGCATACTACTAATACTAGCGCACGCTATTAAATGTATTTTATGATGGTGGTTTAGTAAGTGTTGATATTTAGCAATTTTACAAATTTAAATTTTAATTTTAATGCATTGTACATATATTAAGTAGAACATTTTTTTTTAAATATTTTGTATTTTTCTCTCGGTATTGTCCAAAATTTAGGTCATCAAAATTAGAAATTTCATCAATAAATTAACAAGATCATGTATTATTTTATTTAAGTGAAATGTTATATTTATTATAGTTTATTCACGCAATTTAATTTGTGTTGATGTATACAATTGAAAATGAATAAGATATCACCCATGTTTTAAGAATGATTATATTAAAGTTATCATGTGATTAGCATTTTACAACTAAATCTAGATTATTTCCATCCACACGAAAAAATTGCATATGGAATTTTTGAACTTTTGTGGATTAAAAAAAAACTGCCCATTTTGGTGGTTTATTTATTTATACTGGCTATTAATGATTTTCAAATATGCATTAATAAATAACTCCTAGTCATTGGAATTGGACCTGTGATTTTTGGACATTACATTTCACTGCTCTACCCTCAGTGGCGTAGGAACATTTTTATTTGGGGAAGAGGGTGGAAATATAACCATGTGCTGTTATAGGGGATAAAAAAATTTTGGATTAAAAAAAGATTAGGAAAATGTAATATTTAACGTCCCATTGTGCATTTTTCTAATTTATTTTAGGCATGCTAAACATTAGAATAAATACACACAAAACAAATGTTAGAATTACATAACCCATAACATACTAAGGAATATTATTTAACAATAACAATATTAGAACCCGCCTCGGTGGCGTAGTTGGCTAATGCGCTTGTCGTGTTGAGCTCGACTGCTGAGGACGGGGAGATCGAGGTTCGAATCTCGGTCGAGTGCACTGGGGGTGGTTTTTCCTAAATGGTTTTCCACTCTCCTCCACGCAAATGCGGGTTCACTTCCTCTAATTCAACCTTCCTAATTCATAATCCATTAGCGTAATTAGTACTTAAAGCGTATAACCCGAACGGGTAGTAATTACAATAGGCCTAACTGATTGTATAACAATAATATACTATAAGTAGCATATTCTTGGTTCTTGACAATGTTAACATACATTTTTAATGAACATAAAGAGGAGAATTTTGTAAAATGATATATAAACTGTTATTAAACGTCTTTGAATATTATAAATAATGGTCACTTGCAAGCCTATTACATCAATAATGAGTTTGTGTGTTTCAAGAATATCAATAAATTAACATAATAAATAATGGCAAACAAATATATAAATCAATGGTTGAGGGCTAAGAGGCTAAAACCCTGACCACTTTACACTTTATTTCACATTTGTAAATAACAAGAGATATAATCAAGGCCGGTTCACACTGAAAAGTGAAAGTTAAGCTAAGCTAAGCTAAGCTTTTTCCGATTACTGGCCAGACAATTTTTCCATCTCCCATCTTGAGTCATCCTATTTTGCACATGCGCATAACGCAGCTTGGGCTAATAGCAGCAGCTCCTATGCCTCAGTAATATCATCTGAGCTCAAACAAGACATTTTGTAGAATGCCATCACATAACTTCACTGGAGCAGACCATAAAGAAGTCACAGCGAGGGAAACCATAGCTTAGCTTAGTTTAGTGTTCTGTGTGAACCGGCCTTTATAGTTTTGTATATTCTCAGTTTAATATTCTGAGACGGAATATCAAGATGACAACAACTTATTACCTGAACATTTCCAAGCACTACCTATTTGGATTCTGTTTTTAACCTGCCCTCTAATTTCAATCCTATTTGTTAGCCCAGTTCCCAAGTATTTGAATGTCAAATCCGCAACATGGCACAAACCTTTATCAATCCATTCATTTGGAATACAGACTAAAAATAAATGAAACTCACCTCTGGAAGAGAAGTGAAGAAATTAACAAATCCTTTCTGCTGTTGGTCATCTACAAAACAAAATAAAGGTTATAAAATAAACTGATTATAAATAAAACATTCATTTTACTATGTTTACACAGTCTTCATTTTGTATATAATCTCATATTAACTACATTTTTATTTACATGCCCCATTAAGTTAACTAGATATAGTTTTAAATAAGTAAATAAGTTGTTAAATTAACTACGGTACTTCATTTTATTTGGCGCAATATTGGGTTCATGGTTAGTGAAATAAAATGGCTAGGTCAATGAGAATGTGTCAAAAGGGTTTTAATGTGAAACTTATCAAATAAGCTAGGCATGAAATTCATATTAAAGTTACCAATGCTTGAATGTTAAAAATAGTATTCATACTTCACCGGAGTCACGGCCTATGGGGATTCGGGATACGCCCCCCTCTTCCTCAATATTTTATCAAATGAGGAACCGAGGAATAAGGTACAATGACACGGGGCAAAAACACGATATTTTTTACAAATCAATTAAAACATTGAGAATAGCTTTTACAAGTCAACTAAGACATTGAGAATAGCTTTTACAAGTCAACTAAGACATTGAGAATAGCTTTTACAAGTCAACTAAGACATTGAGAACTTCTTACTATCGCACTTAATATATTGTATGTCTACCGACATGGAGTTCTGAGAGTATAGTCAAGGTACAGCGAGGGACGAGGAATGTTTTTGGATGAGTTTGTGATTAAATGCAAATTAAATACTTATTACATTCCTGCTTCTAAACATAGGTTGGGTGGAACAAGAAGAAATTCCATAAAATAAGCCTACATATTAAATATCATTAAAGTTGCCCTATAGGTGAAAAAATGTTCTTTAACTGAATAAATATATTGTTGACACTCACTTCTCAAAGAACTCAATGTGATTATTTTACCCCTAATCACAATACAGATGACATACTTTCCAGTGATTGCATCATCCTAACGTATCTTAAGGGGAATAAATGGAGTGGTTGAGAGGAGCTCTTAAGGGGCCCAGCTCCGTTGCTAATTATCTAAACTCATACGTGGGAGGGGTGTCACGAGTCCGGCTTGGCATCAAACAAACCGAGTCCGGCTCAGCTTGCCAAGGTCGTCAGTGGAGCTCGGTTCACCACTAGCTCGCTATTGGCTCGTACATGTGTGGAGGGTGCAAGCGGGGCTCTCGTCTCCACACTGCAGACAGCGTGATTGTGTCATTCAGAGGAATCATGTCGACGTCCATGAGCCCCGAGTTTTTGACAGTTTTACAGGAGTACCGTCAATTATTGCCAGCTCTGTGGCAAATCCGTAGTACAGATTATTCTAATAGAGGATAGTGGGATGAGGCCTGTGATTCACTCGTAAGGTTCACGCGGGAGAAATTCACTGATGCTGACTTTGAGTTTAATAATAAAAAAAAAGTAGATTATATCCGGGAATTGTTCAGGAAAGAATTGCTCCGCCTTCGAGATAGTAAAAGAATTGGCATGTCTGGGGACTATGTGTACAAGCCAATAGTGTGGTAGAATGTGTGTGTGTCTAGCTCACGAGTCTGGCTCACGCATGGATGGGCCACCAATATTATAAAAGTAATTAATTCAAAAGCAAATTTTAGAAAAAATAGGAGTTATTGGGCTTATCTTATAATTAAGTGTATTTTTGTAATTCAAATCCCAACCGGTGACAGATTTTGTCAGTTCTACTTCAATAAATATCTGAACAAGTTTTGATAATTTTTTTTAAAAAATACATCAAATTGGTTGTTTATTCAACTAGGCTTATGAAAGACCCACGTATTTACTTACAATTATACTAGACTTAGCTAACTTAATCCATACCTAAAGTGAGTTGTTGATTTGGTTGAACTGCCATGATTAAAGTTAGTAAAAACTTTTGATAAAAGTCTGACAATCAACTTAAGGGCGAAATCACTCGGACATAAACAAAAGTATTATTTAAATAGAATCATTTAACATCGGCCTAGAAAATTGTTGACAAAGTGACACAATTGACAAAACGCGCCAGATTGTTTAAGATGTTACCAACATAAGAAGATCTTTACTTGAAATATATCATTTTATTAGGAAGTAGGGAAAAACCTTTAGCCACTAGTAGCGTCAGTGAACAGCATTTACTTGGCGGGATTTTGAAGCTTCAATGTATTACATTATTATGTTCGTAAATATATCGCATCATGTCAGGTATATAAACAATACTAACTATATATTATATATGAATTTCTAAAAGTGAATTCCTCTAGGTGATATATTTTTGTCCATACTAGGCCATAATTTACAAATTATTATTAATGAGACTTGAGATGAGCTAGTCATTATTTTGAAATAAAAGATATTCCAAAGATATTGTAAGCACCATGATGACAGGGCGTTAGGGTAGAATTAAAAAATTGTTTAAAAAAATATTCAAGTGTCTAATAGCGGTATAAACTTGCCCTTTAATGATGTAATGAACTTACTAAAACATCTAAGCAATCAGAAAAGTTTTTGAGGTGCCGCAAACGGGTTGAAGTTTAATAATACATTTATGATTTTTTTTTGTAAATTTACTAAGAAAATATTTTTTTTTAAATAAAAATTTCTATTAAAGATAAAAATAAACGTTTGACTCTTGTCGTCAATTGACAAAAATATCAAATCAAACAAATAGTTTTTTGAGGTGCCACAAACAAGTTGAAATTTTTACTTTTTGTGGTTTTTGTACATCTTTTACATATTTGAAATTTTTTGTTAATAATTTATTTTTACTTTAACATTCAACTGTGATATTATTCGTTCCATCAATATCATGACAAGTAGTAGCAGAGATGATATAGTGCGACCTTGAACAAGCTGTGACAATCACCCCTTAGTGGGCAGGAAGGGGTAACTCCAAGCTTCCCTACAGTCAGTGGCTTTCTCAGCTTCGTGCTGTGATGTGGTACTACAATTACAATGCGAAACAGTCTCATTTTAGTGGTTTTTTCATCTAGTTTTTCGTTTTGTGTTATATACTATAATTTTTTTTATCATTAATTTAGCCCGCGTGTTACTAACCGCTACAACGAATGGTTTGTCTATTTCATGGAAATGAACTACCATTACGTCACCTCTTTTGTTTTCTGGATGGAAAGACAAAAGGACCAAATGAGTTTGGTGGTGAAATAGGCAAGAAACTTGAGAACTCTCAAGAACTCTCAAGAACTCCCAGTAATTGAATTCACACCCTATGAAAATAGCCTGCCTCTCTTGGAAGCTACGAGTGACTTGAGCACAGACCAAAAATATTTATTGGAAATGTGCCATGCAATCTTATGATCAGTCTATGAGGAAACCAGGTAAACTTACGCATTCAAGGTGGCTGACAATTGTAAATAACCTACTTCGTTTGTATCTGGGGACAGAAAATCCACCAGAAAATCTTTATTCGATGGCAGAGTACATTCTTAAAGTAAATGCACCTGTTTGGGTCAACATAAATCTGAAACCATAATGTAGTCATAGCTCAAAGCAATTAAGGAGACTTATAAAATATTCTCTTTACCTCCCAGGGCAACTTCGGAATGTAATTGATCGTCATTCAAAGAATTGCCTACTTTGCAGCATCTGAAGACCTTCTGCTGTGCTTGATAGCTGATGAACGCAAACAAGTGAGAAAGCTAGGCCTACGTTGTTGATTACTTGAAGCCAGGACGGAACACAAAGAAAGAACAAGAAAATTTGTTATTCCAGCTATAAACTTCAAAGCCGAAGACCATATTGATATGATCACATGGTATGACATCCAAGTAACAGAGCCACCAATGACCAAGCGCAGAAGAGAGGGGGAATTAAAAATGTTTATAATAAGAAACAGCTCAAGCTAATAAAGACATTTTACCAGTAGATTTTCCTCTTTATCCGTGTGATACGCAAGCCGTTGAAAGAATGGAGAAATTAGTTACTGGATCATCATTGGCCGTATGAGGGGCCTCACAAGAGATGTATTTTTAAAATCGAAAATAGAATCGAAGAAATTGATGCCAATATTTGAAACTAAGGAACATTTCAATTATTATTATTATTATTATTATTATTATTATTATTATTATTAGCACTGCGTCTTACTACCCGTTCGGGTTATACGCAGAACATTTCAAAATAAAGTAAAATAACAATGTTATTTTTTAACAAAAAAAAGTTAATTTTTCTTATCCTGTTGAATATTTTCAATATAATATACAGTGACAAATTTTATTCTGTAGTGAATGTATGTTGCTTTTATAACACATGTATATCCACAATGTGAAAAAAATAAGTAAAAAAAAATAAGAAAAAAATATATTATTTATTTTAATTAAATATTTATATTTCTCCTACTGTTGTATGTAAAAAAAAATAGTTCAATTTTATCTAGCTCAGTTGCACGAGGAAACTTAATCTCGGGACCTCTGGGTTTAGATAGGCACTTATACTTAACCTGCCTGCGGAGCTCCGGTAAATCACATATCTAGGTTAACATATTTATATAACATTTGTTTTGTTGTCAAAGCTATAATTATTATATCACAATCTTAATTCAATTTAAATCATTCGATAACAAAATAAAAAAAAACCTTTTTCCTTACATTTTCAAAGGCAAAATAAAACCAAATATATACCTAAGTCCAACCACGTACAAAATTATGGCACAGAAAGTTTATTATTTACCCTTAACACAATTAGACTTCTTTGAGTCAAACAAAATAGCCACACTGCTCACAGCCACCTATTATTTACCTTTTTTTTTATTAAAACCATCCTCAGTCCCGCAATAATATAAGAAAATTGAAACTTCTCACCCTAGACCATCTGTAGTCGAGAACTCGATCATATGTACATAACTCTTTATGTTTACTGAAGGATATGCATGTCCTCACAAACTCTTCAAGTAGTAATCAAGATCCTGGTGTACATCCTTTCATAATCTTAAACTGGTAATAAGTAGTGGAACAAGTCCTTTTTTCTTCTTTTCTAATGATTGTAAAGTGTTTACATCCCGGCATTAATATTACTTCTTTTCAACCCCACGCCAATAACAAAACAAAAGAACCTTTCCAATACACGCCAAAGAGGTGATACCATTTAGAAGTAGTAATATTGTTGGAATAGTGACGTATGGATGATTGTAAATAGGGATTATAATTAAAAGGGGATGGTTTTCTTTGTCACAGATTTGCCCCCTAATGTTTCAGAAGTTAGTTTTAGTATTGAAAACTGCTACTGGAACATTACCAGCCATTGGTGCACTTAAAGTGGTAGGAGTTAAGGTCCATTGTCTAACGACTTTTCCTTTCTTCTAAACTTGGCACCGTTGAGATCCTTGCAGGTAAGGTTGCTCGGAAATGTACATTCATTTAACCCTTTACATATTGGTTTATAGGTTTTGAAGACGCGCACTTGACTTATGTCGGTGTCCTCGCAACCAAAGCGACAAATTAAAACACCTGCTCCTGGGTTTCAACCGCACTACACCAGCTATTTGAGCAAATTCAAATGGCACTCTAGTTGTCCTCCAGGTGAAACATTTGTCTACTACCTTGGGTTTTACATAACTTTTTTTTTTTTTACAAACATTTACACAAATATGTTACATGGCTAATGCTTGCCTTATATAGTATAAGCTGTTAGCATTCTCTAGACCTACATACAATTGAATTACTAACACAAAACAAAACTACCCTCATTACATTGAAACAAAACCACACTTTAGCAATAGACTGGACATATTAAAATTATTAGTTTACACACTCTTTAACTAAACCAAAATTCTTAAATATTAAATAGCTAAGTGGATGGCAAAAGTTAGATAGAAACATAGTCGTGTTACAATATGAGACTCTCCTCTTGCAACTTATGAGACAATTGTTCCAAACAAAAAAAACAACAACTCATGAACTCATGCCAAATTGGTGTTTCCTGAAATGTACTGTGCCCCCAATCATCTTCAATTGATCCACTAAACTCACCCTAACTGTTTGGGTACCTACAGCCCCCTAGGCTTCTTATTACACCACTGGTCGCGAATGCTGACTCTCATAATATGAATTTCAACTTCTTAAAGTGAGATTATCATAACAATCCTCTGCCAGGTGATTTACATACACCATATGAGAAAATTAAACAAGTTAAAAATAATAATTACAAACATTAGTTGATTATATGAAGAAAAAAAAACCTTTTTCAAACCCTGAGATAAACATAGACTATAATGACACAATATATTAAATAATATAGTAGTTTGACATAACTATTCAATGAAATTATAGGTTGTTTAGAAATAGACATACAAAATGTTATAACGTGCCCTATCATAAGTATAGGCCTACCATGGAAATACTGGGCCATTTTCACATAAATATCAAGCACTTATCATAAGGTGCTACACATATGAATAATTTATAACTTCATAGAGTGTTTTAAAATAAATACTAAGCGAAATAATAAAAAGGACATTTACACAATGTTGTCTGTTATAAGATAATGTAAATAACTTCCCTCGTTCCTGACTGCAAGGAGCGTAATGACGGAAACCAGGTACCACACTTTCTGGGGCCGGCTTATGGCGACTAATTGGTGAAATCAAAAGTTCCGGTGCGTCTCTTCTCAGCTGTTGGGGCTACACATCTCAAGTATACAGTACATACTTGTAAACACACAAGCCCTATCATAGGGTAACAATTGCAGATAAAGTTCATGGATTTAACTTCTTTTTCTTAAAATAACTTCATTATAATTAAACTGAAAATGCTTATAACGTCTTAGACCTCGTCATGTTACTTGTCTGCTTCCCATACATGAATAAGGAATGACTTTGGTTGTGATGTTACTTTACTCTCAGAAAATCCCACTCTCTTGTCTCTTCCTCTAACTATATTTTCTTCTGACATATACAAAAAATAAATAAATAACCTTCAAAGTTTCACCATAAAACATTTAATAATTCTCGATGCTATTCATTTCCAATAAAAGTTGTGTGGGTTCCTGCCCTTTCACAAGTTTTAATATTCATGTGACTATCACAAGTCTGCCCAGTCTAACAGCTACCGGCACAGAGGGACTAGCCTTAATGTTGACGCTGGTTATAACCATTATACATATATTTTAAATACTCACAGGATTTTCTCTCTCTCATTTTGTAGGCACATTCTTATCGTGTAGGTCTTCGGGATGCATCTTCTCTTCACATGGGGTATTTCTTAACTTCTTTGACGTAGATACTTTAACAATAACAAATAATCTATTACTGATTGTCGAAATTATCCATTATAATTCTTAAGTAATAATTGTGGGATAAATTACCCTTTCCACAATACAAAAAAAAAATTTTTCCACACTTTAGTTTTATCTTTCTTATCTTTCCTTAGATTGATACCTGACTTGTATAATACGGTGTGTACCTTCCAACCTTGAGAAAAAAATGCCACAGGCTATTTGTTGGACGCTGGGAATTGTTCTCCAATCTTTCCAGGAGTTTCTATTTTCTTCTATTTTTTTTTTAGTTTTAAGTGGTTTAATTGTGTAGCCGGCTTTAGATATAATCAATTGTAATCCACATTGTTGTGTCTTTCCAGACCGCCACCTATGCAGTGCTGGGAACTCGTAGAGCCATGTACCTCATTTCCCCAGAGAGGTGGCTCACGAAAGGGTTGACCAGCCCTTAATGTTAACATTTAATTTGCTTTTAAAATAATTGAATGTTTTACTAATACAAATCTATAATCGCCTTTTTAAGATATTGATATCAATATTGTCTTCCCATGCTCAAATTTGAAGTCAAGTGATGATACTATTTAATTATTTGTACAAAAGTTGGCTACTTCTGTTCTTCTGACTGACAAACACATCGATGACTCTGTTGTTGAAGTTTAGAAATTCAACATTTACATCCTTAAGTATAGAACAAACAGCCAGCGAATTTAACTGATCTTGTCCTATGGTGCTCCTGAATCCAATAGACATCTCAGAGATAATCCTTCAACTTCTAACATAAGCTCTGGGCACGTCGGATTTCCTGACATCTCCATTTCTTCCTTTTGATTTAGTAATTCTTCCCTAAGATCTACACCAAGGGTGTTAACTTTTTCTTGACATACTAAAAATGCTCCCAGAGTGTGTGGAACCTGCGACCGGTCTGGGCTGCCTACATCGCAGGTCAACAGTTTCCCTCTTTGACAATTACATTTACATCAACTGGTTGAGGATGATGACTAGAACCACGGGATGCTTGCCCTTGATAAACTGGACCTATGTTAGCTGGTACCCTATGTTGAGGGTTCGTCTGGGACGGTTGAAATGGGGTATGGGAGTTACTCCTAGACCTAAAGTCCCTGTCGTTGTCCCCATAAGGGTGGTTCCTAGGTTGGGGAAAAGGTCCGTTGACTGACCTTTTGTCTCTTACCTCAAGGTTATGATGGGAGTTTTCCCGACCTCTACCAGGATAGTGGTGCTCTGACTGGGCACCCCAAACTAAACTACGGCCTGAATGGTCGCGAGGAGGTCTATCTCTCCTCCACGCTTCCTGTGGACGTGTTCCCAGTTGAAACTGTGGAGTAGGTCCTACCCGCTGTTCCACGTTCGGCCTCCTATGAAGTGGGGAACTAAACTGTCCTACTTTGTCCCTACGCCTATCCTGTTCTAAAGCGTCCAAGCGCTGCAGTCCGGCCCTAAACTCCTCCAAAGTGTTGTAGGTAATACCTACCAACATCTCGCGGTACCGTATGGGTAGTTGATGCGTGACCATATATATCAACTCAGAGTCACTGATGTTCGACTCGAAATTCCTACTTTTACTATACATGTCGGCAAGGTAACCCTCCAGAGTACCTCCGTTCTCATGGTACCTTGACGCATGTAATTTAGCCCTCATTTGGCCCTGGATCTCCACACTCCAAAACATTGCTAGGAATCGGGTTCGAAACTCCTCCCAGCCTGTGATGCTTTCGCGCACTACCGACCACCAAGGCAAAGCGTCACCAGTGAGGGAACTGCCCCCTAACCTTATTTTTTCCTTATCATTTAGTCGACGCCCTTCAAAAAGTTCCTCCAGAGTGTTGAGGTGGCTAACGGGATCCTGCCCACTCCTGCGATTGAATTTAGGGAGTCTATCCCCAAGAGCCCGGTCTCCTAAAAGGGTACACAAAGATGAAGAAAATGGACTTAAGTCGCCAAGCCCTCCTAACCTGACCTGGTCTGACAATCCCTCAAGCTGGTTCTTTACCATTTTTACCTCCTCGGCTGTATCAGTCAACCTCTGATCCAACACCACCTGGGTTCTGGCTAAATCCCGGTTCTTGTCCTTCAGTGAGCCAACAGTAGAGTTCAGAATCCCCAGTGTATTTGTCTGACTCTCGTTTCCTGTGCGCACCTCTAGGCTTAGTCTATTCAATCCTTCCTCTAGTTGTGCGACCTGCTGTTCTTGCTTATGTGCCGTCAACCTTTGGTTTGACTCCAAGGTCAGGCTAAGCTCATCCTTGACTCCAGGATCTCTTTCTTAACACTGGCCAGCTCCTGCCTGAACCGCTCTTCAGTGGCCTCAACTCTAACCTCAAAGTCGGCCCTGGTCTTGCCTATTGCCGCTGAAAACTCTTCCCTCATACTGACCGTTAATGAACCGATGTGACGCATAATCTCACTGCGGGTTTCCTCCTGAGTAGAAACGAGCTTTCTCTCGAGGACTAACTGCCCTTCCCTCATCTCCATTAACAACTGTCGGATACCCGCCATAAGGTCCAACGAAGGGGTACTATGGGGAACTTCCATAGGGAAAGGAGGGATTTTGTCCCCGTCTGGTGACGGACCCTCAAAATAAGTTTGGGATGAGTCGTCGCTCAAATCCTCAACCACTACTTGGTCCCTAACTACCTTTTCCTGCTGTGGTGTCGTGGTAGCAGCATCATCCTCCAACCCTACATCAATTGATTGTCCATCCATTATTGTGGGTAAAACCTCAGCCTCATACCTAATGTTTATCTTAGACTGTCCTCTGTCCCTACTAATAAGAAAATACCCTTCCTGGCTCATAACCTAAACCACATTTGAAAATACTAGGTTGCTCTATCCTAACCTTATCGAAAAGCCCCACGTTAAGGCGCCACTGTGAAAAAAAAATAAAAAAAAAAAAAATATATATTAGTTGATATTTTAATTAAATATATTTAGTTCTCCTATGGTTGTATATAAAAAAAAATAGTTCAATTTTATCTAGCTCAGTTGCACGAGGAAACTTAATCTCGGGACCTCTGGGTTTAGATAGGCACTTATACTTAACCTGCCTGCGGAGCTCCGGTAAATCACATATCTAGGTTAACATATTTATATAACATTTGTTTTGTTGTCAAAGCTATAATTATTATATCACAATCTTAATTCAATTTAAATCATTCGATAACAAAATAAAAAAAAACCTTTTTCCTTACATTTTCAAAGGCAAAATAAAACCAAATATATACCTAAGTCCAACCACGTACAAAATTATGGCACAGAAAGTTTATTATTTACCCTTAACACAATTAGACTTCTTTGAGTCAAACAAAATAGCCACACTGCTCACAGCCACCTATTATTTACCTTTTTTTTTATTAAAACCATCCTCAGTCCCGCAATAATATAAGAAAATTGAAACTTCTCACCCTAGACCATCTGTAGTCGAGAACTCGATCATATGTACATAACTCTTTATGTTTACTGAAGGATATGCATGTCCTCACAAACTCTTCAAGTAGTAATCAAGATCCTGGTGTACATCCTTTCATAATCTTAAACTGGTAATAAGTAGTGGAACAAGTCCTTTTTTCTTCTTTTCTAATGATTGTAAAGTGTTTACATCCCGGCATTAATATTACTTCTTTTCAACCCCACGCCAATAACAAAACAAAAGAACCTTTCCAATACACGCCAAAGAGGTGATACCATTTAGAAGTAGTAATATTGTTGGAATAGTGACGTATGGATGATTGTAAATAGGGATTATAATTAAAAGGGGATGGTTTTCTTTGTCACAACAAGTAAAATATTTATATCTGTTTTGAATAGTATAAGTGTATTAATTGAAATTCCATAAAAAATCACCAAAATTTGATGTATTAACAAATATATTTGCTCTCAAATAAATATCTTCTTGGAAAACTTTCAACGGTTTAAATGAAAAATAGGGTTTTATATTTGTCAAAAATATTATTTAAAGTGTTTAAAATTAAAATTATAGTACAAAAACTCCTTTTGAAAAATTTTGGACTTTTTACTTAGAAGTTCATTTTTTAAGGACCGTTCGGCACTTCAAAACATTTTCATAGAACTTCAAAAATTTGCAGTATTAAAAGTGATCCTAAAAGGCAATTTTTACACCCTATTAGTGAACTAAATTAAAAAAAAGTGTTTTAACCCCTGTTTTCATTCCACCCTACCGGGCGTGTCTTCTATCGACTACACAGGTTAGGGTTGTGACTACCTACAAATGAAAGACTCTAAACAAATATTTTTATTTAAAAAAACGTTTAATAATACAATATTGTTCTTCCGTATTTATTTGAGTAACATAATATCTGGACATATTTGATGATTTTTATAGCATTTAAAAACCACATAAAAATTAGTTAAATGAAATAGTGCCACTAAAATGTTTACATTTCAACGCATTTTAAATGGAGAAACAAAAATTATGCATGGCTTTATTTATTTTCTCTGGGAAATTGGGATAATAGTTTGTAGCTGAGTATTTTTAGAATAAATTATTCATATTTGTCAATGTATCTTTAGATTTGTGTTTAGGTTTAATTAATTCGAACATATTGAACTCCAACCAATTGTATGCATATTACTTTTAGTAAACACCTACACTGCTTTAAAGAAATTTATCTCTATGCAAAGAGTTTTCTTTGAAGATAATAGGTATCGCTACTGATGCCTTTGCTAGTAAATAGATTCAACAGTTGGTTAAACTGTTACATGTGTCAACTTTTTTTTCCCATTATAAGGAAGAAGGAGGAATTTTGTAGATAGTGTCCGTAGGCTGAAGTAGAACTTATAGTCATATAATTCCAGAACTTTTATGACAGGAGCAAGTTCCTTACACTTTGGGATAGTAAGGGAGATTGTAAGACATTAAATAATTTGACTAGTCAAATATAAACATCTTATAAATCCAACATAAGAAAAAAATCTTGCTTCTTTTTGGATAAATAATAGTAGTTATTTAAACACGAATATATATATATATATATATATATATATAACTAAAATAATCAACCGTTTTCAAAGATTATTTCGATCTATGAATTTATTTGTTCGAATTCAAAGCTTTAGGACTTTGTCCCTCCTTAATCCCAAACTCCAGTACTCACATAAAATATTATATTGGTCAGCTCTCGCTATCATTCTCGCCAATAATAATTGTTGTGATACTGAGAGACAGTATACTACTTACTAGTATCATTTTAGTGCAATATAGGTCTTGTGGAGCCCGCAGTTGCCAAATATTACCCTCAAAACACAAAGTTTGTGAGATTCTTTATTTGATAAAACAGTGATAAGTAGACAAAGGTGCGCAAATAAATTTGTCTTTAAGAATCCCCAATTAAATAAAGTTGCTGCGCCATGCCAGATATTTTCAATATTAATTACTCTTGCTGCTCTCTGTTAGACATTTGATGGGTTATATAAGATTCAAGATGTTACATATGTGACTGCATTTCTTTCAAATGTCCTGGACGTTTTATTTTTTGTGTAGTTAATTGTTCATTTGTGATACCATTTGCTTGCGCCTAGCTATAAAAAAGTTATTTCCGAAGAGTTTAATTGGAAGTCGTTTCCAACTCTCTAGTTGGTCGACACGGTCACGTGATTATGGATACGGACTGTGTAGACGCGATTTCAATTTCTAAGGGTTGATAAGGATTTAAGAAGACGGAGCTTACGGACTCTGTAGATGAGACTCAAAACTCGTGTCAACGTCCCATTCTCCGGGTGTGAGACTCCTGCCCAGATAGAATACTACCCGACACAGTAAACATTAAATGCGGGAATAATGTCAACTTCTTGAAGAATGAAGGGGGAGACCAATGAGACCAGTGTTGCCAACTGTACGATATGGATACTACTTTTGATATAATTTCACCACGTGTACAAACCAATTTTAGGATATTTTCTATAAGTAATATCCTGTGACCCTGTTATCTAGTAACAAACTTTAAATTAATTATTATTTTTTTAAATGAAAATCAGAAGGCTTATCAATATAATGCCAGAAAGAAGTATCCTACCGGTCAAAATACAATCCATTTCAGGTCCACTATCGCTAGAGACTATAGACTTGGCAACACTGAATGATATACGTCATCAGTCGTTGTCTTGACGTCATGGCGTGTACACTCCGGTCAGATTACCGGGAAGGGGGGAGGGAAGGTGGGGGGGGGGGGAAGGGGCGTAAGTTCGATAGTTTATGACTTTCAGTAGTTTTGTGTAGAGTGATTTTACTTTATTTTACCTCTCTTTTGACAAACATCACGGATACCTAATCAACTTTAAATAAAAGGTACAGTAGGTCAAGTGTTTTTAAAACGGCTTCAAATAAGCGTGCTAAACCAAATATTTACAGTGAAGGACGCGAAATTATTGCAAATGTAATTGATTTTTTGCACCCTGTTGAAAGAATCACAAAATGTGCAGCAGAAGCTACAGGAGAATCAGAGCGTACTATTTTGTAAAATTCGAAACGAAAGAAGTATGGCAAGTAGGAAACAAACAAAACATTCAACTCCAGGAAAAAAAAACACACAAACCCATCAGCAGAATAAAATGTTCTTGATGATTTCTACTTGTGTTTCATTAGACAACTTATACAGAGGTTCTACAGTGTTAAAAAGGAGGTACCATACATTAAATAAATTATTTTATATCACAATGAGATGAATTTCTAAAAAAAAAAAAAAAAAAATTCTAAGTGGATGAAAGAAAAGATATCCCAAACCTTTTTAAAAATAGCCTAATTGCAATGGACAATGCCGTACCGTATTGTTCAAATAAATAATCCACCAACCATGGATCACTAAAGACTGAAATGTAGCTGTAGTTGGACACAAACAGTATTGCATATCAAGCACAGAGGACGGAAAGTGAGCTCTTGGAGCTAGTCTGCTGCT